>OW240914.1:253043415-253086520 GCA_933207985.1 Pelobates cultripes
GGGGAAGGAGACTGAGGGAGAGATGGGGGAGGGGAGGGAGAAAACTGAGTGTGGGATGGGAGAAAAAAATGAGGGAGGGATGGGGGGAAAGAAAACAGAGGGGGTAGAGGGGGGACGACATACACACAGCACCCCTGCCCTACACATATCACCCCACAAAAAGACACACACACACACACACACCACCCCCCCACACACAAACACACCACCCCACACACATCACCCCACCCACACACATCACCCCCCCACACACACATCACTCCACACACAAACACATACACTGTACCCCTCAATGCAGTGTGTGTACACTCAGCAGTCTGTCTGGGTGTGTACACTCAGCAGTCTGTCTGTGTGTGTACACTCGGCAGTCTGTCTGTGTGTGTGTGTACACTCAGCAGTCTGTCTGTGTGTGTGTGTGTATTTAGCAGTCTGTGTGTGTGTGTATTTAGCAGTCTGTGTGTGTATTCAGCAGACTGTGTACTCAGCAGTCTGCTAAATACAGACAGACTGCTAAGTACACAGACAGACTGCTAAATACACATACAGACAGACTGCCGAGCACACACATTAACTGCTTAATACACACACAGAGATGTTAATTAGTTTGGACAACTGTATGAGTTGTTTTTTCTAAACTTAAACCTCAGTATTCAGGTTTAAATGCCGTTTTGGCACTTTGAGGGAAAAAAATTGGCATGTATTACGGTTTGGGCACTCAGGCTCAAAAAGGTTCGCCATCACTGACCTAGACAGAGCGCGATAGTCTGTTTGATATAGCGTAGATCATACTAAAACCTGCACTCCTGTAATAACTGAGGCACCTCCGTTAGCCGTACCGTCTCCAGGAGTACATCTAATAGGAGGTATAGGGTCACCAACAATATGGGTCGATCCTGGGAGCTATACCCCAGATGGGAAGTTCAAACAGCCCCTACACTGTCCATAAAGTCCAGGTAGCATGTAAATAAGGTGTAGAAAACTCGCCCAGTAATATCTCAGTGGGTATTTCTCACGTGGGATACACTGGTACGGACCCAGCAGATCCATTAGAGGAGGTGAAATAGAGAAATCCAGTCTAAACACTTATACCCTGCATGATCAGGTAGCCCTCTATAACGAAATCCATAGCACGGACGCTAGATTAAATGGAGGGTTTCTCTCCCCTTACCCAGTCGTTGCAAAGTATCGTCTCCATTGCATACCGTGAGGTACTATACCCCTGTACAAGAGCTGAAGCATCAGCGGTAAACCCGGCACGTACCTCCATATTGAATCGGATGTAGGAGGGACGCCCTTCTATGCAGGCATTGTTGTCCTGTACCGGTACTAGCCTGTGTAATAAACAAAGGGAAGGCACCGTAGTGCGTGAGTGTATGAGAGAGCCGCACTCTCTAATAATGTATTCAAACTCTGTGTCAGTATCAGGCTGATAGCAGGAGCGGGCCGAACCTGGTAATAACAAAAGTAGTGTTTACCTCCGTGTCCGGTTCCTTCTATGAGAGTGGGCCACACTCAGAACCTGTGTCCTGTATCCATCTCAGTATTGGACTGAGGTAGGAGGAGGGCTGCGCCCTCTAATAACGAATCAGTCTCTGGTTCAGTATATGAGAGGGGTTCTTCCTCTATTCGTGTAAATAAATATCAGTCTCGGGCCGAGGTGATGGAGGGCCGCACCCTCTAGGAATCCAAACTAGAGTCCATATCAGACTCGGGGTGACCAACTGCAGGTTCACCCTTTAATAATATCAATGTAGGATTAAGATCTTGAGGAGGGTCCCTCTCTGACCACGAGACCTTTCTCTGAATCACTCACCTGAGAGGTGGGATTAACTGGTTAGAAACCGGAACGATGGTAGACGGAGTAATATACAACCTTGGTGCTGTGTCTGTCTTAATAACAGGAAAGGATGTTGAGAGAATGCAACCTTTCGAAAAAAAGATTAGTTTTTCCTGCGCCATGTTTAGCTCCTGGCCCTTTCAGTTAGTTTTACTTGACTACTTTCCGGTCTGCCATTTAGCTTCTCTCCGAGGTACGTATCTACCTTTATTATTGTTTCTTTGTTTTGCGCCTTCCAATTTTCCTATCGCTCGGGTCGTCGATAGGTCTGATTTGGCCTCCTCCGACCTCCCAGGCTCTCGTGGATCACAGAGAACGTCTCCAGCTTTCCTCAGGCTACTGCCGGTCATCCTGGATCCCACGCACGCGCACTGAGGGAGAGACTGAGGGAGAGATGGGGGGAAGGAGACTGAGGGAGAGATGGGGGGAAGGAGACTGAGGGAGAGATGGGGGGAGAAAACTGAGTGTGGGATGGGAGAAAAAAAACGAGGGAGGGATGGGGGGAAAGAAAATGGGGGGGGGAGAGGGGGGACGACATACACACAGCACCCCTGCCCTACACATATCACCCCACAAAAAGACACACACACACACACACATCACCCCACACACACACACCACCCCCCCACACACAAACACACCACCCCACACACATCACCCCACCCCACACACATCACCCCCCCCACACACACATCACCCCCCCACACACACATCACTCCACACACAAACACATACACTGTACCCCTCAATGCAGTGTGTGTACACTCAGCAGTCTGTCTGTGTGTGTACACTCAGCAGTCTGTCTGTGTGTGTACACTCAGCAGTCTGTCTGTGTGTGTACACTCAGCAGTCTGTCTGTGTGTACACTCAGCAGTCTGTGTGTGTGTGTACACTCAGCAGTCTGTGTGTGTGTGTACACAGCAGTCTGTGTGTGTGTGTGTGTACTCGGCAGTCTGTGTGTGTGTGTGTGTATTTAGCAGTCTGTGTGTGTATTCAGCAGACTGTGTACTCAGCAGTCTGTGTGTGTATTCAGCAGTCTGCTAAATACAGACAGACTGCTAAGTACACAGACAGACTGCTAAATACACATACAGACAGACTGCCGAGCACACACAGTAACTGCTTAATACACACACAGAGATGTTAATTAGTTTGGACAACTGTATGAGTTGTTTTTTCTAAACTTAAACCTCAGTATTCAGGTTTAAATGCCGTTTTGGCACTTTGAGGGAAAAAAATTGGCATGTATTACGGTTTGGGCACTCAGGCTCAAAAAGGTTCGCCATCACTGACCTAGACAGAGCGCGATAGTCTGTTTGATATAGCGTAGATCATACTAAAACCTGCACTCCTGTAATAACTGAGGCACCTCCGTTAGCCGTACCGTCTCCAGGAGTACATCTAATAGGAGGTATAGGGTCACCAACAATATGGGTCGATCCTGGGAGCTATACCCCAGATGGGAAGTTCAAACAGCCCCTACACTGTCCATAAAGTCCAGGTAGCATGTAAATAAGGTGTAGAAAACTCGCCCAGTAATATCTCAGTGGGTATTTCTCACGTGGGATACACTGGTACGGACCCAGCAGATCCATTAGAGGAGGTGAAATAGAGAAATCCAGTCTAAACACTTATACCCTGCATGATCAGGTAGCCCTCTATAACGAAATCCATAGCACGGACGCTAGATTAAATGGAGGGTTTCTCTCCCCTTACCCAGTCGTTGCAAAGTATCGTCTCCATTGCATACCGTGAGGTACTATACCCCTGTACAAGAGCTGAAGCATCAGCGGTAAACCCGGCACGTACCTCCATATTGAATCGGATGTAGGAGGGACGCCCTTCTATGCAGGCATTGTTGTCCTGTACCGGTACTAGCCTGTGTAATAAACAAAGGGAAGGCACCGTAGTGCGTGAGTGTATGAGAGAGCCGCACTCTCTAATAATGTATTCAAACTCTGTGTCAGTATCAGGCTGATAGCAGGAGCGGGCCGAACCTGGTAATAACAAAAGTAGTGTTTACCTCCGTGTCCGGTTCCTTCTATGAGAGTGGGCCACACTCAGAACCTGTGTCCTGTATCCATCTCAGTATTGGACTGAGGTAGGAGGAGGGCTGCGCCCTCTAATAACGAATCAGTCTCTGGTTCAGTATATGAGAGGGGTTCTTCCTCTATTCGTGTAAATAAATATCAGTCTCGGGCCGAGGTGATGGAGGGCCGCACCCTCTAGGAATCCAAACTAGAGTCCATATCAGACTCGGGGTGACCAACTGCAGGTTCACCCTTTAATAATATCAATGTAGGATTAAGATCTTGAGGAGGGTCCCTCTCTGACCACGAGACCTTTCTCTGAATCACTCACCTGAGAGGTGGGATTAACTGGTTAGAAACCGGAACGATGGTAGACGGAGTAATATACAACCTTGGTGCTGTGTCTGTCTTAATAACAGGAAAGGATGTTGAGAGAATGCAACCTTTCGAAAAAAAGATTAGTTTTTCCTGCGCCATGTTTAGCTCCTGGCCCTTTCAGTTAGTTTTACTTGACTACTTTCCGGTCTGCCATTTAGCTTCTCTCCGAGGTACGTATCTACCTTTATTATTGTTTCTTTGTTTTGCGCCTTCCAATTTTCCTATCGCTCGGGTCGTCGATAGGTCTGATTTGGCCTCCTCCGACCTCCCAGGCTCTCGTGGATCACAGAGAACGTCTCCAGCTTTCCTCAGGCTACTGCCGGTCATCCTGGATCCCACGCACGCGCACTGAGGGAGAGACTGAGGGAGAGATGGGGGGAAGGAGACTGAGGGAGAGATGGGGGGAAGGAGACTGAGGGAGAGATGGGGGGAGAAAACTGAGTGTGGGATGGGAGAAAAAAATGAGGGAGGGATGGGGGAAAGAAAATGGGGTGGAGAGGGGGGACGACATACACACAGCACCCCTGCCCTACACATATCACCCCACAAAAAGACACACACACACACACACATCACCCCACACACACACACCACCCCCCCACACACAAACACACCACCCCACACACATCACCCCACCCCACACACATCACCCCCCCCACACACACATCACCCCCCCACACACACATCACTCCACACACAAACACATACACTGTACCCCTCAATGCAGTGTGTGTACACTCAGCAGTCTGTCTGTGTGTGTACACTCAGCAGTCTGTCTGTGTGTGTACACTCAGCAGTCTGTCTGTGTGTGTACACTCAGCAGTCTGTCTGTGTGTGTGTGTGTGTGTGTACAGCACTCAGTCAGTCTGTGTGTGTGTGTGTGTGTGTGTACTCAGCAGTCTGTGTGTGTGTGTATTTAGCAGTCTGTGTGTGTGTGTGTGTATTTAGTAGTCTGTGTGTGTGTGTATTTAGCAGTCTGTGTGTGTGTGTATTCAGCAGACTGTGTACTCAGCAGTCTGTGTGTTTATTCAGCAGTCTGCTAAATACAGACAGACTGCTAAGTACACAGACAGACTGCTAAATACACATACAGACAGACTGCCGAGCACACACACAAACTGCTTAATACACACACAGAGATGTTAATTAGTTTGGACAACTGTATGAGTTGTTTTTTCTAAACTTAAACCTCAGTATTCAGGTTTAAATGCCGTTTTGGCACTCTGAGGGAAAAAAATTGGCATGTATTACGGTTTGGGCACTCAGGCTCAAAAAGGTTTGCCATCACTGTCCTATAGAAATCAGATTCTAAAAACGGTATCACAAAAATAAAGTCTATTACCTAGACACACACTTTCTTCTATATTGCATGCTACACTTTCTCAGGCAACATTAAAAAAAACAACCTCTTTTATCTATTTATCTACCCATAGTAGTAAAAAGCTGAATTCCATTGCACTGGGACTTGAAACCTTCTAGCCTCCTGAAAAATCTTGACTTGACTGTGAAGCACTTGCATGAAGGTAGTTGGAGTGTGATTCCACTGGGATCAATTACTAGGATCTGCTACATTTCTAGCAATTGACCATAAGTTTTACATTTGTGCATTCAGTTTTGGTCGTATTACAATTTCTCAGACTTTTGTACGAACGGCTCTTTGGCTGAATTCTCTACATCAGAAGCTCCAATTTATGTATAACCGAATGAATGAGTGCGCGATGGCAAAACACGTTAATTAAATTCGGTATTTAGGGAAACAGATGATTGAAGGATAGGGTAGAGACTCTATATGTTGATTTTATTCACAGATCAAATCAAAAGTGACCAATAGTGGGGAAAAAGGAGGGGCATGAAAATAAAACTATATATTATATATATTTACATATATATATATATATATATATATATATATATATATATATAAACTCACACAGCAATTACAAAGATAATTTTTTCCCACTTAATCTGTGAATCAAATATGTCACTATAATTTAAAATATTATGTGTATAATCTTTTTCAAGGATGATATTTGGACGAGCCAAACCATCAACTGAATGAGTGCACATTACTTGAAAGCAGACTATATTAAGTAGCCTCTTTCAAGTAGGAGTTAGAAAACCAGGAGTTCAAACAAACAAGGGGTTTAAACTATCAAGGTAATTGTTTTATTGTTCTGTATCTGGGGAAATGAGTGTTAGCAAGATTGCTGGTTTGACTCAATGCACATCTTGTTGCATGTATGGATGCCTGGATGTACCCGTCCAGGGTCCATACCTCTGTGATGGTTGTGTGCGATTAGCTTCTCTGGAAGCTCAGATTGGAGATCTCGAGAAGCAAATCGCAACTTTGAGGAAGATTGACAATCTTGAGAGGAGTCTGCTGGACAGGTAGTGGAGAGGAAGTAGATAAGACAGATGGGTAACAGGCATGTAGCTGGATGACAGTGGGTCGAGAAAGCAGGGGGGAGGGAAGAGGAAAGGGCTAGCTAGTCCTGCTTTGGTGCAACCTAGCAGATTTGCCAGTTTGAGTGAAGATGTTGGGAGCATCAGCTCAGGAGTAGCTGTATTAGAGGAAGCTGTTACTTCTAACATCCGAGGTAACAGCCCCCCTTGTACGGGTGGGGATCAAAATGTAAGGAAAGCAAGACAGGTTGTGGTGGTAGGGGACTCTATCATTAGGAGAGCAGATAGGGCAATCTTCCGCTCTGATCGGCTCAACCGGACAGTTTGCTGTCTCCCGGGTGCTCGGGTCCGGCATGTTACTGACAGAGTGGATGGATTATTGGGAGGGGCTGGGGATGACCCAGCGGTCATGGTCCATGTTGGTACCAATGACATAGTAAGAGGAAGATGGAAGGTCCTAAAGAATGATTTCAGGGAATTAGGTAGCAAACTTACTAAAGGACCTCCAAGGTGGTATTCTCTGAGATATTACCTGTGCCATGTTTTATAGTGGAAAGGCAGCGGGAGATTAGAGAGGTCAATGCGTTGCTTAAGTCTTGGTGCAGGAAGGAGGGTTTTGGGTTTTTAGCGCACTGGGCCGACTTTGCAATTGGGTACAACCTTTATAGTAGTGATGGATTGCACCTAAACGGGAGAGGGTCTGCAGTGCTGGGGGATAGGATGGCTAGAAGGTTGGAGGAGATTTTAAACTAGAAGTAGGGGGGGAGGGTCATAGCAATCTACAAAATGGAGAGAGGACAGAAAGGAGATGGGCTTTAGCCCAGTATGAGGGGGGTGGAGACGGGGGAGGGGCAAGCTCAGAACAGAGAAGCTATGTAATGTTGATAATTCACAAAACATACAAGTGACTCATGATATTAAATGTATGCTTACTAATGCAAGGAGCCTAAATAACAAAATGGGGGAGCTAGAGGCATTAGCATACACTAAACAATATGATATAATAGGCATAACTGAAACATGGTGGGATGAGACACATGACTGGGCAGTTAACTTAAATGGGTACATGTTATTTAGGAAGGATAGGAAAAACAAGAAGGGTGGTGGGGTATATTTGTATGTCAACCATGATTTAAAGCCCAATCTTAAGCAAGTGGAATGCGATGAGGAAAATGTGGAAGCTTTATGGGTAAATATCTGCTTGGGGGAAAAGAAGGGAAACCAACTATTGGTTGGGATATGTTATAAACCACCTAATGTTAATATTGACGAGGAACAAAAGCTGTTTGAGCAAATTTAGAAAGCTGCAAATATGGGTAACACATAAAACTGCTATGTTTATAAATGGGTTAATCCAGCCTCTAGTGGCTGTCTCATTGACAGCCGCTAGAGGGCTTCCGCGCTTCTCACTGTGATTTTCAGCGTCCATAGGAAAGCATTGTGCATGCCACACGTGCGCATTCAGCTGAAGAGGAGGAGAGGAGGCGGAGAGGAGGAGGAAAGCTCCCCGCCCGGCACTGGAGAAAGAGGGGCACCCTCAGGGCACTATAGTGCCAGGAAAACAAGTATGTTTTCCTGGCACTATAGTGGTCCTTTAAGGAAGGACCCATGGCAATATATGTGCAAATGATTGCAACTAAAAACTTGCAGAATAATTGTAATTGGTTACGTCAAGACAAGGTGCTGCAGCAACTAAAGAAAGTTAATATAAACAAAGCTCCAGGGTCTGACGGTATCCATCCACGTGTACTTAAGGAACTAAGTGTAGAAATAAGTGAACCTCTGTTTTTAATCTTTCGAGATTCTTTTCTTTCAGGAAGTGTTCCGGAGGATTGGAGGAAGGCAGATGTGGTTCCTATATTCAAAAAGGGTTCAAAATCCTTGCCTGGAAATTATAGACCTGTGAGCTTAACTTCTGTTGCTGGGAAAATATTTGAAAGGTTATTAAGGGATAATATTCAAGAATTCCTTGAGAAGAACATGGTTATCAGCAAAAATCAGCACGGTTTTATGAAGCACAGGTCATGTCAAACTAACTTGATTGCATTCTATGAAGAAATAAGTAGAAGTATAGATCAGGGTGTTGCAGTGGATGTGATCTACTTGGATTTTGCTAATGCATTTTATACGGTTCCTCACAATAGGTTAGTGTTCAAACTGAAAGAAATTGGTCTAGATGAATTCTTGTTCTTGGATAGAACATTGGCTACAACGAGTTGTCATTAATGGTACATTTTCAGAATGAACAAAACAAATAAGTGGTGTCCCTTTTTGGATTTTGCCAATGAATTTGATACAGTTCCACACAATAGATTAGTGTTCAAACTCAAGGAAATCGGTCTAGATGAAAATGCTTGTTCTTGGGTAGAACATTGGCTTTAAAACAGAGTACAAAGAGTTGTCATTAATGGTAAATTTTCAAGCTGGACAGAGGTGGCAAGTGATGTCCCTCAGGGGTCTGTTCTGGGACCCCTTCTATTTAACATGTTTATAAATGATCTTGAAGACAGCATTGGAAGTCATGTTTCAGTGTTTGCAGATGACACAAAACTTTGTAAAATAATACAATGTGAGCAAGATATTACTTTGCTGCAGAGGGATTTAGATAAACTGGGGAACTGGGCACTCAAATGGCAGATGAAATTTAATGTTGAAAAATGCAAAGTTATGCACTTCGGCGTAAAGAATACACAAGCAACGTATACCCTTAATGGAAGAGAATTAGGGATAACAACACACGAAAAGGACTTGGGAATTGCTATAGACAACAAACTATGCAACAATGTGCAATGTCAATCAGCAGTGGCCAAGGCCAGTAAGGTATTATCATGCATGAAAAAGGGCATTCATTCTCGGGATGAGAATATCATTTTGCCTCTTTATAAATCACTGGTAAGACCCCATATTGAATATGCTGTGCAATTTTGGGCACCTGTTCTAAAGAAGGATATTATGGCACTAGAAAAAGTGCAGAGGCGGGCTACAAAATTAATAAAAGGAATGGAACATATCAGCTATGAAGAAAGGTTAACAAATTTAAACCTATTTAGTTTAGAAAAACGTCACCTGAGAGGGGATATGATAACAATACACAAATATATTCGGGGCCACTACAAACCATTGTGTGGAAATCTATTCACAAACCGGACTTTACATAGGACACGAGGCCATGCGTTTAGACTGGAAGAAAGAAGATTTCGTCTAAGGCAAAAGAAAGGTTTTTTTACTGTAAGAAAAATCAGGATGTGGAATTCTCTGCCTGAAGAAGTGGTTTTATCAGAGTCCATACAGATGTTCAAACAGCTACTAGATGCATATTTGCAAAAACAGAATATTCAAGGATATAATCTTTCAATGTAGGGTAATAACTGCTTGATCCAAGGATAAATCTGACTGCCATTCTGGGGTCAAGAAGGAATTTATTTCCTAGCTTGTTGCAAAATTGTGCTTCAAACTGGTTTTTTTTGCCTTCTTTTGGATCAACAGCAAAAAAAAAACAAATGTGAGGAAGGCTGAACTTGATTAACGCAAGTCTCTTTTCAGCTGTGTAACTATGTACTATGTGCTATGTACTATGTACTATGTACTGAGTGTCGGATGTACTGAACTACGTTTCATTTACAGAAAAAATAGTTCTACTGCATTAAATGTTTATGCTGTGCACAAAGGTTATGGTATTTTTATTTTTTTTATTTTTTTATCTGCATCAAACAGAATGACATTTTTATATTCATAATTTAGTGGAATTTTGTCTTGTTTTGTTGTATGTTTTCACCAAATGTTAAAACATTTGATTATTTTAACTATTTACTATTTTCTGTGACGATATTGCAAGGTTACTAATTGGGAATTTGTATGATTTCCATTTGTTATTGGTAGTAATTACAAATGAAACAGTATACTTATTGAGTGAAATAAAACCTTCTGAACTAGACAACAGGAATATTTTTAATAGTACGGTTTTATCAGGCCAAATTATACTGCTTTTACATTATTATTATTACTATTATTATAGGCATTTAGTTTACATAAAAGGGGGAAATTTAACAATAAATGAGACAATTACAAAATGTAACAGGAACAGTAGATTGATGAGGACACTGCTGAAAGAAGATTACAATCTAGAAGAAGTGGGATATAAAAACACAGTAGGAAAGGCATAGAGGGGGATAGTAACCAAACACCAATGTGGGAAGGTAGCAGAACTGGAAGGTGAATGTGCAGTAAGTATTTTAAATTGACTTATATAGGTTACAGGAAGCCAATGCAAGAATTGAGAAAGGGACAATGTGAAAGGAGCGACATGAGATCAGTCTGGAAACAGCATTCATTATAGACTCTAGCAGGGCAGTTTCTGGGGAGACCAATTAGGAGTTAATTACAGTAAGCAATGTGAAGAAATACACCATCAACAAGCTCCTTAGCTGCACCTTGCATAAGAAGGGGCATTGTTTTTATAGTGGAATTGGCAGGATGTGGCAACAGACTGGACGTGAGGCATAAAGGTGAGGGTAGAACAAAGATAACATCAAGACAGTGAGCTTGCCAGGGTGGACTGATGTGGGTACCATCATCTTGCAGGGAGAGAGAAATAGGAGGATTAGTATTATCAGGAGGAAAAATAAGAAGTTCAGTTTTAAAGAGATTGAGTTTTAGAAAGCAGGAGGACATCCAATCAGAGAGGGAAGAAAGGCAAGCAGTGGTACATTCAAGGACAGAATAGGGGAGGAGAGATTTTTGTGAGTCATTGGATCACAGATTGTAGCAGAATTCAAACAAATTAATAAGACTGTCAAGAGAAGCAGTATAAAGAGAAAACAAAAGGGGGCCAAGAACAGAGCCATGGGCATCTCCGACTGAGACAGAATGAAGGGAGGTGGTGGTATTAGAAAATGAAACACTGAATGAACATTGGGAGAGATAGGATGAGAACCATGATATTGCAGTGTCACAGAGACTGAGGGATTGAAGAGATTGAAGAAAGAGTACATATTCAACAGTGTCAAAGACAGCAGAGAGGTCAAGAAGAATTAATATAGAGTAGTGGCCTATGGATTTAGCCTCAATTAGATTATTAGTTACTTTAATCAGAGCGGTCTCAGTAGAATTGAGAGTTGGAAGCCAGATAGAAGAGGGTTTTGGAGAGAGTTAGAATTGAGAAAGCAAGTCAGATGGGTAAACACAAGTCATTCCAGAAACCTAGAGATATGGGATAATAGTTGATGGGGTAGATAGGTCAAGAGATGGCTGTTTTAGGACTGGAGTGGGGACAATGCCAGAAGAAAGAGAGCTGTTGAAGATATGTGTTAAGGGCGGCACAAGACAAGGGGAGAGACATCCACGCATGAACTAATAAGAGTGAAAATGTATGATTGTTTAGCAAAAGTGAGGGCTGTGATGTACGAATCTGAACTTATAATGGAGAAAGCTTGACAAGGTGCAAGGTTTCCTCCAGCAGCATTCATTTGAATGGGAGCATGTCTGTAGATAGTGGGTTGATTTAGCGTACCACATTTGGAGTGTCCTTCTTGAGGTATATATTTACAGTGATGAGAGTTGAGAATGGACATCACCTGACAGTTGCTGGTGGTCAAGAGATTCAGGTTCCTCCTGGGTTGAGGAGGGTTAGGCTGAAAATGTTGGTTGAGGAGGCTCTCAAGTACAAATGATAAGAGGTGGTGATCTGTGACAGAAAATGGAGTGGTACAGACCATTGGGATAGTTCAGGGGAGATAGTAATTTAAAAAAGTAGGCAACTGGTAGGCATTAAAAGAAGGTTATTTAACTCCATCTGTATCAAGACTTAACTAGTACAAAAGCTATCATAGACAATAGTCTGGATAGCAGTACATACTAAGTATAAGTTGTCAACTACTTGCATCATGATGATGTAACCAAGTATGGATAGGACATTTATATCGAGAGCTTTAACCTTAAGAAGTGCTGCATATTTAGAAAAATAATTTCATGATTTCTGAACAATGCAACATATTCCAGTCCATTATTAAATGTTGTTTTCTATTTTTCTAAGGTCAATTAAATCTAATCCTGGTTTATACATGAATCAGTATATATTTTTGTATTTTGAGTTTATTTGGGGTATATTTTTTTTAATAAGAAATAGGTAGCAAGATGGGTTAATAAATTATTGACACTCCCAATATGTTGCAGAGTAATCTCAGGGATTTCTATCCAGCATGAAAATAGAAGTGACCCACCAAGGTCAATCATGATAATAGTTAGAAATACACAGCTGAGAGTATCAAATAACATATCATGTAGTGCTCAGTCACAGAGGTCAAAATTACCAAAACAATGAAGTAATAGGTTCATAACACCAATAATGTATAATTCAACTTATATGTGTAGCTTCAGACTAGGATAAATAAAAAATTTGTAGTGGTTGTAAAAACATGTATAGAATAAGTTGGAGTGAATATGTGTATCAGACATGTGACAGTCCTAGGTGTTGAGGAACCCACCAGAAGATAGAGTAGAAGTTGTGGCACTGAGACTGCAGAGGATGCAGTTAGTAGTACCTTGATATATAGTGGGTGCTGGTGTTGTGGACCCTGTCAGTTACTAAGATGCACATCATAGTGCATGTTGGAATGCCTCATAAAGATCTGAAATCTTGAAGAAAAAGTAGCAATTGGTGGGAACATTAAGTTCATCCTTCCCACTGTTTACAATATTTAATTATTAGTAGGTATCCCCTCCCTTTCCTTCACGTTCAATTAATTTAAAATAACACATAGCGTGCATGTTATTAAAACACTTGTCGATATTTTTTTATTTTTCAGAACATCTTCAGCTTCTTCTTTTCAGCATGATCCCCTGAATTCCCTTGAGCTAACACCCATGGGCAGCAGATGGCTGCTATTAATTAATCGAGGGGATGGACAATTCCACTGCTCATCCCTTGGCTTTAGGGGCAGGGTATTTATCACATGGACATGCCATTATACACAGCTGAAATAAGGTGTGATCCACCTCTGGCTAGCTTGGGGTACCTAAGCCACTAACTACCTCCTTTTCCCAAAAAAGGGCAAATAAAATGCAACTACAAAAAATATATAAAAATCAGAAGATTGCTAACAAGTATGAACAATGTCCAAATGTTTCAGTCTTGATGGCCCTTTATGCAACAGAATAATGTTACCCCATTCAGTATGGGGCATAAAGACTTTAGTGAATAACCCTGCACGTAATAAAAACAAGTCAAGAACTGCACCAAGATTCATCACATGGAGCAGACCTAAGATATTATGCCAAGAAAAGAATACAAAGTATGTATTTCCCTGTCTTGTTACAAAATCTTTTTCTTTCATATATAATGTGTTTTATTTCTAAGCCAATGCAACTGTAGAATAAACAAAACAAATCAATTGGCCAAAAATGTATTTTCCTTTCCTCCTTTTCATCTTTTCAAACTGTTTAACTGAATGCTAAAAGATTGGAAACAAACCTTTGAATGTATTTGGTAACATTTCATCCCTAGACTTTTATAAATGCTTCATGTCCATTGTTAACATTCCTGATTAAGCATCATAATACAAAATAATCACAGCTGTCTGGCTTGTATTGCTGCACAAGGCTACTGTGAGTCAAGTTACTTTGATGAGATTCGCTTGAGGTTTGAAATAGGCAGCAGATGCAGCTGTCCAATCCTTAGAATATATATCTTTAGTGGCCATTTAGTGTCTGGTTTTCTGGTTAAAGAGCTTTTTTTTTTTTTTTTTTTTAACGACAGTAAGCTAGATAAAAAAAACAAAAAACATTTTATTAGTAATTTAGTTTATTATAAGATTTTTTTCAAACATTTTATAATATATACAAAGTTATAAAGTACAGAGTCAGATATTAAGCTATTGTGGTAAACTTTTCAGATATTTTGGGAATTTTTAAACATATTTGTAGTAATCATTTACATTCAATATACATATAACAGGAGAGAAGAAAAGTAAAACCAAACTAACAAAAACACTATGTGGAGAAATAATTATTTTCTCTTTTTCTTTTTTAAAGTCTTAATTTTGTCTCGAATAGCATCTTTTGTCTAGAATAGCAAGTTTGTACTATAAAAACATAAGTTTGTAGTAAGTCTACTATTAAGTGTACATGGACCATAATGTGTGGAACAAAATACTAATACGAACTGTTTCTAGTGGCTTATGGAATCTGTGTCCCAAATAACAGGTTTTTGTTGTTGTTGAGTAAAATGAGATGGGAGTAGGATGAACTAGAAGGTCCGTTGTTTCATACACCTTGAGGGGGGCCACTGTGCTTCCTCCATTCACAACACCTACTTCTAGTAATACAATCTGCTTATCCTGGTAAGGACCTGATTGCATATGTAACCATGCAGCTTCATAAAAATGTCATCAGAATGTAGAAAGAAAGTCTTATTTGGGTCTAATGGGGATATACGATTTTACTATAAATACGTTTCTAAAATTCTACAACAATTTACAAATAATCAATGTTCTTCATAGACTGATGCTGAATACTTCTCTCCACCAATCTGGTAGTAACAAATTTATTTTCTTATTCATAATTGTTTATTGTAGGGGAGGAAGGAAGAGAGTCTGTTATTTGAAAGCCCATTAAAGAATCTAGGCACATAAGATAGTTAACAGATAATTTAATTTCTCTGATATTGATTATTAAAATAAAAAAAGAAAGTGAGGATTTTTGGGCTATTTTATTTATTGTTGTTGGTTTGTCTATCAGTGTAAAATGAAAGCAGAAAGGTTTAAAGACAATTTGGGCATTTAACCACATAATGTACACGTGATGTACAGTTTACGTAGCAAATCATTCTAATAATATTAAACCATGCATGTTCAACTTTAAACACTTTTAACACATTAGGTGTTACTTTAATATTTTAAAATTTTTTTTTTTTTTTTTTATTTACTTTAATATAGAATAAGCAATATATCTACAAAAATGTATTTTCAAGTAAGGAATTTATTTCCTCAAAAGTTAACATTGGTAAAATGTAATAGTTTTAAACATCTTTTATCTTGAGAGCACATTTTATATTTGGCATTTTAAATATGCTGTTATATGCCTTTTCTCATAATCTTTGCTGATAGATGCAACAGCTGTAGCAGTTTATCAGTTTGTCAATGCTTCAGCTGAGAATAGTTAATCACTTTTATCCCAATCTGTGCATTAAGGTGTCAAATATTCAATTAACCAGAGTCAGAACCACTGAGTAAATTAGAGAAAGTAATGCACCCTTCTTAGCAAAACAGTACAAGTAATACAATTAAATTATTTTATGTTCTTAATAACAGTTATAATGCTTTCTTTTATGTCATTATCCCTATTTGCTGTAAAAAATTGTATTGTGCTGTTTGACCATGTATTACTGCCACAATGT
This sequence comes from Pelobates cultripes, assembly GCA_933207985.1. Taxonomy (NCBI): domain Eukaryota; kingdom Metazoa; phylum Chordata; class Amphibia; order Anura; family Pelobatidae; genus Pelobates; species Pelobates cultripes. The sequence continues at coordinate 253,059,455 of OW240914.1, forward strand.
CTCAGCATCAAGCCTAAATCACACACATTGACAATTTTGACTTTACACCTTTGCGTTTTAAGCTTCCTCTCTCAATTTGTTGCTGAAAGTGCTGATTACTGATTAACATACTGTACACAGTCTACCTGCCTATTATCTAAGTTTTCTTTCCAACCAGTCAATCTTTTATGAAGTCTTGTGTTTTATCCATTGTCTTTGTCTATGTATAACTCACTCATAATCTCCACTTCACAAAAATCACAATATCCATAATTTATTCCGTGAGCCCTGTTCTTTTTTCTTTTGCGACAAATCCCAGCTGTTAGATGAGACATTATAGTTAGTATTTAGCACTTAAATTATATGCTACTTAGTGTTTAGCAGTACTTCTCTATGAGAGAGGTTAGCAATTACCAATATTTGTTTTTAAAGGTTTTGCTTGATGGAGTAAATAGATGTGTACTATTTGGTCTTTCTTTCTCTGCTTGTTTGCTGCTCCAAAAGAGAAGCTCAGCTACTTTTAAAGGATTACTATAGGGTCAGCAACACAAACATGTATTCCTGACCCTATAGTGTTAAAACCACCATCTAGCCCCCCTGGGCCCCTCATGCCTCAATAAATATAGCAACATCTTACTGTATTCAAGCCAGAAGCTGTAGATATGCATGCTGTTTGCCTAAAACAAAACAAGCAGTCTGCTGACATCATCAGAAGTGGTGTCCTGATCCAATCACAATGCTTCCCCATAGAATTGGCTGAGACTGACAAAGAGGCAGATCAGAGGCAGAGCCAGCATGATTCAAACACAGCCCTGGCCAATCAACATCTCCTCATAGAGATGAATTGAATCAATGAATCTCTATGAGGAAAGTTCAGTGTCTGCATGCAGAGGGAGGAGACACTGAATGTTTGGATGCATTTTAGGCAGCCATGACCCAGGAAGGATCTCTAACAGCCATCTGAGGAGTGGCCAGTGAAGTTATCACTAGGCTGTAATGTAAACACTGCATTTTCTATGAAAATACAGTGTTTACAGCAAAAAGCCTGAAGGTAATGATTCTATTAACCAGAACAAATTCAATAAGCTGTAGTTGTTCTGGTGACTAAAGTGTCCCTTGAAGGATTAGGTCAGTAGGGAACAAGAATTGGATTTTTTTCCCCAGGCCATTATGGAAGAAGACCTGTCCTACAAAGGATGATCGCTGGAAACATGGTCCGTTTAAAGCAGTAATATTCCACTCTTAGGAGTCCACTCTTAGGATGTTTAATTGTCCTCCATAGACCACAAACCAAATACAAATGAAAAGAAGTATAAATTGAAATATAAATAGATGCAGTAAATCAATATATAAATTTAGTTATTATATTTAATTGCACATTTATTTAGAGTAAGCATTCCACTACTCAAGAAAGTTGTGATACTTTCTTCAGGTACTATAATAAGTGACCTTGGGTCTATGAAAATCCTTTTTGAGTCTATGTAAATCCCATACATATAGCAATAATCTCCTGTTTAAGTGAACAAAATTGTAAATGCCTAAAAAGGTAAAGACACAATAAGCAGCTAGCAAAAACAACATATGGATACATGCTTTGAAAAACCACCATGGACACTTTTTCGTGTTTTCAAAATTCAAGGAACACTGCAACAATTAATGCTTAGCTAAGTGCCCCTCTTAACATAAAAATAGCGTGGTCTGCGGCTGAGCAAGCTGGACTTGTCCGGATAGAGCTTTGCTGAGACCACGGTGCCAACAGCCTACAACAGCCGAGATATGCCAGCAAACCTGAAGTTATTTGCAGGGGAACCACGATGGATAAACAGGCCCCAAAAAACGACAGAACCAGGTACTACAGTGACGGAGATGTTTGCGGCCTTCCGCACCATGCGACCGAGCACACAAGATGGCGGACGGGACGGCCCTGGGACACCATGCTCACCCTCAAGTCCGGGGAGCAGTGTCTCCACGGGAACTCCGGAGACCGATACCAGCCAGATACTGACTAAGCTAGCTGAAGTGCGCACCTACCTGCCCACGGAAATCGTCAGAATCACTGCTGAGGTCAAAACGGAAATACAGGCCTTTTGCGTCAGGACGGCAGCTCTGGAACAGCAAGTAGAGTCCACGGTAGTGTCCCACAATGAAGCTGCTGCGCAAATAAACCACTTGACGTCCAGATTATTACACGCCAAATCCGCAATTGATGACCTCGGCAACAGATCACGGCGAAACAACGTATGCCTCCGCGGCCTGCTGGAGCAGGAGGGGGAAGGGTCTCTTATAGAGGTGGTGCTGAGCATATTTAGGCCGCTTCTCCCCGACATACCGGAACATCTCTGGCACATTGAACGGGCCCATAGGGCGCTCCGAGCCCGGCGAATGGATGATAGACGGCCGAGAGACATGATTATCCAATTCTTATACTTCCAAACGAAGGAGGCCATAATGAAACGTGGTAGAAATGACACAATTGTATGTAAAGGGGTGACAATTACTATAGCGGGTCCGGGAAGTGTATATTGGCTATGGATATTGTGCACTGTTTGAGCCTTCTTTACAGGTTCCGCTCCAGGCGGGGTATCATTCCGGGGAAGTGGGAGGCATTTGGCTGTTTAAAAGCTTTTTTCCCCTCTGGGGATGTTCACGGTCGGGTGGTACTGGGAGGCGGGCGGCAGTTACCGAGGCGGGTTGGCGATTGGTTGGGGACATGTTTATAATGTTAGATTGCTGTTCACTGTCTGATCCACTAGATAATTCTTAAGGATTTTACATTGGGTGGGGTACTGTTCCGGGGAGGTGGGGGTTATCTAGGCGGCCTGGGAGCTCTTCCCCCTGGAGCTGTTACTGATCTCCCTCCCCCCACCCCTCTGTGAGTCAGCCCTACATTGCTGGTCTGCCCTTGATCCGCTATGGAATCAGATATATCGCTTTCTGGAGGTTGAGAGGCGTTACAGTCCCTGGGCCTGTGGAAGCAGTATCTTAACTTTTGACTCACCTAGCCTGCACTCCCGCAGGGGGGTGATCGGGATCACACAGGCAGTCCCACACGATCTAACCCAATTCACAAACGTTGTGATGTTGCAAAAATTTTGGGAGTCACTTTATAATTAGGTTGCATAGACCTGCGATCGCCATGGCCGGTAACTCCCTGTACCACTCCCTCCTGTACTTCCCTCTCCCCCTCCCTCCCTCCCTCTCTTTCCTCTTTACCTCTTTAAGGTTTTGTCTACTTCTATCACGCCTATCACTACATTCTTCTTTACTCTGACACTTACATTTTGACCATAACAATTGCGAGGGCATTACCTTTCATATGATGAGACACAGGAGGTGATAACATTAAACTGGTAATGCAACACTGGTGACATTAAAAGCTGAACTAGATACCTCGATTGCTACGATCCCACCAGAGCACTGTATAGGTCGACAAACCTAGGCACTGGATGTCAGTGTCCTACTCACAATGGTTGGTCAGATTCTTACTGTTTTACCCTTTATCAAAAAACCTTGCGGGGCACCACTGATGTACGGACTACAGCAGTTGACACACAACAGTCTGCTGCACTATGTTGATGTTTGTTTCTATAAAAACACATGCTTGTTCACCTCGTGTGAATATGGATATGTCTTTAGAATAATATTTATAACCCTGTTGTAATGTATGATTTAATGTGGTGTCTTGCCTTGGAATAAATAAAGAATTAAAAAAAATAGCATAGTCGATTAAGTGGTGATGTTTCTTAATGTTAGTATAAATTGGTTTATTAAGGGAGGGTGTATCAGGTTGCTATGTACAGGGTGGAGGGGTGGTGGTGGGTAAAGTATATGTTGCAGTATCATCCCATATAACCAACGCACACGTATTTCGCCACTAACAAAAGGTTAGATACTTCATAATAATTTAAACGTCATGTACTTGCACATAAGGACAAAACAAAATTACTCAATACACAATTTATATAATGAATCCTAAGTTATATAAACATCATATCATAAACATACAATGTGCATGCTCTTGGATTTCACTATTTTGTGTACTTGTAATATGTATCAAAATGCAGTTAGCCCGAATCGCTTTGTCCAAAAATGTAATTAGTTTGAGTAGTCTGATAGTTCTCCATGTGGTGGCTCAGGTCATCTGATTATCATCCTTGCAAAATATTCAGGAAAAGTGTTCAGATGAACCAAAAGGGTGGGAAAATGGGCAAATCAGTGTACTGCAATGCATATACACAATAAAAATATATTTTGCAGTACATGAAGAAAAAGTAACATATAGACTATAGAGAATAAAAGAGATATCCTCTATATGTATACATATAGTTTTTTTTTTTTTTTACTGTTCATTCTTTTTTCACTCTCTTGGCAACTTCTCACTTGATATGTTAATAAAATCAACATCTAGTGGCTGTCCCCTAACCATCACTCTTTTTTCTCATGGAACATCGTTTTGTTTTGGTGCCACTGGTGGGACTGGGAACCATGAATCAAACTAAAATACTTGTCCATAAACATTGTTTGGTTATACTTCCATATGATACTACAAAGCTATAAAATTCAGATTACCCATGATCTGCCTAAAGCTAATGCACAAGTCTAGTTTGCAATGTATGCCAAAGTTAGCTGACAGAACTATAAAACCATTTTTTTCATTTTGTACTGAGTTGGGTTTTAACAAATAATGCTATTTTATTTATAGATTCTTTATTGTTCTTCCTTAAGAAGTGATGTGTAATAATTCCTATAAATACATTTGCTCCCCATGCATGTTAATAAGTAGATAAATCCTGTTGTACTTTTTATTTTGCAGCATTGTGGCTGCAAGACAAGAGGCGCTATGTAAAAATTGAGACATGTGCTTAAATAGTGCAACGAATAGTCCCTGTCTGCAAATTTCACATGTAGATTGGTGATAAATGTACCATTTAACATAAGAAATAAAAATAATAACAATAGTGGGATTACAGTGTGCCACATCACATGGCCAACACATCACAAATATATCAATACTAACTAAGCTTCTTCTTTTGAAAAAGGCAGTGTATGTAATAAGCATCCTCTGGTCCTGCCATGACAATGTTGGTATGTAGGTGCAACTTTGGAGCCCATGACAGTTCCATGTAACTGTAGGTATTGCTTATCAACAAATGTAAAATAATTCTTAAGAGCAAACACTTTCATATGACTAATAGAGTCACATCAGGTTTAGTCTTATTTTTGCAATTTGTTCAGTAATCATACAACAATGTATGATTTGAAATCCCTTAATACTAGTCTAAAATGAGAATCTAAAACAAAACAAAACAAAACACAAAAGTAATAATAATGAATAATGAAATAACTTTTGAAACATGATTATTGGGTCAGACGGTATGTGAATTTATTCACTATAGAATGGATCGATTATAGTCACTTTTTCAATATCACATAGATCTGACATTTAGATTTTCAATTCATACTACTACATATAGTTTATTCACCACACAATAGATCGATTATAAGTTATCCCTACATCACTGTATAAAATTGACACATATCTTTATACATTGTTTTTTATTAAGCAATATATTAATTATTACATACTAGATACATGTATGTCTTATTTAGAATAACTATTAAGATTTCAATGCATTATATAATGTAAGCTTTTTACATAGATATCCAAGTGACAGTATTATATATAGAGAGCTGAATAATCAGTAATTTACTCTTATGTATTTATATTGTATCTATCTCCCCATTCACCGCGATCTTGGTAATTAGGGGTGGGAACATATCTCCACGTCATGCACTGGGAGGACCTATTACTGATGAGAGGAGGGACTCTCCTCACGGCTTACGGAAGCACAATATTGCCTACAGCTGCAATGTTTCTGCGGTTTCCAAGGCAATGTGACGTAGCCGCGTCATGTGAAGGGCCCCAGCTGATTGATGACGAGGAGGTGATTCCTGTAACCGCACGCATGCGCAGTTGCGCTGAACAGACGCCGAGTATTAGGAGAGATTAGGAGCAGCTTGTTTGGTGAGTGTTGATTATGATTTTTAGTCCTATATAAGCCTGTCATTTTGTGAAATGTTTTTGATGTATCCTGATGAAAGCCCCAAATGGGGGCTGAAATGTTGACCCTTTGGATTAACTGAAAATAAAAAGCAACTTCTGGAAGACCTAGAGTGCCGGTATTTTCTCTACTTTATCTATTTATATATAAATAAATAAAAATATATATCCATATACAAAATTACATAAATAATTATATAAATATACATGTAGACTTCAAATATATAAATATGCATATATATTTAAATTCTACGAGCGTATTTATGTAATATTTTTACATAATTAAGTAATTTTATTGATTGCAATTTGAGGGACCTGCCTGCCAACCCAGGCCAAAAGTCCAGAGAATTTAAAATAACTTTTAAAAACATGAAATAACTTTAGCTAGCACTGTATTTTACCCTGTAACTTTCTATGACACCCTAAAACCTGTACATGGGGGGTACATGGGGGGTACTGTTTTACTCGGGAGACTTCGCTGAACACAAATATTAGTGATTCAAAACAGTAAAACATATCACAGTGATGATATTGTCAGTGAAAGTGACCTTTTTTTGCATTTTTCACACACAGACAGCACCTTTACTGATGATATAATTGTTGTGATACGTTTTCCTGTTTTGAAACACTAATATTTGTGTTCAGCAAAATTTCCTGAGTATAACAGTACCCCCCATGTACAGGTTTTATAGCGTTTTTAAAAGTTAGATGGTCAAATTTATGGGTCAAATATTTTTACATTGAAAATGGCCAGGTTGCCTTTGAGAGCGTATGGTAGCCCAGGAATGAGAATTACCCCTATGATGGCATACCATTTGCAAAAGAAGACAACCCAAGGTATATTAAGGAAGAACCCATGGCAATAGATGTGCAAATGATTGCTACTAAAAACTTGCAGAATAATTGTAATTGGTTAACTCAAGACAAGGTGCTGCAGCAACTAAAGAAAGTTAATATAAACAAAGCTCCAGGGCCTGACGGTATCCATCCACGTGTACTTAAGGAACTAAGTGCAGAAATAAGTGAACCTCTGTTTTAATCTTTCAAGATTCTTTTCTTTCAGGAAGTGTTCCGGAGGATTGGAGGAAGGCAGATGTGGTTCCTATATTCAAAAAGGGTTCAAAATCCTTGCCTGGAAATTATAGACCTGTGAGCTTAACTTCTGTTGCTGGTAAAATATTTGAAAGGTTATTAAGGGATAATATTCAAGAATTCCTTGAGAAGAACATGGTTATCAGCAAAAATCAGCATGGTTTTATGAAGCACAGGTCATGTCAAACTAACTTGATTGCGTTCTACGAAGAAGTAAGTAGAAGTATAGATCAGGGTGTTGCCGTGGATGTGATCTATTTGGATTTTGCCAAGGCATTTGATACAGTTCCACACAATAGATTAGTGTTCAAACTCAAGGAAATCGGTCTAGATGAAAATGCTTGTTCTTGGGTAGAACATTGGCTTAAAAACAGAGTACAAAGAGTTGTCATTAACGGTAAATTTTCAAGCTGGACAGAGGTGGCAAGTGGTGTCCCTCAGGGGTCTGTTCTGGGACCCCTTCTATTTAACATGTTTATAAGTGATCTTGAAGACCGCATTGAAAGTCATGTTTCAGTGTTTGCAGATGACACCAAACTTTGTAAAACAATACAATGTGAGCAAGATATTACTTTGCTGCAGAGGGACTTAGATAGACTGGGGACTGGGCACTCAAATGGCAGATGAAATTTAATGTTGAAAAATGCAAAGTTATGCACTTCGGCGTAAAGAATACACAAGCAACGTATACCCTTAATGGAAGAGAATTAGGGATAACAACACATGAAAAGGACTTGGGAATTGTTATAGACAACAAACTATGCAACAATGTGCAATGTCAATCAGCAGTGGCCAAGGCCAGTAAGGTATTGTCATGCATGAAAAGGGCATTCATTCTCGGGACAAGAATATAATTTTGCCTCTTTATAAATCACTGGTAAGACCCCATATTGAATATACTGTGCAATTTTGGGCACCTGTTCTAAAGAAGGATATTATGGCACTAGAAAAAGTGCAGAGGCGGGCTACAAAATTAATAAAAGGAATGGAACATATCAGCTATGAAGAAAGGTTAACAAATTTAAACCTATTTAGTTTAGAAAAACGTCGCCTGAGAGGGGATATGATAACATTATACAAATATATTCGGGGCCAATACAAACCATTGTGTGGAAATCTATTCACAAACCGGACTTTACATAGGACACGAGGCCATGCGTTTAGACTGGAAGAAAGAAGATTTCGCCTAAGGCAAAGGAAAGGTTTTTTTACTGTAAGAACAATCAGGATGTGGAATTCTCTGCCTGAGGAAGTGGTTTTATCAGAGTCCATACAGATGTTCAAACGGCTACTAGATGCATACTTGCAAGAACAGAATATTCAAGGATATAATCTTTCAATGTAGGGTAATAACTGCTTGATCCAAGGATAAATCTGGCTGCCATTCTGGGGTCAAGAAGGAATTTATTTCCTAGCTTGTTGCAAAATTGTGCTTCAAACTGGGTTTTTTTTGCCTTCTTTTGGATCAACAGCAAAAAACAAATGTGAGGAAGGCTAAACTTGATGGACGCAAGTCTCTTTTCAGCTATGTAACTATGTAATTATATGTATTGCAAATGGGGTATGTCCAGTCTTTTTTAGTAACCACTTAGTCACAAACACTGGCCAAAATTAGCTTTCAATTTAGTTTTTTACTTTTTTCACACACAAACAAATATGAAAGCTAAATTTGGCCAGTGTTTGTGACTAAGTGGCTACTAAAAAAGTCTGGACATACCCCATATTGAATACCCTTGGTTGTCTACTTTAAAAAAAAATATGTACATGTGGGGTGTTATTCAGAGATTTATGAGCGATAATTTAAAAAATGTCACTATTGATAAATTTAAAAAATGTATTGTTTTGAAACCGCAATATCCTACTTGTACTTATAGCCCTATAACATGCAAAAATAATAGCAAAAATGCATGTAAACACTGGGTATTTTTAAACTCAGGACAAAATTTTGAATCTTTTTAGCAGATTTTTTTCATTTGCTTTTGTAGATGAGTAAAATATTTTTCAAGTAAAAGTATAAAAATATGTATTTTTTTCAATTTTTCATCATATTTTTTAATTTTTTTTAAATTAAATTACTTGAGATTATATAAATAATGGTATGTAAAGAAAGCCCCTTTTCTCCCCGAAAAAAACAATATATAATTTGTATTGGAACAGTAAGTGAGAGAGCGGAAAATTACAGCTAAACACAAACACCACAAAAGTGTAAAAAGATGCTTGGTCGCAAATGTACAACATCGCAAAAACAGTCTGGTCCTTAAGGGGATAAACAAAGTAAGGCTCTAATATTACCTAAAGAGTGCACCACACAGCTCCACCTTGGCTGTTTTTATAAAACAAGCAATCAGTAGTGTTAAGCCAACACTCTCAAATTGTCTGTCTGTCTATCCATCTAATATATGTATATATCCAACTGTCTGTCTGTCAAACCTGAACATTGAATAAACATTCATAAACAAATATTAATGTACATGTTATACACACATACATATATACAAATATGAATAGAAAATCTTAGAATGTGCTGAGTAATGAAAAGCCACAGTACACATACATATTCATATTTGTAAAAGCATTTAATCTACAGAAGTGATTCTCAATGTAAAAATTCAGATAAGAACTGTATGAAAATCTCCAATTATATTTTGCCGTTGCATCTGGTAGAGATCATCCATATGGAGATATGTGTATTGATAGCACTACACAGAGAAACATTTAAATAATATCAGAGCATAAATCCATTAACATAAATATTAATGTTGTACTTTTTGGTGTCTTTGAAACATTTCACACTATGCAACTTAAAACAACATGACATTTAAATTGCCCTATCAGTTTGCATTTTAGTCAAATTTCACACTATTTAATTGTTTGGTTACTACTGATCACAACAGCTGGAGCATTTGGAAAGCTTTCAATTTCTTGTCAAGTAACACAATATGCCATTTTTATTTTTAAACTGGAATGTGAAATAAAATACATTTCATTTTGGAGTATGAGAACTATAGAGTTTAACTGAATTGTTAGTATATCATTGCCGGTAAAGATTAAGATGGGCTTATTGCTTTGATGCAATCTTCATATTCTGAAACATTTATGATGAGAATTACAGAAATTTCACTGGCACAACTCATTAAAAATTATAAGTGATCTTTTCACATGCATTTGGTTCTTTGGAAAATACAAAAATTGGAGTAAAAAATAGGGTTTTGTTTTAGTTGTCTATAATACGTAGCTTAGAAGATATGCTTCACTTCCCACATGGCCTTCCCCAACCTCTCCACAATCATCCCATTGTATCTCTCCCCATTGCTACTTTTGCCTGTGCCCTTATTTCTACAAAAAGTTAAAAAAAGACCAGCCACACTCATTGTAGGCAAGGTTCACTTTCCTACAATGAGTGCCAACAACAACACTGCATACAAATACACTACTTCATGTGTACCTGTGTGTCTGTATGTATCTCAGTCTTTATGTAAGTGTGCATCTGTGTTTATGTGGCAATGTATACATCCCAGTATTCCAATGCCAACATTGCACACAAATACACCCTTGCATGTGTATCTGTGTCAGTGTGTGTAAGTGTGTGTGTGTGCACACCTGTGTGTGCACACCAGTGTCTGTATCAAAGTGTGTGTATCTGTGTGTGAGTGTCTGTGTGTATCTGAGTGTGTGTATGTGCTAATGTGTGTACCGTATATACTCGAGTATAAGCCGAGTTTTTCAGCAAATTTTTTTGCTGAAAAAGCCCCCTCGGCTTATACTCGAGTCAGTGTCTGTATTATTGCAACTTACATTTCCATAATACAGACCAGAACCGCCGGGCTCATTACAAGCCTGGTGGGGGGGGGGGAGGGAGGCGGCAGCAGGCTGTTACTTATCTTTCCAGCAGCCCCCTTCAGCTCCCCTGTGTAAAAATTTCGCTCCGCACGGCACGCAGACCGCGAGATTTACACAGGGAGATGAAGGGAGCTGCTTGAAAGGTAAGTAACAGCTTGCTGCCGGCCTCCCCATGGCTCAGTACATGCCACTGGACCACCAGGGAATGCCATAGCCCCACTCCCTGGTCAGGTAACAAGGAGGGAGGGGGTGACAAAAAAAAGTTAAATAAATAATAATAATATAATATAATAATATAAATAAAAATATTAAAAATGTCCTCCCCCCCAGTTTACACACACTACACAAACACACACACACTCTGCATCATATACACACACACTGCATTCACACAAACACACACTCTGCATTATATACACACACATTCTGCATTCATTCTATACACACACACTGCATTCACACAAGCACACACTCTGTGTTATATACACACACACTGCATTAATTATATACACACACTGCATTATATACACACACACTGCATTCACACAAACACACACTCTGCAATATACACACACACACTGCATTTATTATATACACACAAACTGCATTATGTACACACACGCACTGCATTCATTATATACACACACACTACATTCATTATAAACCCACACACTGCATAATATACACACACTGCATTCATTATATACACACACTGCATTCACACAAACACACACATTCTACATTCATTATATACACACACTACACACAAACACACACACACTGCATTCGTTATATACACACACTACTCAAACACACACACACACTGCATTCATTATATACAAACACTGTAAATAAATATTAAATTAATGTAATTTTATTGGGATCTAATTTTATTTAGAAATTTACCAGTAGCTGCTGCATTTCCCACCCTAGGCTTATACTCGAGGGGAATCCTCTGCCATCTTTGGCAGGCATGCCTGGCAGGCAAACCTGGTAACATATTTTAGATATATTGACGATTTGTTTTTTATTTGGGAAGGTTCTGAAAATTCTCTTAATCAATTTTTAAAATGTTTAAACTGTAATAGCTAAGGTATTAGCTTAACCTGGGAATACAGTCAATCCCTTATCCATTTTTTAGATTTAGAAATGTTTACACGCAAAGACCTTTTTTTAAGAAAGTATGCACTAACAATGTTATTGACATGTTCAGCTGTCACCATAAACCCTGGCTCCATGGGATACCCAAAAGCCAGTTCCTCCACCTTCGGAGGAACTGTTCCCAAATCCAAGATTATGAGGAACAATCCAATTCTCTTTTGAGTAAATTTACTCAAAAAAACTATCCTGCTAACGATCTTAATCATGCAAAAAATAATGTCAAAGAAAGAAATAGACTGGACCTGTTAGAATGTAGAGATAAAACAAACATAAAGGGTGCCCCATCATTGCCAATTTATTTTTGATTTTAATAACAAAAGCCATGTTATGAAAAAAATCATTAATAAATACTGGCATATATTAAAGCAGGATGATACTCTAGCTGGAATTAGTCCTGATAAACCTCATGTCATATTTAGAGGAGCACCCAGCTTCAAATCCATCCTCACAAAGAATTTCACTAAAGAAAGAAGTACCACTTCTTTTTTAAATTCCCCTTCCGTTCTCACTAAACCTAAAGGTTTTTTTAAATGCAATAAGTGCATAGTGTGTAAACATACCGATATGGCCATTAAATCAAAAACTACCTCCTTTAAGTCATCTGTCAACCAAAAAATATGCTCCATAAAAATTTTTATCCACTGTAACACAAAAAATTTAATCTATTTATTGGAGTGTCCGTGTAGGTAAACATACCGATATGGCCATTAAATCAAAAACTACCTCCTTTAAGTCATCTGTCAACCAAAAAATATACTCCATAAAAATTTTTATCCACTGTAACACAAAAAATTTAATCTATTTATTGGAGTGTTCGTGTAGGCTCCAATATGTTGGCATGACGACCAGGAAGCTCAAGATTAGATGGGCGGAACACTGCCGCAATATCACCAAAGGTTACGAAAATCACGCAGTATCTAAACATTTTTTAAAGCATGATAAAAATCCTAAACACCTTAAATGTATAGGTATCGACATATGCAAAATTCCATGGAGAGGAGGGGATATTAAAAAGATTCTGTGAAGAAGAGAAATGGAATGGGCATACAACTTAAAGGCCCTTACCCCACAAGGTCTTAATATAGAGTTTGATCTTTTTAACTTTCTATAAATTTCAAAATATCTTTTTACCAAATACCTATGTTATTTTTTTTATTTTATTTGAACTGATTATTAGATTATCACGTTTTTCCTTTTTCATATTTTTCCTTTATAGTTATTTGATTTTAGGTTAATCCAGTTATTTTATTTGATTTTAGTTTCATAGATTATTATATCATCATGTTTTATTCTTCTTTTAATTTTCTTTTATATTTATTTAGTTTTTCTATTCTTTAGGACATATTTTTATTATATTTTATATTATATATTTTTATTTCTATTTTATTTTGTCTTAATTATCTTTTATTCACATTTTATTACCTACATGTTCATTCTCACTTATACTAAATACTACATTTTCCCTATATTTTGTGTATATGTATAATTATAAATTTTGAGATATGTGATATTTATTTCATGTGAAACTGCTATTACTTGTGTCTGTATTTATGTAACATGCAATGATTATGACTTTTTTTAACCATATACTATTGGGTCTGCCCTCCCATTTTTGGGTCAGCCCAGTCTGGGTCTCGATCCCACATTTTGGGAGAGGCTATATCTCTATGTGCTGTCTGTGCTGTCATTGCACTAGACAGCCCATTGGCATATTTACGTTCCCTCTAGTCCCGTCGCCCTGCATACATAACTCCTCCCACGGGGCGACAAGACTGCCTATTCACCTCCCTTGCCGCATATGCGTTCCAACACCTTATGACGCATGCAGTTCACCGATGTCAAGTGACGCAAGTACACGAACGCGCGTCACGTGACCATCTTCCGAGCTAATTTTTTCATGTTTATAGGCTTCGGTTTTTATTACTATTTACCTATACAATCTCCCCAACCTATACCCTATATAATTATGTGTTTTTATTATGTTTTTATTAAAGTAAACTTTGTTTCCCCACCTATGACGCTGATGACGTCATTCTGGCGGGAATTTCAAATATCTAATGTAATTACATGTTTCCTATATAAACAGTGTCAGTCAGGGCTGCTTTTTCCTATGAGTTTCTACTTGATGAAGCCAGCAGTGGCGAAACGCGTCTAGAAACCTTTTAATATTTATTGTTAAGTGTAAATAAAGGAATATTTTGGCTACTTTGCATATTATTGCCATATTCCTTTTTTTAATTTTTATTTTTATTTTTCTGGTATTTTATTATTCTCTTTTTATCCTGACCTGACACCACTGTTCTACGACTCACAAGGAGTACCAAGAATCCCGAGGTGGGGATTGTACCACCCAAGCACTGTCCCACAAGGACCTTCTTCTGCCTACGTGGATCACTCCAATTTTGGACTATTGCAGAACCGCTTGGACTTTTGTATATCCATATAAGTATTGCTTTCACTTATTTTTAAGGTGCACCCTTTATCGTTTTTTTCTTTTATACTCGAGTCAATACGTTTTCCCAGTTTTTTTGTGGTAAAATTAGGTGCCTCGGCTTATATTCGGGTCGGCTTATACTCGAGTATATACAATAACATTTGTAACATATCTCCCGTTTTGGGGGGAGACTAACCAGGTACCTGACCTTCTGTCGGTCAGTGTCTGAGTTAGTCTCGCAACCCACCCACAAATAAACATTGGCAGAGTAGCCCCACACAATAAATAGTACTGGCCTGTAGGTCCCAGGTTGTAGGGTGAAGGTTCAGCACCTTCGGCCTTCCTGGTGCAGCTAGTCAAACAGCTGGGGATACTTGGGGGGCAGAGGTCAGTGGCGCTCTGCCTCAATGCCAGTGCTTCTGCTGGGGTAAGGGGTGTGCAGGCCAGTTCTGTAACAAGGGGGTCGGTAGGGCAGAGGCCAGCAGTGCTCTGCCCTGATGCCACAGTCCTGCCCAGTAACAAGGGGAACGTGCGGGTCAGTGGGGGTTAACATCTCTGCTGTTAACCCTGGGACCAATTTAGGAGTTAGCTGGGGAGGGGAGAATTGGCTTACCTCCTCCTCCTGATACTCCTGATGCCGCTGGGGAGGGAGGTCGATGCTCTCCACTCCCTGTGGAACATGCTGCTGCTGGGGAGAGGGACCAGTTGTCTCCTCTCCCTGGAAGGTACTGTACTGCTGGGGAGGGTCAAGTAGTTAGAGGGTCAAGTAATTCTGTTTAATCAGCACGAAATGGCTTTCTTTTGTGCAAGTTTTACACACAAAGTACCACCCACATGGTTTTGTAGAACAGCCAATCAAACATGTACAATACAGTTAAACACTCCCATTCATTCCAGTAAAATCCTCCCCTCTGCTTGTTATATAATTACTGTACACAATGGGTTAACATAATTATCACAGGCAGGAAAATATACAGCTTTTACACAATTCTCATAACTCACAAAATATACATACAATCTCCGTAAACATATAAAGTTACATATTATTAATCAGCATACTTCAAATACAAAGATACCCAAAAACCAGACAATTCCCTCCAGTGATTAAAAAGTTCTTTTTGACCGACCAATTTCATTTAGAAAAATTACTAAGTCCCATTCGAATTCACGAACGGGGTACCGTTCGTGCAAATTGCTTAGTATAAGTGGTATTCGTGTAAATGGGTAGCCGATTTTAGTTTCATGGATTTGGCTGCACACACCGCTGACCGTGTTCGACTAACAAAGATGGCCGCTGCCACGTGTTCGACTGCATGAGCGGAGGCCACCCAGCGGTCGGCAATTAACCACACTTTCACTTCTGTGTGGTCCGCCCCATTTACCGAACCAAGTGGGGAAGAGCCATGAACAAAGTATTTTAAAGGTCTGGGGACACAGTCTTAAAGGGGCATTGTTCCAAAGAGTCCCAATATGTCCACATACAGTTTTTAAAGGGCCATAGTCATGAGGTAGGAGGCTGGCAATCAGGCTTCTCCATAAGCCAGGGGAACAGGGCAATTTGATATTTAAAGAACCAGTTACAAAAGGCAGTTTGTAACAGTGATGTGTTGGGTTTGCTCCAGACATAGCTTTTTCTTTGATGGCCGAAAAGTTCGATTTTAGTCTCATCAGACCACAGCACCTTCCTTACTACATTTTGTGAGTCTCTCACATGCCTTTTCGCAAACTCAAAACGTGCCATTTTGTTTTTTGCTGAAGTAATGGCTTTCTTCTGGCCACTCTGCCATAAAACCCAACTCTATGGAGCGTCTGGCTTATTGTCGTCCTATGTACAGATACTCCAGTCTCTGCAGTGGAACTCTGCAGCTCCTCCAGGGTTACCTTAGGTATCTGTGCTGCCTCTCTGATTAATGCCCTCCTTACCCAGTCCATGAGTTTTGGTGGGTGGCCGTCTCTTGGCAGGTTTGCTGCTGTGCCATGTTCTTTCCATTTGGTTATGATAGATTTCATGGTGCTCCTGGAGATCATCAAAGATTTTGATATTTTTTATAACCTAACCCTGACTTGTACTTCTCAACAACATTGTCCCTTACATGTTTGAAAAGTTCCTTGGTCTTCAAGGCAGTGTTTGGTTAGGGGTGCCTGTGGGGCCTTTCAAAAAAGGTGTGTATATGTATATATATATGACAGATCATGTGACACCTAGATTGCACACAGGTGGACATCATTTCACTAATTCTGTGACTTCTAAAGGTAATTGGTTGCACCAGAGTGTTATGTTACTTGGGTTTTTAGAATTGGAACTCAACTGCAGCTTGTAGAACTCCTTAATTACAATAGAAGAAACTGAGAATCTTTAAATTATCAATACTGTAGCTTTAAGAAAAGAGAGGATTGCTGGAAATTAGAGAATCAAACGAAGTTTTAATGATTGTGATAAACTTGTATAGGTAATAATTCAATAAGAAGAAATTGCTGGTTATAGCAAACAATACAAAGTTCATCAATAAGTATTTCCTCAGAGATGTATTGAATAATATTCTTTAAGTTGATAGGAATAATCTTCAATAGAATTAGTATGCAGGTAGCAGAGAATATTTGCAAAGCAAGAAACAGTTCATAGTGGTTAAGCTTGATGGGAGTTATCCTCAATATAATTAGTGTGTATGCAGAGAGGATTTGAGCAAGCAAGAAACAGTTCATTAATAACTGAGATTCCAAATAATAAATTGGAAGTTATACTTAAGATTAATGTGAGTTGTCCTCCAAGAGATGAGTATTAGAGTCCACTTGTTAAATGGTAAAGTGTCCGTTCTCCAGTAATCCTCTAGCGGATGAAGCATAATCCTTTTATCTTCAAAGGTTTAGGAAGGCTTGTGAGAAAAGCTTGTGGAGCTGGCGTCTATACCCGGAAGTAGGTCCCACAATCACCAAGCGTTTTCTCTCTGGCGCGGTCTCTCTAAGTAGTGTCAGAGAGATCCACGTCAGAAGGAGGTGGGGCCGGCTCCACATAGCGGGAATGCCGAACCCGGTAGAGATACCGCATGACACAGAGCTTTTTATGAGCTTCATAACAAAGGGGGTGAATACATACGCACATGCCAATTTTCTGTTTTCTGTTTCTAAAAAATAGTTTTATGTATATATTTTTCTCATTTCCCTTCACCAACGTAGACTATTGTGTTCTGATCCATCACATAAAATTCAGATTAATAAAACATTGAACTTAAGGCTGCAATGTAACAAAATAGGTAAAAAGTCAAGGGGGGTGAATACTTTTGCATGGCACTGTACATACAAACACACCCCCGAATTAAAACTCCAAAATTATATACAAACACACCCCTTCAAAAACACTAATACTGCACACAAATGTACATCTGCATTTAAAAGACAACACTACATCCAAACACACCCCTGCATGCAATTACAAACGTTACATACAAGCACACCCCTTTATTAAAATGCTAAAATTATATACAAACACCAACTCTACACACAAAAGCATTGCTGAATTTAAAAGCCAACACTACATACAGTCACGTACACCTGCATTCAAACACTACACACAAGTAGACCACTGCATTCCAGTGGTAACAGTACATCAAAATACACCCCTACATGCACACACATAGTATACAAAAACATGCTTACTTTTAAACGCACAAATACAACCCACAATAATTGTAAAATGGGAGATCCCCAGCTGGTATAGAATCTTGGAAGTTATATGACCGATGGGGCTCTAACAAATACTTTCCCAGGGTCGCGTAAGATTATCTAATACTTATCAAAGTGACCAAAATCAAATACTCATAAAGAAAAACTCTGCCAACACCCCTTGAAGTGATTATTGAATGTGAGTGCCATTATAAGTGGCTCTCTGTTAGCAGCTTGACAGCAGTAAATAAGTTTTAACTGAACTCATGAGGTGTTTGCTACATATACGAAAGTCAATATCTCTTCCAGTTATAAAAATGGGATAGACAAGTATTAATTTAATTATGGCTTATTTTTAGTTTAATAGCTTCACTGGAAAGAATCAGAATATTAGTTATGTTGCATCCACAATTACTTCTTCTTATATTTAGCTGGCATTAGTGTCTCCATCTTTACTGTAATAATGAAATATGAACTTGCTGCATTGTACAGATCATAATTAAAACTATGGCATGGAATGTTTTCAATTAAACCCTATGGGAATAGCTACAGTGTGGGAGCCATATCTCTTACTATTAGTAATGGAATTTCAGAGTAGGAATGAGCCATATTAAATAACTAGCTTTGCAGCTTCCATAGAGGACAGCAGAAATAGTAGCTGTATAGCGTCAACAAGCCAATGTATCTATCTTAACCCTTTAAGGCAGGGGTAGTCAACCTTTTTCTACCTACCGCCCACTAATGCATCCTTCTTGATGGAAAAATTTCCTTACCGGCCTCCAGTTTTCACACAAGTCCAGAATATTTTTTAGAAAGGAGGGTGTTTTTTTGAAAAAATAAAAAATAAATGTACGTACATTTCTCTTTTTATTTCTACTTAATGCATGTATGTTTATAGTGTTTTTAACTTTATAAAGTTTAATGAGAAAATAAAGTAAATTGAAATTACCTTTACTAGTGATTAATAAGATCTTTGAGGTTGATGCTGCGAGACTAAATATTTGATATCTGGTTCGATTTTCGTAAGGAACAAACTAAGGTCTCCTCTTTTGGTGATATTCAGACAATTTCTCTGTTTGCTCATAATATGATTTCTCATCTGTGCATCAGCTCCCCTCCTCTCCCTCCTCAATTCCCCTCCCCACCTTTTTTTCCCCATTTTCCTATTTTTTAACCTTCATTATAGCAATGCCCAGCAGGTAGCCCACTTATTATTATTATTATTATTAGCCAACAATAATTTTCTCCTTTTTCTTTTGTTTCTTTCTCCTTTTTTACAAGTACTCTGCTCCTTCTATATAATTCTATATTTTTTTTAATTAATTTTTTTAGGTCTGCTGGCATTTTAACTGTGAATGTCATAATACTGTTAGCTTTTACTGTAATAAAATGCACATATTTGCATTCGGAAAAGTATCATAAGTACAACAATACCCCCCATGTACAGCTTTTATGGTGTTTTGGAAAGTCATAGGGTCAAATATAGCATGTTTCATTTTTCAGTTTATACACATTGAAATTTGCCAGGCTGCTCATGTTGCATTTGAGACTGTATCATAGCCCAGGAATGAGAATTACCCCCATGATTTGCATAGTAGACAACACAGGGTATTCAATATGGGGTATAATTAGTCTTTTTTAGTAGCCACTTACTCACAAACACTGGCCAAAGTTAGCATTTATATTTGTTTGTGTGTTAAAAATGCAAATAACAAAGAGGAAAATGTATCCATACTTACCGTAATTTTCTTTTCCTGGTCATAGGCCATGGCAGCACAACAATGGGTTAGCTCCTCCCTATCCCTAATTAGACAGGAAATAGACAGGAATTTAAAATAAGGGTATAAATACCCCCTCCCACCATCTCCTCCCTCAGTCTTGGGCGGGAACTTTGTGCTGCCATGGCCCCCAGGGCGGGAACTTTGTGCTGGCATGGCTTATGACCAGGAAAAGAAAATTACGGTAAGTATGGATACATTTTCCTCTTTCCTGGCCATATCCATGGCAGCACAACAATGGGTAATACCCAAGCAATAACCAAGGGAGGGAAGACAAGAAAAATACAGACTCAAAACTTCAGAAATGCCAGTGTATTAGAAACCCACACGTGAAATAACAGACATAATCAAACTTATGCAGAGTTGGATGCCGAAAGAACAGTTTTGCCAAAGTGGTCTAACTGGCTGGCTTTTACATCAATCTGGTAATGTCTTATGAAAGTGTTCGTGGAGGACCAAGTGGCTGCTTTGCTAATCAGTTCTGGAGAAACTTTAGCTGCTGCTGCCCAAGAAGAGGAAAGGGACCTTGTAGAATGAATCTTGAGACCTTCTGGGACTTTTATATTAGATGCCTTGTAAGCTTGTATAATGGCTGCTACGATCCACCTGCTGATGGCTACTTTAGAAGCTTGAAGTCCTCTTCTGGGACCGTTAGGAATGATGAACAGTCTTTGAGAGGTATGCCAAGCAGATGATCTTTGTAAATAAATAGACAGACATCTTACCAGATCTAAGGAAGAAGGCTTGGGTTCTGACTCACTTTCAGTTTCTTCCGACTGAAGAGCTGGGAGTACTATCTCCTCGTTGATGTGAAATGCTGAGACCACCTTAGGTCGAAATTCGGGAATAGTTCTCAGGATTACTCTGTCTTTGTAAAACACTGTAAAAGGCTCTTTGGCTGATAGGGCATGGAGCCCAGACACCCTTCTACCTGAGGCTAGGGCTACCAACAGAACTGTTTTTATGTTAAGAAAATGAGGAGAGATGGATTCTAGTGGTTCAAAGGGAGGACCGCTCAGAGCTTTTAATACCAGCGGTAGGTCCCATGGTGGAGCAAATGGCTTGATATCTTTAATACCGCTGACGTGAACCTGGTCACATCCTTGTCCAAAGCCCATCTGTGATCCATTAGGGCTGAAAGAGCTGAAATATGAACTTTAAGGGTGTTGTAGCTTAACCCTTTGTCAAGACCTAGTTGTAGGAATTCCAGAATATCTGTAGTAGAGATTGACTGTGTATTAATTTGTTTAGATGTAGCCCAGGAGAAAAAGACGTCACAGATTCTGTAGTATGTGGTAGACGTAGAGCGCTTCCTTGCTTGTAGTAGAGTGTTTATTACTGCCTGTGAGAATCCTTTTCCTTTTAACCCTTCCCTTTCAACTTCCATGCCATCAGATTGAGAGAGGCTGGGTCTGGGTGGAGAACTGGGCCTTGATATAGAAGCGAAGGAATCTTTGGAAGCTGCCAAGGGTCTGATTTGCAAAGGTTCAATAGTAGGGGAAACCATGGTCTGCGTGGCCAAATGATGGATACTTTCTCTTGTCTCAACCATCTCAGAAGTGGAAAGATGAGTGGAGTAGGAGGGAATGCATAACCTAGGTTTAATTGCCAATCGCTCGATAGAGCATCTCTTCCAATAGCCAGAGGATTGATATTCTTTGAGAAGAAGTCTCTTACTTTCCTGCTCTTGTTTGTTGCCATCAGGTCTATTTGTGGCATGCCCCATATTCATGTTATCTTCTCGAATATCTTGTCTGACAGGCTCCATTCTCCTGGGTCTATTTCCACTCTGCTCAGGAAATCTGCTATGGAATTCTGGATCCCAGGAAGATGTACAGCTGATATACCTGCTAGATGTGTTTGCGTGAAGGCCATCAGGGGTTTCATTATTGACATCATCTTTTGACTCTTGGTTCCTCCTTGATGGTTTATGTAGGCAATTACAGTGGTGTTGTCTGTTCTGATTTTGACCCACTTGAAACGGATAAGAGGGAGAAAGTATTTCAGAGCTCTGTGAACTGCCATCAGCTCTAAAAGATTGGATGGAGTGTCTGTTGTTGAAAAGGACCATTTCCCTTGTGTGAAGTGGTCTTGCAGGTGAGCTCCCCATCCCCATAGACTTGCATCCGTGGTTACAACAGTCCACGTGATGTTCCCTAAGGGGAATCCTCTGAACAGGAACTTCTTTTGTAACCACCACATCAGGGATTGATGGACCTGAGGAGGAATCTTGATAGGCTGTCGTGGGTTTCCTGATCTGAATTGGAAGATGAAATTCTTCTGGAATCTCCTCATCCTCCATTGGGCCCATCTTGTTAGCCCTATTGTTGAAGACATTGAGCCTAGAAGACTCATGCATTTCTCTGCTGAAGTCACATTGAATGCCAACATTTCTTTGACTTTTTTTAATTAATTTTGTACCTCTTTCTTGAGACAGTTGTCCTGTGCCTTCTAGAGTACTGAACATGGCTCCCAAATATTTCATCCTCTGGGATGGCTGTAAATGACTCTTTTTCTCATTTATCATCCATCAATGAAGACGTAGGAAACGCATACAGATTTGGCCATGGGCCTGAAGGGTATCTCTGTCTTCTGCTAATATAAGGATGTCGTCCAGGTAATGGTAGATGGCTATGCCCTTTTTCTTGAGTTCCGCAATTAAGACGACTAAGACCTTGGAGAATGTTTTTTGGAGAAGGGCCTGGAATTGAAAATGCCCTTTTTCTTCCACAAAGCGAAGGAACTTTTGATGTTCTATTGCTATGGGGATATGAAAATAGGCATCTGCCAAGTCTATAGAAATCATCCATTGGTCTGGAAAAACTGTCTTTATGATAAATTTACGGATGTGTAGGTACTGATTTAACCTGGTTAGGTCTAGGATAGGCCGCCATCCGACTGAAGCTTTTCTGGTGAGGAACAGATGAGAATAGAACCCTTGACCCTGTAGATTCAGAGGAACCTGAATGATGACCTTTTCTTCCTGGAGTGTAGAGATGAATTTCTTTAAAGCTTGTCTATTTTCTTCCTCTCCTGGCCACTTTGTTGTTTGAAAGGAGTGGATTGGAGGAGGTTTGGAGAACTCTAAATGATATCCTCTTCTTATGATATCCAATACCCATCTGTCTGTGGGGGATTGATTCCATGCATCTAGGAATAGTAACAGACGTGCCCCCACTCCTACTGACTGGGGAGGAAGGGGCCCGTCATAAGGATCTGGGATTCTTGTGGAATGAAGCCCCCTTTGACTTTCCACCTCTTGCAGATGATTGACCTCCTCTCCATGGCTGGGATCTTCCATGTACTCTTCCTGGCTTGTATGATCTTGAATCTCGAAAGGAAGAGTAGTCAGGGTATCTTTTGTACCTAAAGGATCCTCTAGATTTACGATCTTGTGGGAAAAATGCTCTTTTCCCTTCGGCCGCTCTCTTGATACATTCATCCAAGTTTTTCCCAAACAACATGTCTCCGTGGAATGGTAAGGCACATAAACTGGCTTTAGAAGAATTGTCTGCTGCCCAGGATCTTAATCATAAGGCCCTTCTGGCTGAAATGGAGAGAGCCATATTTCTGGCTAAAGCCTTAACCAGGTCTACTGAGGGGTCAGAAGTAAAGTATACTGCTAGCTTTATGTCTTTGAGTCTTTCTAGAAGACTGGCTCTGCTTTTGCCTCTTTGAATGTCTTCTTCTAGATTTTCCATCCAGATCCTTAAAACTCTGGAAACTGAAGTAAGGGCCACTGCTGGATGGAGGCCTGTGCCTGCTGCAACATAAGCCTTAGCGACGTGTAGATCCGTCTTTTTATGCATGGGATCTCTAAATGATCCTGCGTCGTCAACTGGTAGGGTAGTGTGTTTGGCCAGTCTTACCACAGCAACATCTACCTTGGGAGTCATTCCTCCCGAAAGGATAAAAGCAAGCAATTCTACCTTGGGCTGCTAATTTCTTGCGTGTGTTAAACCATTCGTCCTCAATTAGTTCTTTAATTGTCTTGTGTACTGGAAAAGTAGCTCTTTTTTTTAAGATCTGCAAAGTATCTGCTGGAAGTAGAGGGTTGTGCTGAGGAAACTTCCTTTAGGCCCAAGGACTTGCGTACTCTGGCAATTAGGTAATCTACTTCAGCAGGTTCCATAAAATCTGGGACTACGGATTCTTCTTCTGAAGAGGAAAGCCCTTCTCTGTAGGAGTCCATATCCATGGATTCGTCTGAGGATTCCTCCTGAGAGTAATTGCTGGTTAATTAGCTATTGTTTGCAAATAAGCAGAGGCCTACCCAGGTGTTAAACATTCCTAGTGGGCGGTGATTTTAGGAGTTATATAAGGCCTGGTTCCATTAGCTTGTCTAATATAGCTTGGTGCTACTTCTAAGTGCTGTTTCTAAGTGTGTAGTTGGAGATATTCTGGAGAGTTTTACAGAAGCTTCAACTGTCTAAGAGTTGTGCTAAGAGCTTTCTTTTCTACGGTTACAGGTAAGATTCATCTGAAGGAAAAAGGTTACTGATTGCACAAGGTTTGAATTCCTGTTGGTAATTATAAGGCATTTGATTTGATTAAGCTAGTTATTTGCTGTTGATTGCTGGTTAATAGTGAAGTCGCGAACCCGAAATTTTCGGTCCGCGAACATCGAACGCGAACTTCCGCAAATGTTCGCGAACCGGCAAACCGCCCGAACCGCCATTGACTTCAATGGGCATGCGAATTTTAAAACACACAGGGACTCTTTCTGGCCACAATAGGGATGGAAAAGTTGTTTCAAGGGGACTAACACCTGGACTGTGGCATGCCGGAGGGGGATCCATGGCAAAACTCCCATGGAAAATTACACAGTTGATACAGAGTCTGGTTTTAATCCATAAAGGGCAGAAATCACCTAACATTCCTAAATCACAATCAATATGGATTGACACCTGACATATGACATATTGACACCTTGACATATGGATTGACACCTGTCCTCAGAGCCCCTGATGCACACGGACACAGAGCAGAATAGAGACTGGTCCCCCTACATAGGGTCACTTGGCAGATATGGATTGACACCTGTCCTAAGGATCCCTGATACACACTGACACAGAGCAGAATAGGGACTGTTCCCCCTACATCGGGTCACTTGGCGATATGGATTGACACCTGTCCTAAGGTTCCCTGATACACACTGACACAGAGCAGAATAGGGACTGGTCCCCCTACATAGGGTCACTTGGCAGATATGGATTGACACCTGTCCTCGGAGCCCCTGATACACACTGACACCGAGCAGAATAGGGACTGTTCCCCCTACATAGGGTCACTTGGCAGATATGGATTGACACCTGTCCTCAGAGACCATGATACACACTGACACAGAGCAGAATAGAGACTGTTCCCCCTACATAGGGTCACTTGGCAGATATGGATGACACCTGTCCTCAGAGACCATGATACACACTGACACAGAGCAGAATAGAGACTGTTCCCCCTACATAGGGTCACTTGGCAGATATGGATTGACACCTTGTTACAAACTGCTATTTGTAATGGGCCCTTTAAATGGCAAATTGCCCTGCTTCCCTGGGTTGTGGAGAAGCCTATTTGCCAGCCTCCTCCCGCATGACTATGGCCCTTGGGAGATTGTGAAAATGTATGCATTTTTATTTGGTGTGTATGGCCCTTTAAGACTGTCGGTGGGCATATTGGGGCTTATGGACTCTTTATGTGACTGGTGCTGGCCCTTTAAACACCTTTTTTGGGACATCAGGAAGGTGGGACACTGCCCCTTTAAGGCCGTGTCCCCAGACTTGTTGGGGACACGGCCCCTTTAAGACGGTGTCCCCTGTGTCCCCAGACCTGGTGCAAACCCTTTGTGCCTGCCTGGCTAATTCCCACTTGGTTCAGTAAATGGGGCTTACTGAACCAAGTACCACACAGGCAGACCACCCAGAAGTGGAAATGTGCAGTCAATTTACCTCCCAGAAGCTGCGGTTAACCGCAGCTTAATTGACAATGCTGGGAGGTCTTTGTTCGTTTGCCGAACACGTGGCGGCGGCCATCTTTGATCATTCGACGAGGTCAGCGGTATGTGTAGCCAAATTCATGGAACTAAAATCTGCTACACATTTCCGCGAACACCGCTGAGCTCTACCTTCTCCCCTACTGGTTTTACAGCTGCAGAGACTAAGTCTTTTTTTTCAGCCTGAAATAGACCGACCTCACAGCCCAAATCTATGGAACTGTTTTGGGCAGGAAAATGTGCTTGCGGTCGGTCATAAAGGGACCTCCAGCTAACTTTTTAACCCCTGGATGTATTTGGCTGATTTTTGGTTATGTTTATGTTTTAAGTGTGCTGCTTCCAAATATGTAATTATGAAGATGGGATGTGTAGTTTTAAAGTTACAGTGTATGGCTAAAAACTGTATTTTTACTGCCTGTGTTTAATTATGTTAATCTCTTCCCAAACGTCATTTCGTTCAAAGTGGAGAGAATGTTAAAAAAATATATTTTTGTTCGGAGTGTGAGAAATGCTTTTCAGCCGCTTCTAATCTTAAGCATCATTTGAAGAGCCATACAGGAGAGAAACCTTATTTGTGGTGTGTTTAGTATTGTTCTGATCAGTTTAATACCTTCCGCGTCTCCTATCAGTGGACGTGTATATGGCAACCATTTTAGGAACCGTACACCTGGGACCCGAGCAAGGTCACCTCGTTCAACAGGCTTGCAGCGTATCCTCCAGGAAGAAGAGCCTGAACCCTTACCGGCTGCACGTGTCTTACCTGTACATGGAAAGCTGCTGTGGTTCCTTGATGAGCCAGCTGCTCGTGAGTTAACATGTCCCGTGGAGAAGCACTCTGTCCTGTAAAGCCTCACCAAAAAAAAGGAGTGGTGTGTTTAGTATTGTTCTAATCAGTTTAATACCTTCCGTGTCTCCTATCAGTGGACGTGTATATGGCAGCCATTTTGTCAGATTCAAGTTCTTGTGTCCCACAGTTCAAAATAACATTCAAATGACAATTCATGACAGATCACACAAGCGAATAGCCCTGCCAACGTCTTCTCAGAATTTTTTCGTTTTCTATGAAGAAATA
>OW240914.1:253086620-253101999 GCA_933207985.1 Pelobates cultripes
GGAATAAGGAGAGATGGGGAGGGGATAAGGAGAGATGGGGAGGGGGGAATAAGGAGAGATGGGAGGGGGGAATAAGGAGAGATTGGGAGGGGGGAAGGAAATTGGAGATGAGGGATAAAGAAAGAAATTGGGAGGGGGAAGGAAATTGGAGGGGGGATAAAGAAAGATTGGGAGAGGGGGATAAAGAAAGAAATTGGGAGGGGGGAGAGAGAAGGAAATTGAAGGAGGGGAGAGATTGACATTCATCACACAGAAAAACACACAATGCATTACACACACAGACACACATACACAAGCAATGCATCCGTTACACACACTGCATTCATTACACACACTCAAGGCACCCCTTACACACACTCAATGCATCTCGTACATACACAGAAACACACCTTGCAGCCCTTACACATATAAACACAGATTCACAATGCATTCCTTACACACATATCAGGACATCCCCTACACACTCCACCCCCTGTGAACAAACTCATTGGTGGAACATGAAGGTGGACCCTGGGACCCAGACCCTGAGCTGTGTAAAGGGCCCCCAAAAAATGGAGCTGCTTCCCGTTCTCCCAGAACATAGATTTTTGTGACCACAGTTACAAACTGCCTCCAGAGAGCCTGTTCTACACCAGACCAGTGGAGCCAGACTGCAGCTAGAGACCGTCATCATCCTCATCTGGTTGTAAGTAGGCAATCTAGTATATTATTCGTGGCACTAATCTCTAATTTACCTCACATTAAAGAAACACTATAGTCCCCAGAACCACTGCAGCTTAATGTAGTGGTTCTGATGTTTATAGCCTGTCCCTGCAGCACTGGCGTTAGATAACATGGCAAATCATATGGGTGGGGCATTGTGATGTCACATGGGGGGGGCGGCAAACTTTACTTTTGCCTAGGGCGGCAAAAATCCTTGAACCGGCCCTGGCTGGAGGGGGCTGTGTGAGCTGTGGCCGCACAGTGCCCCATGGTAGTTAGGGTGCCGTGCGGCCAGTACAGCTCACACAAGCAAACAGCTGATAAACTGTCCGCACGGAGGAAAAGTGGGGCGAAGTTAAGCAAAATCAGAGGCGGAGCCAAACTGGCGCTGGGGGCAGGGTTTGGGGGGCAAGTGGGTGCCAAGCACAGGACCCACCCCGGGTGTCAAATGCTCTAGGTACGCCCCTGCTTCCAGGTGTTTCTTTCAAGGTGTGATCATTTCAGTTGTTCACTGTTCAGTAGTGTTCAGTGGTGTGGGGTTTAATATGTGAGTGTTTGCCTACACCTGATCATGGTGCATTAATCGTAGGCTATGCATCAGGTAGTCACCGCTTGTGGGAGGTGTGGCACCATAGATTGGCTCCTAACACATCTGTCACATCTGTCACATTGATCTTAGTGCCTGTGGTTAGGTGATTTCTTGCCATACATTCATAATCCAAGTTTGTGGAAATTTGGTGTAGTAATGTTTGGTGAGACGGGGACCTAGCTATTAGTGTGTTTGCATCTATCAGGATATGAAAAATCAGAATGGAGTCCAGTTTGTTGAACTTATCCAGCTTTAAAAATAGAAGGCAAAGTGTAGGTGTGAGGGTGATTTCCCTACCCACCGCATCCAACATCACTCTCTCTACCATTTCCCACTAGGGCTTTGTGACGAGAGCAATCTCGCCACATTGCATTGGAGAAGATTGGTTGCTCGCCTGTTGCCTTTGGATTATGGCCCCATGTTAAAAGGCTTGATTTTCCCCTGCAAAGACAAGAAAGCCGGGTCATTTGGTGCTTGCCCTGTTTGAGCACTGATACCCCAGATAGCTATGCCATGGAGCCCATTCGTATAATGAAAGACTATGGGAAAGACTTTGGCTCCATGGCAATTGAACTGTATGTGTGTGCTCTGAGCACCATTCAGTAATAATGTGCGCTCAGATCTGAGCTATCTGGGGATATGTTGCATGTCTGTATTTTATGTAATAAATGTAACCTTGTGTATTTTATTGTATTTTACTGTCTTTTGCTGCCATGTGTTCAATGGAGTTTTGCCTCTGTCTTTGGAGATAATTGGATTACTTCTAATTATCTCCAGGATAGAAGACTCTGTGGAACTGGTTTTGGGCAGAAAAGCCATGCTTCCTGTGGTCACAAAGGACTACGATCTATCTTTTGAACCACTGGACCAATTTGTATGATTTTGACTTATGTTTGTATTTGGAGTATGCTGATTCTGAAAATGTAAGTTTTATGTGAATGTGATGCATACTTTTCAAGTTATGAATAATGTGGAAAAATTGTATTTCTCTGCTTGTGCTAAATTACATTACCCATTGTGTAAGGTAATTGAATCACATGCAGAGGGGAGGAATTTGTGTGGGAGTGTCTGAGTGTATTGTATGTGTTTATTGATTGTGTTCCAAAACCCTGTGGGTGGTACTAATGTGTAAGAATGTGTACATAAGCACAATAAACCCACAGCTCTGTCTGTTCACTGCTTGACCCTCAACACGGAGCTTTGTCTCGTTCTTGGGGGGATTTATTGTATGCTGTTCCAGTTCGACTGCTAGGAATGTAAACCTATTCGTATGGTTTTTCCTATTCGGCTGTTTACAGCATTCGTATGGTTTCCTGTTAGGCGGATTGGTGTTCTGCAGTTGCTTTGCCTGCATCTCTGGAAAGGGGGACGATCGCCTAAATGTTTTTTACCCCTTGTGTGCAAAACGGTCCGTTACAGGCATTATTTTGTTGCATGACCACCATATGTGAAGCATGGTGCCCCTACCTGTTGTGCATCTCCACCAATTGCCCAGGGTGTTTGGATATATTTTCTGTAGCTTCTGCATCAACTAGAGGTGCAAGGCGCATGATGTCCTGCCTCTATGTGCTTTGAACGCTCCTCTCCATTGGTGTAAGGAAAAACTCTCATTGAGCTCTTTCTGCCAGGCCTTTATGTGCTGATCTTGCAGTCTGCCTGGCACAGAGTTTATTAGGTTGTTTCTTAGTGAAAAACATTTTTTGAGCATAGTGTGGGCAAGGCAGGCTTTTTCAAATGGAGGCAATTTGGTTGTGTTGTTGTTTTGGTGGAGAGTTTTGCCAGTATTTATTTGAGTTGGAGATAAGAAAAACTTGATCAGGAGGGTAAATGGTATCTGGCCTATAAGTCTGGGTAATGCACACGTTTATTGTTTTCGAACAGTTGGTATATATGGCTGCAACATCCCGCTACCCATGGTCTGTAGGCAAACGAGGGGTTTGTGAGATGTATGCTATAGAGCGGGGCTACCAGCCACCACGGGCTATCCTTACAGAGGTGAATTTTGGTAGAGTCCTAAATTTGTAGCAGCAGCTTCGACGTATGCAGCAAGTCTGGAGTTTTGGGGCGTCTTGTTTTTGGTGTGTTTTTCTTTTCTAAGTATCAAATATATACAGGTATATACAGGTCAAAGCAAATATCTGTTTGTATTTGACCTGTATATATTTGTACTTTGTTATCAATTCTGTGACACATTTTTCCCAATATAAATAAGTACAAGTTTTCTGGAATTTCTCCAAATCAAACTCGACATTCTACTTATTAATTTTGGCCCCTTCCTCTGCACATTTTCTATAACTATAATAAATTGGTCACCAAGTTGCACCTTGTTTAAAAGATGGTGGTCTTACCATTATTTTTTAAAGAAGCAAAATTATTTTCATCCTGTGAATAAATACTCCCTTTCAACACATTACTGGCCTTAGCAAGTACTGCCTCATATTGCAAATTGCTGCATAGTCTGTTGTCTGCAATTTTCCACGAGTTTTTGTGATTTATCTAACTCAATACCTTTTAGGCTGGAATTTGCTTGAGCATCCCTTATTTAAAACAAAAATCTTTCAACCAATGAAGCATTTTGTTGGATTACTGTAAGCTTTCCTTACACTATGTAATACTGCTTCAACCTTTTTTCAAATAGGAGTTCCAGTGTTGGCTATGGATGACTACATTCTCTGAGTATACTGAAGTATACCTGAGTGAGGAAGTTTGTTCATTAAATTCTGAAAGGTTGCTGGGGCTCCATGAAGCCTAAAGGGCAAAACTGTATATAGGTACAGACCTTTAAGGGTCACGAATGCTGGCTTTTCTTTAGCAGATGTTGTCAGCAGGATCTGCCAATAGCCTTTTGTAAGGTCTAGAATATTTAGAAATCTGGGCCAGTTTCTTAATGAGTTTGTCCACACAGGGCATAGAATATTTATGGTGTTCATTAATATTTTGGAAGCAGTATTGTAACATGGAATAGTTCTGGATAGCATGTGGCATAATCCAATATAACCAAGATGTACTAATTACCCTTAGCTGGCTTTTCCAATGGCCTCACCAAATTCATAGCAATTTGCTTAAAAGGGGTTTCAAGAATGGGTAATGGGATTAGCTGTGACCTTAAGTGAGGTTTTGGGCTGATAGTTGGCAGTCTGGACATGAGGCATCCCAGGCCAGAACAATATCCTTAGAATCCTTTCCTGAGTTTTTCAACCCCTGGTGTCCCCCAAATAAATTAAAATGAGCCAATTCTAACAGCTTCCTTCTGAATGATCTGGGTCTCAAAAGCTGTTTAATTTCTTCCCCTTCCTCTGTGATCACTCTGTAAAGTAAGTAATTTCTAAGAATGAAATGGGGGTACATATCTCTGTATTTCCCAATAAATATAGTCTCATTAATTGCTACAATTTGGTAGAATTTGTATATCTGCCATGTAAGGCCATACCGTCATTATTTTTAAATTAATGTATCAATGACATTTGTAAGTTCCTAATTCCTCTGTGTTTATCTTCCCTTCTTTCATGCCTGACCTATGCCTTTTACACTTATTATAAAATATGTCAGGGTATGTAAATTGAATTTTCTGATGATAGAGCAACATTTAGAACATTCTTGCATGAATGAAAGTTACTGTTTGTTCTAAAACCTTATACTTTTTTAAATGATGAAGTAAAAGTTAAAACCATGATTTCCTTACTAAACAGAGAACCTGCAAAATTATGGTATCAACTTTTTGGAAACAGAACACCCTTGTCTATTAACTTTAGAGAATTTATTTGTTGAATTTTCAGGCTTGTATGAGGATTCTCACAAATCTGATACTGCAGTGCAGTGTCTCTGTCACCTATTAGACCTAGAGATCTTTAGAATATCGGGGGGCTGCCTCAAAGCAGCAGGAGGGGCGGTTTGGCTAGTATTAGTAGAGATTGAAACATTGATCCACTTACCTTTTTACCGTATTCCGGCTCTCCCCTTCTGACCGCTATATGTATTTGCCGCCTGGAACTGTCTGTAATATCTTTTGAGGGGGGGCCCATTTTTTGGAGTAGCAGCAGGGGGCATTTATACAACACAGACCATTTATGGGTCTATATCAGGATCTGCTTATATGACCCTTTATTTGGCTGTTCCCCTTACCCCTATTAAACTATACCATCTAGGATTCTTTGATATCCACGTTATATAGTATAATTATATTACCAATATGTACTAATAGAGTTCCCTCCCTATTTATCAATTTAGACCTCTGGTCCATGGGTAACCTATTCCCCAGTTTAAATAGACTCCCCATCTGCTCTCTCTCTGTCCTCTTTATTTACATAATTCAGGTTCAACCCTGAAGCATCTGAGTTTACTTTGAGGACACTTTGTATTATTATTATGTTATTATGTTATTATTTATATAGCACCATCAAATTCCGTAGCGCTTTACAATGGGTGGACAAACAGACATGTGGTTGTAACCAGACAAGTTGTACATAGGAACAGAATGGGTTGAAGGCCCTACTTAATGAGCTTACGTGCTAGAGCTAGTGGGTTAAAGTGACACAAAAGGTAAGGATAGTATTAGACTAGTGACAGTTGCAAAAGAGGAATCATTTGGGAGCTATTAACAGTTTAATTGATACGCTTTTATGAAGAAATGGGTTTTCAATGATTTTTTGAAGGAGTGGAGACTGGGTGAACATCTAACGGAGGAGGGAAGTGAGTTCCACAGGACGGTGCAGCCCTCGAGAAGTCTTGAAGGCGAGCATCATAGATGGGAGTATGGACAGAAGATAGACATAAGTCTTCAGCAGATTGTAAGGGCCTAGACGGGAAATACTTGTGTATTAGGGAGGATAGATAGGTGGGAGCAGCAATATGTAGAGATTTGAAAGCAAGAACCAGAATTTCAAATTGAGCCCTATATCTTACAGGAAGCCAATGTAGAGACTGACAGAAGGGTGAGGCGGGGGAGGTGCGGGCAGACAGGATGATTAGCCTTGCCACCGCATTCATTATGGACTGTAACGGCGCAAGTTGGGAGCACGTAAGACCACTAAGAAGTGGATTACAGTAGTCAAGGCTAGAAAGGACAGTGGAATGGACCAGCACCTTAGTCGCATCTGGCGTTAAGTAGGATGCGCGCAATGTTTTTGAGATGGAAACGACAGGATTTGGCGATAGACTGAACATGAGGCTTGAAGGAGAGGTCGGAGTCAAAGAGAACACCTAAGCAATGAGCCTGCATGGTGGAGCTGGTGGTAGCACCGTTGACTTGGAGGGAAACAGACACATGAGTAACAATACTTGAGGGAGGAAAGACCAGAATTTCAGTTTTGGTTAAGTTTAGTTTAAGAAAGTGGGCAGCCATCCATTTAGAAATAGCAGAGAGGTAGTCAGAGACACTAGTCAAGAGGGACGGATAGAGATCAGGAGAGGACAGGTAGATTTGCGTGTCATCTGCATAGAAATGATGTTGGAAGCCAAATGAGCTGATGAGTTTACCAAGGGAGGCAGTATAGATCGATAACAGTAGGGGACCAAGGACTGAACCTTGGGGGACACCAACAGAGAGGAGTTGGGGAGAAGAAGCAGAGCCAGAGAAAGAAACACTGAAAGAGCGCTGGGAGAGGTAGGAGGAGCACCAGGAGAGAGCAATACCTTATAGACTGATATTGCGGAGGATGAGAAAAAGAATCAACAGTGTCAAAAGCCGCAGACAGGTCAAGGAGAATTAGGAGTAGTGACCATGAGATTTTGCAGTGAGTAGATCATTGGATACTTTGATCAATGCTGTTTTTACAGAGTGCTTAGCGTGGAAACCAGACTGAAGCGGGTCTAGCAGAGAGTTGGACTCAAGGAAGTCTGTCAGTCTCGCATACACAACTCATTCAAGGATCTTGGATGCAAAAGGGAGTAGCGAGATAGGACGGAAGTTGGATGGGGTTACAGTTGCATGTTTGAAGGGCGATAGAAATATACCAGAGGAGAGATTGAGAATTTTAGTGAGAGGTGGAGAAAGAGAAGAAGACGGATGGGTATGGATGAGATGGGAAGGAATTGGATATAGGGAGCAGGTGGTGCAGAAACCTCTTCCAATGTAGCGGGTGCAAATGAACATAGAAAAGCAGAGGGAGTGAAGTTAGGGGAAGTATTGTAAGGGGAATAAAAAGGATGAGAGATCTCTTCCCGGATTGTAGAGATCTTGTCAGTTAAGTGAGTTGCAAAGTCTGAGGTGGTCAAGTTAGTAGGTGGAGGGGAACAATAGGACGAAGAAGAGAGTTAAATGTGTGAAATAGTCGTTTGGGTTCACGGGAGAGTGTGGTTATGAGGGTATTGAAGTAATTGTAAGTAAGTTGCTACTTTGTATTAATCCAATCTACTGTTTTAATTCTTCATTTGTAGCTGGTGGAGTCCACTAAATAAATCTGGAATAGAGACTCAGCAGTCACTTTACCATCACCCTTTACACATTTTTCTATATCACTCTTAGGTTGCATGAGCACCTCTGTTGTGTAGTGTACATATTTTTTTTTTCAATAAAGGTTATTACCCTATATTGTATTTTATGTGGGGTTGGTCCCTTTATCCCTTTCTAGGGGGGCTACCATCCTCATTAGTTTTTCAATATTTTTATTTGAAATTAGATAACCTAGAGAAAATCTTCCCCTAAGAAACAAGCAACTATTTTAGAAATAGAGCAAACTAAGAGGATAATTAGAGACTTTATGGTGGATAGAGCAAATAAAACTCTTACTAAATGGAAACAGAAGTGGTTCTATCTGGGAAATCGAGCAGATAAATTCTTATATAATCAACTAAACTCTAATCTTAGGGAGAGACTTTTCAAAATAAAATCAGAAAATAATCAATGTAGGTCCCCCGATCAAATCGCCTCCACAGTCAGAGAGTATTATTCATCCCTATATAACATAGGTGAACGAAAAAAAAAATGAATCACACGTTTTTGATTATTTAAAAAATTCTAATGCGAGCATTAGAGATAAAACATAAGGAAGCATTAGAAAATCCAACTGAAATGAAAGAAGTCATTCAAGCTACTAACAATTTAAAAAATAATATATTCCCAGGCCCAGATGGCTTCACTAAGTATTTTTATAAAAAAAATGTCTCATCATGTTATCTCTTCTAATCTAACAAATGTTTTTAATGACATTTTGGAAAATAAACCAATACCTAGCGAATTGCTCCAAGCGATCATTGTTCCAATTCCTAAACAAGGGAAAGATGTGAAACTGGTATCTAACTACAGACCTATCTCTTTAATTATTAGTGATATCAACATCTTTTCTTTAATTTTAGCTGGGTGAATTAAAAAGGTAATATCACTTATAATTCATAAAAACCAAGTTGGGTTTGTTAGTGGACATCAACCATATGGTAACACAATGAAAATTATAGATATAATAGATTTCACCTTGACGAATAACATTTCTATGGTAACTCTCTCTCTCTGGATGTGGAAAAGGCAGTTGATTGGGTAGACTAGGTTTTCTTGGAGGCAATTCTTAAAAGTTTTAATTTTGGTGATAATATAATAACATTCATTATGGCCTTATATTCTGAACCGACAGCTAAGATAGTGGGGCAATTTTTTTCCTCTAAGTGGTTCAGAGTTAGGAATGGTAACAGACAGGGCTGTCCCTTGGCCCCGCTTCTTTACATCATGACTCTAGAACCTCTGGCAGCAAGAATCAGATATAATAAAGAAATTATGGGCATCTCTATTGGTGATACTGTGAATAAAGCTAACCTCTATGTGGATGATATTCTGCTGACATTAACCCATCCTGAAACCTTGATACCTTTAAAAGAGATCAAAATATATGGGGATTACTCTTACTACAAACTTAATATCAATAACTCACAAGAAATGGCAGTAGGAATCAATAAAGATAGAATGAGCACACTTAGGTATAAAATTCCATTTATGTGGAAAGATAAGTGTATTGATTACTCGGGAATTAAAATCACAAAGGACCCTTCACATATAATTGAATTGAACTAATACGATCTATTAAATTACCTATTTTTTAAACTGGGAGAATGGAAAAAATTGCCCATATTATGGATGGGCAAACTCAATATTATTAAATCCTACATATTGCCTACATGGCTTTAAAATGTGAGATTAATCCCTCTAATCCCTTTGTTCCTTTTTTTGTATACAATTTCAAATGGCAGTAGAAAAAAGAAGAAACCAAGAATTTCAAAAAAGGTTCTTTATGGTATTAAATCTAGTGGGGGAATGGGTTTTCGCAACATGTGGTTTTATAGTCGAACATATGCAATGGTGCATTTACACGCTATACATACACATTCGTCTAGATCAGAAGAGTGGTTTATGATTCAGCAAAAGACTTTGTATATGAAGAATTATAATAATATCCCATGGTTGAATAATGCAACAGTAAAGAAAATCATAGATAATTCAAAGGGGATTTTTGTAATTAAAAATATTATTTCATTTTGGTCTAAACTGAAGACTAACATAGGTATAAAGGATAAGGTAATAAAACTAACCCCTATAGAAATAATTGAACACAACATTCCAAATATAACAAAGTTGAAGTGGTTCAACAATAAAAATCTAAAGATGGCAGATTTCTTAGAAGGTTTGCAACTCAAAACGTATGAACAATTAATAATGGAATTTGGTATACCTAGTAAGGATTACTATAATTTGATCTGTATTAAAAAATACATAAAAGCGCATCTTAAAACTACATAAAATCCAAAGGTTATGGAAACCTTAGAGAACATTTTTGCTACACATTCAAGTAAAAACATCTTCAGAAAAGCTCAATGTTTTGTTTTTTTAAAACCATGGAAAAAGAAAAGAAAGCGATATAGCAAACTGCTAAATATCTAGGAATAGAGATAGATACTATTGCATGGTGGAAAAGGTGGATACAGGTTG
Organism: Pelobates cultripes; assembly: GCA_933207985.1. Lineage (NCBI taxonomy): Eukaryota > Metazoa > Chordata > Amphibia > Anura > Pelobatidae > Pelobates > Pelobates cultripes. Next base: position 253,096,823 of record OW240914.1, read on the forward strand.
GGAAAGTTACACACTGTTTAAATATCCAAGAATTACATTATAAAATAATGCATAGATGAGATCTTGTCCCTACTAGAATGCATAAAATAGATCAAGGATAGGCAACCTTGGGCACTCCAGATGTTGTGGACTACATCCCCCATGGTGCTCTTACACCCATAATGCTGGCAAAGCATCATGGGAGGTGTAGTCCAAAACATCTGGAGTGCCCAAGGTTGCCTATGCCTGAAATAGATTCTAATCATTCCACTCTATGGTGGAGATCTGGAATAAGTGAAGGAACATTTGTTCATATCTGGTGGTCTTGTAGACAAGTTAATAATACCTTCTCTAAACTCTTTCAAATAATCTCAGATGTTTAAAGCTGAAATTAAGGTATCGCCAGTAAAAGCCATTTTACATCTAACATTAGATAACATTAATAAAAATGGTAACTTTTTGATTATTCAGTTGTTCATGGCTATGAAACTGGCTGTTTTAAGAATGTGCAAGAAAAAACAAGAAATCCCTCTGATAGCGGTAGTGAATCAAATTAATTTTCAGTATCTTATGGAAAAAGGTTATTTCTTGGCTATTCAAAGATTTAGTTCATATAAAAAATATGGGATCTTTGGCTTAGTTCTTATCCTGATAGGATTAATGTTTAATTCTTTATCTTTTAAGGTTTTTTAGTAAAAGGTGAGGGGACCCATACTTGGTCACAAAGGTTTTGTCTTTGTTTTTGTCTTTTGTAAGAATATTGCTTCATATGTAAGACATAATATAAGATAACAGTTTATGGTCCTTACTGATGAATTATATATTTGTGTTGTGTGGTTGGATGACTTTGATATCCAACTTTGTCTGTGAAAATTTAATTAAGAACAATTTTTTTGAAAAAAATCATTATATTTGAATGTTATGATGAAAACTATAATGAATGGATACCCCATTTTCATGTTCATGCCCCTGACCTTGTGAAAGAACTTAATTACACTTTCCCAATAAACTAAAATCTCTCTGAGGTGACTCCTTGCGGGGTGGGCCTGTAAGGGTTTAGGGGCTCTATTTTGTTTAAGAAATATATGTAGGGTAATGTTACTTTATTTGAGGTACTGCCTTCACTCCCATGATGTATAAATGGATGTGCTGCCAGTGCCTTGGAACACTAATAATTGGGGTTTTTTCACGTGCTTTACAGGTTCACTCACCTCCTACTACAATGATGGAACAGTAAGCGCTCCACAATTATCTTCCTACTGTTTACAGATATCCTCTGACGGCTCTTATTAATTACCGATATTGCAAAGTAAAACGATTAACTCTATCTTTCTAATCCTAATACTTTTTAAAATTGTGTTGCTGTGTATGACCCAGATTGCTTAAAGGACTATGCTTCAAGTTTATGTTATATGAATTTATATACCAGCCAGCTTTTTTAGTCAAGACTAGATTCATGGGTTTCATACCTTAAGGTAATCAGCCTGTTGTGAGCCTGCTTGGTTGTGGACCTCTGTTGAAGTCCAGCTATGGATACCCTCTCCACGAGGAGAGGTAGGCAAACACGAATACCCCATGGCTCTCTGATAGCTCCCTCGCAGGCATCTGTCAGACGGTCCTCTGACAAGCTGCAGTCAGACTTATCTTCTGTGGCACTCACTCAAAATTACTTGTGCTCATTTCTGTCCCTCAGTCCCCAGCACGTTGCGACATTCAGATGGCTTGATCCTTGGCACCCCGACACGCCTCAAACTTACGTGCTGCGCCACTCACATCACATCACACAATCACGCTTCTCTCTCTTCTATTTATAAAGTGTAGTGCCAGAGAATAGTCAATGATGATCACCACTTCATAATCCACGAAATAGGATTTTCATAAGACACAACAAGGTTGTTAGCAAAGTCTTAGCAATATTGTATTGCAGGCCTCAAAATGTCCTCTCACCACTAGCCGTTTAGCCCTAATGAGTAGAATTCAACTCTGGTGAGTATGCTATGGCTGGCTTGTAACTAGCTTGTAACTAGCCTGGCTTGTAGCATAGGACTGCAAATTGTAAGCCTTGGTAATTCAATGGATTGATGTGATCTCCACCATGCAAGAATGCCACTGGAGACATCTGCAAGAAAGGTGCCATATTTTTAAAAGTGATGGGAGAGTGACCCAGTATGTTGGTAACAACCATGTCCTTTTCCCAGTCCTTCTGAAGTTGAACCAGGAAATCACTAATGGCTATAGCCAGCAACCTAGCATGTTTTGGAAGATGGAAGTACCGTTAGAGTTCAGTAAACTTAACCTTTTTAAAAAATAGCATGACTGCAGACAGGAATCTTACAGGTAAGGAGTGCCCTTGTTGCAGCACACAAGGCATGCCGCCTCGTAGCGGAGGCTTCATTTTTAATCTTAGCATAGAGAGATCGTGTCAGAAAATATAACTAATATTTACCCCCAGTCAATGCTTGTCTGCTTTTGCATTCTAAGTTTATCGACCTATAGTGGCAGGAGGTGGCCAAAACCCTGATGGGTAATAATAATAATATTGAACTTGGAGCCAAAAGAAAGTGTTTCCATCTGCTTCAACAACTAGACGTTGCACCCTGTATGTGTTTTTAAGAGTAAACTTCTTTGGCATATGTTTGGAACTGTTCTTGAAAGAAATAATATTTGCAAGAGCATTTAGGAAAACACATTCACAGAAAAAGGTCTAAAATTCTGATATTGTTAGTTAAGACTGTATATATAGTGAAGGAATTCTGTTCATCTGAATCAAATCATCTACAAAAAAAATAAATAGTTTGCGTGATATGGAATTTGTCCATGTGGCATTTTTGTTCAGATGAATTTTATCAATGTAATTGTTTCGGGAAGAAAAATATTTGGACTAACCAAAAAGAGAGGTGCTCAATTAGTGGCCAATTAGTAGACTGCAAAATATAACATACAGTAGAAACATAGAAACATAAAATGTGACGGCAGATAAGAACCATTCAGCCCATCTAGTCTGTCCTAAATATTTTGTATATGTTTAACACCGATTAATGCATTTCTATGCTATTTGCTACTCCAAATATTAAAAGGGTCAGGTATAAGCAACACATTCCCAGAAGCTAAAGAGAAGATCATGTAATAATGATCATATCTCTAAAATGAATGTATAGTATTTATATTAAAAGAAGATTATAATATTTTTAGATCTGTTTACTAGCATGTTGCGGTGTATTCAGAAAAAAAACATAAAAAAATTTAAGTTATATTAGTCTAGCTGGAAAACATGCACAGACGTTAATTTAGAGAGGAATCCCTGACCAAACAAGATGATGATAAAATATTAATACAATGTCTAAAACTTCACTTTTATTGTTATGTTGTTCAAAAAAAGGGATGAGGGGGGGAAATTATATCAATAATTAGTATAAATCATGGACAGAATTAGGTATGTTCAAAATATTGTCCTAGTGTGACAAGAAAAGAAGAAAGTATTGATCTATGTATAGGTACAGATATTTACAATAGTAGGAGCTGGCCTAGGGTGCACATTTGGAATGGGCACCCGCAGGACGGTGTGCCCAGTGTTCCACATGTGCTGAATCTGTGGTGCAAGCACAAGGCACTAAAGAGAGTGAAATAAGCAACTTGCACCATTCCCCGGTGCCCCTTCAAAACGTGCCCCCAAATTTTATTGCAGTGCCCGGCGCTGCTTTTTGTAAATTTTGGCCAGATCAAGGCTTCCAGCTCCTCCATGTAGTAAGGAAGAGCTGAAATTTAAGTTAGGCAGCAGGTGCCCACCATCCGCATCAAAGCGGGGGGAGGGTCATGCGTGTGACACGCTCCCTCCTCTGCTCCTCCCTTTTCCATCCATTAGAGGAGAACTAGGAGTAGTAGGAGAGAGGTGCAGACCCCTCTCCTGTTGATGATCCAGCCCCATCCAGACTCAGAACATGCCCAGTAGGAGACAGTTTATGAGTCCTGGCTGGGTGACAATTATTCCTGGATCAACAACAAGTTACTGTACCTATTTTTATTTTTTTAACATATATGCCCCTTGTAAATTATGGGTTGGGGAACAGCATCACCTTTAATTAGACATTAGAGGAATATCATATATTCTATTATGAGGTTGCGCTAAGTGCTATGCATAGAAAAAAGTATCTTCTGTTGCATCACTCACTAAAGGTGTCCAAACTGTCTCTTGAAGCAACATCACAATAATTGGGAGCTTCATAAAATAGGTTTCCAGGTCTGAGAATCTATGCACAAGCTTCACATCACAATACACAATGCCAATAACAAGCATTGACTGGAATGGTGATGTAAAGTGCTCCACCACTGGACCCTGCAAATGAGATAGTGGTCTAGGGTTGATATTATTACTATATGGAGGTGGGTATAAGATCTGAGAATAGGGAATACAGATGTTGTGCCAGAAGGTAGGAGGTGGAATAGTGTGTTGTAGGATCAGATACATTACTTTGAAGGGTAAGTTCAATAGGATAAGGACAACTTTACAACTTGTTAAGTGGCAGAAATACTTTTGTAAGAAACATACATGTAATAAATGTAATAAATTTAAAACATAATCTAGAAACGTACACATCTCAGTGTCTACTATTTAATCATAAATATAAATTAAACACATGTGGCTTAGCAGGTGGTCAAGAAAAAATAAGTAGAAAGGCCATTTAAATAGTGATGTACCGAACGGTTCGCTGGCGAACGGTTCCTGGCGAACATAGCATGTTCGCGTTCGCCACGGCGGGCGAACATATGCGCGGTTCGACCCGCCCCCTATTCGTCATCATTGAGTAAACTTGACCCTGTACCTCACAGTCAGCAGACACATTCCAGCCAATTAGCAGCACAGCCTCCCTAGCAGACCCTCCCACCTACTGGACAGCATCCATTTTAGATTCATTCTCAAGCTGCATGCTTAGTAAGAGGAGGGAAAGTGTAGCTGCTGTTCATAAGATAGGGAAAAGCATAGCTAGGTTAGGGATAAGGGTATGCTTTTTTTTTATTTTTTTTTTCTATGTAATGTAAATGCACTTAGTTGTCTGCCACTGCTGCCAGCTTCTGTGTCAGGCTCACAGTGCCCATTTCCCCAGTCAGTGCCACCAATTACATCTGGTGTCACAATAGCTTGGATTTAAAAACAAAAAACTTTTTCACTGCTATAGATTGAATAGCAGTCAGTTGTCTGC
>OW240914.1:253102099-253167150 GCA_933207985.1 Pelobates cultripes
CAAGCTATTGTGACACCAGATCTAAGTGGTGGCACTGGTCACCGTATCCACTGTTAGCGTAACACACCTGCTTGAAGATAACTAACTGCTATTCAATCTATAACAGTGAAAAAAGTTTTTTGTTTTTAAACCCAAGCTATTGTGACACCTGATCTAAGTGGTGGCACTGGTCACCGTATCCACTGTTAGCGTAACACACCTGCTTGAAGATAACTAACTGCTATTCAATCTATAACAGTGAAAAAAGTTTTTTGTTTTTAAATCCAAGCTATTGTGTCACCAGATCTTAGTGCAGGCACTGGTCACCGTATCCACTGTTAGCGTAAAACACCCGCTTTAAGGACACTGACTGCTATTCAATCTATAACAGTGAAAAAAGTTTTTTGTTTTTAATTCCAAGCTATTGTGACACCAGATATAAGTGGTGGCACTGACTGGGGAAATGGGCACAGTATCCACTGTGAGCCTGACACAGAAGCTGGCAGCAGTGGCAGACAACTGACTGCTATTCAATCTATAACAGTGAAAAAAGTTTTTTGTTTTTAAATCCAAGCTATTGTGACACCAGATGTAAGTGGTGGCACTGACTGGGGAAATGGGCACAGTATGCACTGTGAGCCTGACACAGAAGCTGGTAGCAGTGGCAGACAACTAAGTGCAATTACATTACATAGAAAAAAAATTTTTTTAAAAAGCATACCCTTATCCCTAACCTAGCTATGCTTTTCCCTATCTTATGAACAGCAGCTACACTTTCCCTCCTCTTACTAAGCATACAGCTTGAGAATGAATCTAAAATGGATGCTGTCCAGTAGGTGGGAGGGTCTGCTAGGGAGGCTGTGCTGCTAATTGGCTGGAATGTGTCTGCTGACTGTGAGGTACAGGGTCAAAGTTTACTCAATGATGGCGAATAGGGGGCGGGTCGAACCGCGCATATGTTCGCCCGCCGTGGCGAACGCGAACATGCTATGTTCGCCAGGAACCGTTCAGCTGGCCGGTTTCCGTTAAATTTATCCTGGTTAATTAGCTGTGTTTGCAAATAAGCAGGGAAGACTACCCAGGTGTTAAACATTCCCTGATGGTGGTTTGCAAATAAGCAGAGGCCTACCCAGGTGTTAAACATTCCTAGTGGGCGGTGATTTTAGGAGTTATATAAGGCCTGGTTCCATTAGCTTGTCGCTACTTCTAAGTGCTGTTTCTAAGTGTGTAGCTGGAGATATTCTGGAGAGTTTTACAGAAGCTTCAACTGTCTAAGAGTTGTGCTAAGAGCTTTCTTTCTACTGTTACAGGTAAGATTCATCTGTAGGAAAAGGTTACTGATTGCACAAGGTTTGAATTCCTGTTGGTGATTATAAGTCATTTGATTAGATTACTTGCTATTTATTGCTGTTTAAATTAGCTATTGTTTGCAAATAAGCAGAGGCCTACCCAGGTGTTAAACATTCCTAGTGGGTGGTGATTTTAGGAGTTATATAAGGCCTGGTTCCATTAGCTTTCTTGCTCAATATAGCGCTTGGTGCTACTTGCCAGTTTCTAAGTGTGTAGTTGGAGATATACCCGGAGAGTTTACAGAAGCTTCAACTGTCTAAGAGTTGTGCTAAGAGCTTTTCTACTGTTACAGGTAAGATTCATCTGTAGGAAAAGGTTACTGATTGCCCAAGGTTTGAATTCCTGTTGGTAATTATAAGGCATTTGATTTGATTAAGCTAGTTACTTGCTGTTGATTGCTGGTTAATTAGCTATTGTTTGCAAATAAGCAGAGGCCTACCCAGGTGTTAAACATTCCTAGTGGGCGGTGATTTTAGGAGTTATATAAGGCCTGGTTCCATTAGCTTGTCTAATATAGCTTGGTGCTGTTTCTAAGTGTGTAGTTGGAGATATTCTGGAGATAACCTGGAGGTAATCTGAGGTATTCAGAAGGATAAAGAAAAAAGTTAAGATTTGTTAGAGTTAAATTATTCTCATAATTGGAATGGCAGACTTAGTTCAGTATAACAATTGCTATGCATTTGTTTCACGTTCCACTTTTTGGAGGTTTGGTTGTTGTCTAATCTGTAGACAGTTATCTATCTTGCGGCAGGAGATTGTATTTTTGAAGTCTGAGATTTGTAAATTATCTGGTGAAGAAACTCAGACTGGAACTGCTGCAAAGCCACTGCCGCAGAGACATGCTAGGAAAGGCAGATGGATTACTGTAGGATCTGGTAGACTTAGAGTGTGGATAAAAGGCATTTTGCACAGTCTGTTGCTCTTCATAATTCATTTTCTGCACTTTCAGAGTGTAATGGTGTTGTGGAGAGAGGCACTGAGGCTAGTGGTCTTGTGGAGAGAGGCACTGAGGCTAGTGGTGTTGTGGAGAGAGGCACTGAGGCTAGTGGTGTTGTGGAGAGAGGCACTGAGGCTAGTGGTGTTGTGGAGAGAGGCAATGAGACTAGTGGTGTTGGATTGAGACTATGGTGAGGCCTAATAGAAAGCAGTTGTTGTTGGGATTCCATTAAGAGGTGTGGAGATGGACAATGGTGGTCTTGTGAGGTGTCTTCCCGGAGCTACACGCTCACGGAGACAGGAGACGTATTTGTAATATTGTTAAGCAAAGCAAAGCGAGGAAGGGAATTGGATGTACTTGTCCATCTAGGGACAAATGACTTGGCTTTGCAATGAGGTTTCAAAGGTTAAGGAAGTTTTTAGTGTTTTTGCCAATGATATACGGCAGGTTGCTTCCACACTGTCATTCTCTGAAGTTCTGCCTGTGCATAACACTCAGAACGACAGGCGGATGCGTATTAGGGACTTTAATTTGTGGCTTGGTGAATGGTGTCGGGAGCAAGGATTTGGCTTTATTTCTCATGGTAGCTCTGTTTGGAATGGAGATAAGCTGTACAAAAAAGATGGTTTGCATCTTTCTCAAAAGGGAACAAATGTTCTCAGTGAGCAGTTCAGAGGTTTTGCTAGGATGTATTTAAACTAGGAGGGGGGGCAAAAGGGTGATAAAACATCAATCCAATTGTCCCCCAAAACAAGGACAGAAGGTGCCTGTAGCAAGTGTGTTAAAAATGATAAGCTTAGAGTCATGTCTACAAATGCTCGCAGTTTAGGGAATAAGATCCATGAACTTGTGGCAATAATGGCAACTGATAGTAGATTTAGTTGCTGTTACTGAGACATGGTAAATGAGAAAAATGACTGGGACATAGCAATACCAGGGTACTCTTTATATAGGAAAGATAGGGAAGGCAAGAAAGGGGGAGGGGTGGCCCTGTATGTGAAGGATAGCATAAAATCTAGCCTAATAAAAGTTAGTGAGGCAAACATAGAGTCCGTTTGGGCTACGAATTTGGTAATCACACAGTATCTCGTGTAGGTGTGATTTATAGGCCCCAGGACATAGAAGAGTTAGATAAAATGACAATGAAGGGGAAGTTATCATCATGGGTGACTTTAATCTTCCTGATGTAAATTGGAAAACAAAATTAGCTGCTTGTGCCAGGAGCACACATATTCTAAACTCCCTACTGGGATTGTCTCTAAAACAAGTTGTTGAGGAGCCAACTCGTAAAGAGGCCATACTAGATTTAGTGTTAACAAATGGAGATTTGGTATCAGATGTTACTGTAGGTGAAAGTTTAGGATCCAGTGATCATCAGTCAGTGTGGTTTAATATAAGAACAGTGACTGAGTCACACCACACAAAAACAAAAGTTTTAGACTTTAGAAAAACAGACTTTTCTAAAATTAGAATATGGGTAGAGGAGTCATTATCAGACTGGAGCAATTTAAATGGAGTCCAAGAAAAATGGGATTATTTAAAAGTTGCACTATTGAAGGCAACAGAAAATTTCATTAGGCTTGTCAGTAAAAGCAAAAAATTCAAGAAACCACTGTGGTACTCCGCAGATGTGGCCAAAATAGTTAAAAACAAAAAGTTAGCATTTAGGAATTATAAAAAAAAACCAGAGTGAGGGAGACAAAATGATCTATAAGATTAGGCAGAAAGAGGCTAAGCAAGTTATAAGAGCTTCCAAATCACACACAGAAGAGAAAATAGCACAGTCAGTAAAAAAGGGGGATAAAACATTTTTTAGATACATAAATGAGAAAAGAAAAGTAAAACAAGGATAAGTTAGATTAAAAACAAAAGAAGGAAGGTATGTAGAAGAGGATAAAGGTCAGGCTGACTGCTCAATGAATATTTTTGTTCTGTATTTACAGAAGAAAATGAAGGAAAGGGACCTCAGTTGAGAAAAAGGATAAATGAGTCATTTATTACACGTGAGTTTACAGAGGAAGAGGTTCTATTTCAACTGTCAAAAGTAAAGACAAATAAGTCAATGGGACCTGATGGAATACACCCAAAGCTATTAAAAGAGCTTAGTGGTGTACTAGCAAAACCATTAACAGATTTATTTAACCAATCATTGTTAACAGGAGTAGTCCCAGAAGATTGGAAGTTAGCGAATGTTGTGCCCATTTACAAGAAAGGTAATAAGGAGGAGTCGGGCAACTATAGGCCAGTAAGCCTTACTTCAGTAGTGGGGAAAGTGATGGAAACCATGTTAAAGGATAGGATTGATGAACATCTAAAACACATGGATTTCAAGATCAGAGACAACATGGGTTTACTTCAGGGAGATCATGCCAAACTAATCTTATTGATTTTTTTGATTGGGTAACTAAAATTATAGATCAGGGTGGTGCAGTAGACATTGCTTACCTAGATTTCAGTAAGGCTTTTGACACTGTTGCACATAGAAGGCTTATCAATAAACTGCAATCTTTAAGTTTGGATTCCAATATTGTTGAATGGGTAAGGCAGTGGCTGAGTGACAGGCAACAGAGGGTTGTAGTTAATGGAATATATTCGAAGCTTGGACTTGTCACCAGTGGGGTACCTCAGGGATCTGTACTTGGACCCATTCTCTTTAATATTTTTATTAGTGATATTGCAGAAGGTCTTGATGGTAAGGTATGTCTTTTTGCTGATGATACTAAGATATGTAACAGGGTTGATGTTCCAGGAGGGATAAGCCAAATGACAAATGATTTAGGTAAACTAGAAAAATGGTCAGAATTGTGGCAACTGACATTTAATGTGGATAAGTGCAAGATAATGCATCTTGGACGTAAAAACCCAAGGGCAGAGTACAGAATATTTTATAGAGTTCTAACCTCAACATATGAGGAAAGGGATTTAGGGGTGATTATTTCTGATGACTTAAAGGTAGGCAGACAATGTAATAGAGCAGCAGGAAATGCTAGCAGAATGCTTGGTTGTATAGGGAGAGGTATTAGCAGTAGAAAGAGGGAAGTGCTCATGCCATTGTACAGAACACTGGTGAGACCTCACTTGGAGTATTGTACACAGTACTGGAGACCGTATCTTCAGAAGGATATTGATACCTTAGAGAGGGTTCAGAGAAGGGCTACTAAACTGGTTCATGGATTGCGGGATAAAACTTACCAGGAAAGGTTAAAGGATCTTAACATGTATAGCTTGGAGGAAAGACGAGACAGGGGATATGATAGAAACATTTAAATATATAAAGGGAATCAACACAGTAAAGGAGGAGACTATATTTAAAAGAAGAAAAACTACCACAACAAGAGGACATAGTCTTAAATTAGAGGGACAAAGGTTTAAAAATAATATCAGGAAGTATTACTTTACTGAGAGGGTAGTGGATGCATGGAATAGCCTTCCAGCTGAAGTGGTAGAGGTTAACACAGTAAAGGAGTTTAAGCATGCGTGGGATAGGCATAAGGCTATCCTAACTATAAGATAAGGCTAGGGACTAATGAAAGTATTTAGAAAATTGGGCAGACTAGATGGGCCGAATGGTTCTTATCTGCCGTCACATTCTATGTTTCTATGTTTCTATCAAAGGGGTCGGCAATTCTGGGTCTTTTGTGTGATTTTCCTGCTTCCTTAATGCCTTGGGAGACAGCTTGTTTGATGAACTGCATTATATCCGGTGTAGGAGTAGTCTTAGAGGCTCCAGCTGCTGCTGACAGGCATTCTGCGCATAAACGCTTTCCTTCTAGCGGTTTATTGTTGCAGGCTTCGCATCTTTTCTTCATAGGTGACTTGCCTTTGGAAGTTCCAGATGCTTTAATTCCCGTAGAACTATCATGATAGGAAATATGATTAGTTTAGACACTCTTTTTGTTTATAATCATTGCAATAGAGAGAGAGAGAGAGAAAAAAAAAAGAAGAGGCTGGCTTACCTATAACCTTTAGATTGTGACCTTTGTTTATGTATAGATGCCTCTGAGTCCGATGAAAAGGATATGTTTTTTTTCCATTTTTTGCAGGCTAGTATAGAAAAGAATTGAAATATTTATACTAAACAGCATAAAAAATTCAATTTGAAAAAAGGAGGGGAATATACCTTTAAGAGAAACATACCTGAGGATCAGCAAAAAATTGATTGAAGTGAACACTCAAATGTGAAAAATCTGTCACTGTGAAGGTTCCTAGTAGTAAGAAAGACCTGAGAGAGGTAAAAAAAAATGTAATTTTGGCACCTTAAAAAAGGCGTGTGACGTCACGGATGACATCCCGAAAGTATTGAGATCGGCCGTAATGCGCATGCACGACACTACGCGCATGCGCGGAAGCAAGCATTACGCGGCCGCTTGTCCGCGCATGTGCAGAACGCACGGAGGACGCCGAGCAAGATTGAGGCTCCCAAAGACCGGAGCCGTGAAGATTATGACCAGAATAGCCATCCCCCTGCTCCCCCAAGCCATATCAGACCAGAGGTACCCCTTCCCATGGAGGACCATGGCTGAGAAGAATAACATCTATAAGGTAAACATAAAACCTTACCTTAATTCAAATATCTGCAACAGAGTCAGTAAAGGTGGAAGGGAGGTCCTACAACCACAAGTAATGCCATATCCATAGGAATAATAGAATTACTGTGGATTACTGTGGATAGAAGATGAGGTTCTTCTGCCACTTCCTGTTACCGCTTGGTCACTGCAGGGAATTCTTCTTATTGGCAATTTAACTTGCTACCTCTAGGGTCACTGCAAGTGGCTCCCGGTCACTAAAGGAGCATCTCCAGGGGGATTTCCTTTGCGCAGGGCCACGTACTGGAGACTTCCCAAGGAAGAGAGGCTGAACTCCCTTGGGGCTGAAGGTAACAACCCTCAGGTAAGCCAGAAAAAAAAATATTGTAGTCTGGAAAGACTAATGTCATATAGGGATAGGACAGGAACAAAAAGACTGAGGGAGGAGATGGTGGGAGGGGGTATTTATACCCTTATTTTAAATTAGTTCCTGTCTAATTAGGGATAGGGAGGAGCTCACTCATGGTCCATGGTCAACCAAAGAAGTTGTGTGCACGTGTTTAGTGTCATATCTAGAGGTTGTCTTTGGGAAATAGACATATGAGTGCTGCCAGCATTGCTGCAGAGGTTGAAGTGGTGGGGGGTCAGCCTGTCAGAACTCAGACCATACAGACCACACACTACAAATTGGTCTGCATGGCTGTCATTCCAGAAGGAAGCCTCTTCTAAAGATGATGCACAAGAAAGCCTGCAAACAGTTTGCTGAAGACAAGCAGACAAAGGACATGCATTACTGGAACCATGTCCTATGGTCCGATGAGACTAAGATAAACTTATTTGGTTCAGATGGTGTCAAGCGTGTGTGTCAGCAACCAGGTGAGAAGTACAAAGACCAGTGTGTCTTGCCTACAGTCAAGCATGGTGGTGGAAGTGTCATGGTCTAGGCCGGCACTGGGGAGCTACAGTTCATTGAGGGAACCACGAATGCCAACATATACTGTGACATACTGAAGCAGAACATGATCCCCTCCCTTCAGACACTGGGCCGCAGGGCAGTATTGCAACATGATAATGACCACAACACACACCTCCAAGATGACCACTGCCTTGCTAAAGAAGCTTAAGGTAAAAGTGATGAACTGGCCAAGCATGTCTCCAGACCTAGACCCTATTGAGCATCTGTGGGGCATCCTCAGACGGAAGGTGGGGGAGCGCAAGGTCTCTAACATCCACCAGCTCTGTGATGTCGTCATGGAGGAGTGGAAGAGGACTCCAGTAACAACCTGTGAAGCTCTGGTAAACTCCATGCCCATGAGGGCTAAGGCAGTGCTGGAAAAAAAAATGGCGGCTACACAAAATTATGACACTTTGGGCCCAATTCGGACATTTTCACTTAGGGGTGTACTGACTTTTGTTGCCAACAGTTTAGACATTAATGGCTGTGTGTTGAGTTATTTTGAGAGGACAGCAATTTACACTGTTATACACGCTGTACACTTACTACTTTGAATTGTAGCAGAGTGTCATTCTTCAGTGTTTTCACATGAAAAGATACAATAAAATATTTACAAAAATGTGAGGGCTGTACTCACTTTTGTGAGATACTGTATATAATTAAATTTTTTACAATTAATTAATTTATTTTTATTTACTTATTACACTATATATAGTTATTATATGTATTAAATATATGTGTGTAATTTAATTCTAAGTATATATTAATTAAAAAATACACTTAGTATGACATATATACCGTATATACATCTAGTATATGTTGAGTTTTTCAGCACATTTTTTGTGCTGAAAAACCCCCACTTGACTTATACTCGAGTCAAGGTCTGTATTATGGCAACTTACATTGCCATAATACAGACCAGGACCGCCAGGATCATTACAAGCCCGGCGGTCCTGTTGGGGGCTGGCAACGAGCTGTAACTTACCTTTCCTGCAGCTCCTGTCAGCTCCCTTCTCTCTCCTCTGGTCCAGTCAGCTCCCCTGTCAGCTCCACTGTAAATCTTGTGAGAGCCGCGGGGAACGCTCCGCGCGGCCTCGAGACTTACAGTGGAGGAGAAGGGAGCTGACTGGACCGGAGGAGAGAGAAGGGAGCTGACAGGAGCTGCAGGAAAGGTAAGTAACAACTTTCTGCCAGCCCCCCTCCTACACAGTGCACACCATGAGAATGAGAGCCCCCCTCCCTGGCCAGCTAACAAGCAGGGAGGGGGGACAAAAAAAAATATAAATAAAAAATGTATTAATATTAAAATAAAAAATATATTAATAATAATTTTAAAAAAATTATAAAAATGCCCACCCCCCCACCAAGGCTCTGCATCACATACGCACTCATACACACACACACTGCATTCATACACACACACTGCACTCATACACACAAACACACACACTGCACTCATACACACTCACATACGCACTCATACACACACACACTGCATTCATACACACACACTGCATTCATACACACGCACACTGCACTCATACACACACACACTGCATTATACACACACACACACTCACTGCATTCATTATATACACACACTGTAAATAAATATTCAATTAATATAATTTTTTGGGGATCTAACTTTATTTAGAAATTTTCCAGTACCTGCGGAATTTCCCACCCTAGTCTTATACTCGAGTCAATAAGTTTTCCCAGTTTTTGGGGGTAAAATTAGGGGTCTCGACTTATATTCGGGTCGATATATACTCGAGTATATATGGTATATATAATATATAATTATATTTTGATTTACTAACATATTTTTTTTTTAATTTTCAGAAGCAGGGAGACTGCCTGTCAGTTTAGGCAGTCCCCCTGCAGGTAACACTATGGACGTCTATTGTGCCCATGTGACCGCTCTTTTGGAGTTATCACATGGCCCGTGGGGGCCTAATTTGCTGAGGGGGGACTGTCTGGGCTGTCAGACAGTCTCCCCAGACCGGGAGCAGTGTGGATCCCGGGTTGGGGAACGATGGCGATCATGTAAGTGGGGTGGACGGCGGGGACGTTCAATGCCACCTGCCGGCGTTAAGGCTCTGCTCCTTAAGGACAGCATAAAATGCCCACTGACCTTTAGGGGTTAATACTAAAACAACTTCTGAGTTTTGTGCTTTGTTAGAAAGATATTATTCTTAGCAATGTATCACGATTACAGATGTAACACTCCATTTCCTACTACTACCCCTGATGTTCTATATGTTTGATAGAAATATATTACTTTCTCTTTGTATTCATTCCTCTTCTTTCCAAAGATGGAATTTCCATTTTCTATAAAAAAAAATTACACAATATGAAAATAATTGTGCAAAGTACACATGTTAAATTAGCTTTATACACTTACAGTGTATGCTGTTAAAGTATGGAAAGGTGGCTAAACTTTTCATTTATTATTTGTGTTTGTATGTCAGGGTGTGTGTGGGTGCGTCTGTGTACACTGATCAGTGACAACATTGAAACCAGTGACAAGTAAATAACATTGATAATATCAATACAATGGCATCTGTCAAGGGGTGTGATATATTATGAAGCAAGTGAACAGTCAGTTCTTGAATTTCACGTGTTTGAAGCAGAAAAATTGGCAAACTAAAAGAGAGAGAGAGAGAGAGAGAGTTCCTTTGACAAGAGTTAAAATGTGATGGCTAGACGACAGGGTCAGAGCATCTCCAAAATCACAAGTCTTGTGGGGAGTTCCCAATATGCAGTGGTTAGAACCTACAAATAGTGGTGCAAGGAATGAACCTGCCCAGCATGCTGGCCATGGTAGAAGTGTGTCAGAACACACAGTGCATTGCAGTTTGCTGCATATGATGATGACCTCTGTCCACTGCCAAAACCAAACATCAGCACTGGACTATGGAACAATGGAAGAAACTTGCCTAATCCGATGAATCTCGTTTTTTTTTTTTAGATCAGGCAGATTTCTGCGTGTGTGTGAATTTGTTTACCTGGAAAAGTGATGGATGCAGGATGCACTATGGGAAGAAAGCAGGCTGGCAGAGGCGGTATTATGCTCTGGGCAATGTTCTGCTGAAAAACTTGGGTCCTGGCAGTCATTTGATTGTTAATTTTACACCTACCTAGAGATTGTTGCAGACCACATACACCCCTTCATGACAGTGGTGTTCCCTTATGGCAGTAGCCTCTTTCTTCAGGTTAACGCACCCTACCACACTGCAAAAAATGTTCAGGAATGCATTGAGGAACACGAGAAAGAGTTCAAAATGTTGTATTGGCCTATAAATTCCCCAGATCTCAATACGATCGAGTATCTATGGGATGTACTGAAATAACAAATCCAATCCATGGAGGCCCCACTTGCCAGATCTAAAGGATCTGCTGCTAGTGTCTTGGTGTTAGATACCTCATGACACAATCAGAGCGTGTTTGTGGAAGTAAAAAAGTGAAGACAGTAGTGTGCATCTCAGTGCATATCTCTGTGTATATGTGTAAACTGTACATCTGAACATGTGCATCTCTGTTTATTTTGTATGTCTAGCAGTACATGTATGTTAATCTTTGTATGCCTAGCAGTGTGTATTTTTATTTATTTTATTTTTGAATTGCGTCTATAAGTGCATATGTCTCTGTTTGAAAATGTGAATGTCAGCTGGGAATGTGTTTGTGTGTCTGAGAAAGAATGTGTGTATATGTAAAGAAAAGTGTATCTGAGTTTGTATCTGTGTTCATGGTTGAGTGTGTGTGCCAGTATTAATAAAATGTATTTATTAATGTACTCCTACTTCACATATGTTGCACTGAAAAATATTAAGCAACATGTAGAGAAATGAAGAGGGAAATGTGTTTTGGAAATCCTGCTCAGTTAGAATGTATACATTAGCAATGAATATATATAATTTAATTTAGATTTCATATTCTACTGCTTTCACAAATGATATGTTTATATTAAAGGTAAAAACTCACCTAGAATATTTGAGTACTTTTGTCTCACCTTTTGACTCACCTAGAATATACTGTAACATCTGTCAGGTCTTTAGAAAATGGTAGAAAGTCCTCCATTACATAATAGGGTTCTGAATTTCTAGTGATCTGATGCAACATTGTGAAGACATCACACATTGTATAGTCCCCTGTCCAAGTATGAAGGAAGGCCTTCCACTTTATTTACCGTGACTTTTGAATTCTGAACTGTGTGCCGCCAAGAGCACATACATCTCTTAGCACTGGACTTGGAGATTTGCTTGCAATTTGTCTGAATTTGGGCTGAATGCGTGATTGTTTAAATTCTTGAACTTAGTAGCCAAAATGTAGTCGAATCACGTGCTAAATTAAAATTGCTATGAACAAGTATAGCTTCAGAATTTTGAATTCCACCTGTTGCACCAAAAAAAAGAGGATTGATAGGAAAAAAATGGTTTAATGGCTGAAGGACAGGCACTAAATGTGGATTTTATTCACAGATCAATAGAGCGAAAACAACAGAAAATAGAAACAGTAAAAATCATGGAAATGTATTGTTCAGTATAGATTTTTCTACTACTTCTCCTTTTTCCCTCCGTTGATTACTTTTGCTTACTTGGTCTGTGAACCAAATTGCAGGAACATGGGCATTTGGGCAAAGTGGTTCAGCCAAAACAAATTTTTTACCATGCCCAAATCTACTTAACACTTAATATCCATGTTTTTCCAGTCTACTGTATAATTTGTATGCCAATTTTGCTCAAGAAAGTGTAAAACAAGGAAGATTCATTAGGCTATTTTCTCCACCTCCCTCATTTGAGCTTTCCTGGCTAATCATGACAGCATCGCTTATGGTTAACTAAACCTCCATCAAAACAGGACATGAACTAGTGGATTAAATTAGAATAGTGAATTAAAACGGAGAGACTGCCAAACTAAAAAGTCCCTCCTACTTTAATATTGCAGCCTTTTATTTCTATCTTCAGTCAGAAATATTATCCTTAAGAAATTAACTTTGTGGGCCAAATATACCGCTCAGTAAAGATAAAGTTAAGTCAGTGGACAATTTAAAAATATATTTTCTGTTAGCAGAACCAGATTGACAAATTATAACCACGCGTGCCAGTTTCCACGATTATTGAAACTCATAAAGGCAGAGAATATGGAACTACAAGGAAGGGAAGTTCCACTTCAATGTCAGACAATTAAGATTCATCACCAAAGCTCTGAGATATCTCCCTCTCCAGCTTTCAGAACCACGGGTGATAATTCAAATGGACAACACAGCACTTGCGGTTTATATGACTCATTCAGGAGGCACACTCAGCAACACTTGAATGGTTTAAAAGAGGTTTATGTCATGGGTGTTGTACCCCAATACGCAGGAAAAAGTGGATCCAAAAGGCTTATTACCGAGCCTTGGAGTGGCCGGACTTAACATATAATATATGTATGTATATACACTGCTCAAAAAAAAAAGGGAACACAAAAATAACACATCCTATATCTGAATGAATTAAATATTCTTCTGAAATACTTTGTTCTTTACATAGTTGAATGTGCTGACAACAAAATCACACAAAAATAAAAAAATGGAAATCAAATTTTTCAACCCATGGAGGTCTGGATTTGGAGTCACACTCAAAATTAAAGTGGAAAAACACACTACAGGCTGATCCAACTTTGATGTAATGTCCTTGAAGCAAGTTAAAATGGGGCTCAGTAGTGTGTGTGGCCTCCACGTGCCTGTATGACCTCCCTACAACGCCTGTGCATGCTCCTGATGAGGTGGCGGATGGTCTCCTGAGGGATCTCCTCCCAGACCTGGACTAAAGCATCTGCCAACTCCTGGACAGTCTGTTGGTGGATGGAGTGAGACATGATGTCCCAGATGTGCTCAATTGGATTCAGGTCTGGGGAATGGTCGGGCCAGTCCATAGCATCAATGCCTTCATCTTGCAAGAACTGCTGACACACTGCAGCCACATGAGGTCTAGCATTGTCTTGCATTAGGAGGAACCCAGGGCCAACCACACCAGCATATTGTCTCACAAGTGGTCTGAGGATCTCATCTCGGTACCTAATGGCAGTCAGGCTACCTCTGGCAAGCACATGGAGGGCTGTGCGGCACCCCAAAGAAATGCCACCCCACACCATTACTGACCCACTGCCAAACCGGTCATGCTGGAGGATGTTGCAAGCAGCAGAACGTTCTCCACGGCGTCTCCAGACTCTGTCACGTCTGTTACATGTTCTCAGAGTGAACCTGATTTCATCTGTGAAGAGCACAGGGCGCCAGTGGCAAATTTGCCAATCTTGGTGTTCTCTGGCAAATGCCAAATGTCCTGCATGGTGTTGGGCTGTAAGCACAATCCCCACCTGTTGACGTCGGGCCCTCCTACCACCCTCATGGAGTCTATTTCTGACCGTTTGAGCAGACACATGCACATTTGTGGCCTTCTGGAGGTCATTTGGCAGGGCTCTGGCAGTGCTCCTCCAGTTCCTCCATGCACAAAGGTGGAGTTAGCGGTCCTGCTGCTGGGTTGTTGCCCTCCTACGGCCTCCTCCTCATCTCCTGATGTACTGGCCTGTCTCCTGGTAGCACCTCCATGCTCTGGACACTACGCTGACAGACACAGCAAACCTTCCTGCCACAGCTCACATTGATGTGCCATCCTGGATGAGCTGCACTACCTGAGCCACTTGTGTGGATTGTAGACTCCGTCTCATGCTACCACTAGAGTGAAAGCACCGCCAGCATTCAAAAGTGACCAAAACATCAGCCAGGAAGCATAGGAACTGAGAAGTGGTCTGTGGTCACCACCTGCAGAACCATTCCTTTATTTGGGGTGTCTTGCTAATTGCCTATAATTTCCACCTGTTGTCTATCCCATTTGCAGCATGTGAAATTGATTGTCACTCAGTGTTGCTTCCTAAGTGGACAGTTTGATTTCACAGAAGTGTGACTGACTTGGAGTTACATTGTGTTGTTTAAGTGTTCCCTTTATTTTTTTAAGCAGTGTATATATATATATGTGATTCTTTGTTAAACTAATTTGCATATGCCCACCCAGAATCCTTTGCGGTTGTAACATCGCTGCAGTTTTGGGATTTCTGTGCGAAAAGCAAGTTTTATGGCTTGACTGGTGTGCAGATTTTTGTTTAACATTGTATTAACTATATATATATATATATATATATATATATATATATATAATATATATGTAATATATGTGTATATATTTAATATAGCGAGAATCAAGGTCTAGGATATAGAAAAACACAAAGTCAAGGCAAAGCCGGATCAGGATACTAGAAAACACAAGGTCAATACGAAGCTGAGGTCAAACACAGAAAATCACTAGTGAATTCCTAGGAGCACAAAGCGAGGATCTATACAGAAACCACAATAAGGCAATGAATTGGGGCTAAAACAAGCCTTAAATTGGCTTATCTATGTTCTGATAGATCCACGTTATCATTGCGACTCAAAATAGATTACGATCGCAATGATGATGTGGTCACTTTAAGAGCAGGCGTGACATCACACCTTTTATCTATTTATAGATGTCCAGCTACATGGCTGCATGCGGTTGGACCACACGGCAGAGGAGGGCTGCGTAACTTGAAGGAGGTGAGTTTCCCTCAGCATGCCATACGGCTATGTGGAGCAGTCGGACCGCACGGCAGGAGGAGGTCTGCGTGGCTCTAGTGAGGTGAGTTTCTATCAGCATGTCGTCCAAACGTGTGGAACGGTCAGACCGCGCGGCAGGAGGTGGTCTGCGCAGCTTGAGGGAGGTGAGTTTATCTCAACGTGCCAAAGTTTATCTGTCTGGATCTGCAAACTACTTGGTCGTTTATCTATGTCGATCTAATATCAATCCAGGGGAATGGAAACTAAACACAGAGATTTTCAAAGAGATCTTGACAAACGGGGGCATATTCAGATCAATCTTATCGCCAAGTGCAAGAATGCCCGGGTTTCTGACTTCTTCTTTCTATTTCCAGATCCACCATCAGTAGGTCAGGATGACTTTTTTTTTAATTTAGAACTTTGCCCTGGCTTCTGTGTTCCTGCCCTCTTCTCGTCTATGGTTTAAAATATGGAAAGAAAGGATGAAAGTCATTGGAATTATACCAATCTAACCAAGAGGACCATAGTATCCATTTTTTTGGAAAAATGATCTTGGTAACTTTGTGGGAGTTACTGTGAAGATGGGACCCGTTGTCAAAGTCAATTTTAAAACTAAGGATTATCAGAAGTGATGGTGGAGACACTGGTTATTTCTAGGGAAAAAATATCTACCTCCTCAAGCTATCATCACATCTGAAAGATATTCAACTTGTGCTGAGGAAAGTCAATTACCCTTCTTCTCCTTTAATAACCAGAGATTGAGTTCCTTCAAGCAGGATTGGATAAAGGTTTATCTCTTAGCACGTTAAAAGTTCAATCATCAGCCTTATCAACACTCTGCATACTTTTTAGTCTTCATATCCTCTAATAGCTAGGTTTTTGTAAAGCAGCTATGCAAATCACTCCATTCAGGAAGTCTTAAAACTCCTTGGGATTAACAATTAATCCTGGAATCTCTGACTGAACCACTGTTTGCTACAATAGGATAGCTAAACCTTACTTAACATTAACATTCTAAAATCTGTTTATAATAGCGATTACTTCTGTGGAATCCATATTAGAAATGCAAGCTTTTATGTGTGATAAATCGCATGCTCATATCTTCCATGGCAGAGTGACTTTGAGACCCAAACAAGATTTTCTATCTATGGTGGTTTCCAAATGCTATCTTCTCTAAGAAGTAGTCCTTCTTTCTTTCTACCAAAATCCCTAATCTCCTTTGGATGTGATGGAGTTCCTCATTCAACATTTGTCAGTTTTCAAGGAATTTAGGAAATAAAATTAATTATTTGTCTTTTCATTACAAACATGTAAAGGTGAGTCAGCTTCAACATCCATTAAAAATCCAGATGTTAGATTATTATGACCAACAAAATTTAACTCCTCCATAGAAGAGCAAAAGCATACTGAACCAGAGCCGTTGCAACTTCTTCAGATGACATCTGCAGGCACTTGGAATTCTCTTTTGACTTTTATTAAACATCACAAATTGGATATGACCTCTTCTTCTGCCTCTAACAGAATGTCTTACACTGATTGTAAAAAGGGCCGGCTTTAGGAGTTGGCGAGCTGTGCAGGGGCATCAATTGTTCGATAATACCCTCAAAGCAAAGTCAGCACTCGAAGACTTGGAAAATAAGGTAAGGTTTATTCCAATGAAAAACTCTGTTTACAATCCGGTGGTCGGTCAACATTTCAGTTCTTTACATTAGAACTGACATCAGGACATAAACATAAACATACAAACACTGACTTTATATAAGAAAAGCTATCATACTTTATTCCCTTCACCTGTGTGTTATTCCTTGTTGCTTGGTCCAAGTCCATCTAATAATTGTATACCTTGCCCTTTTCAATGCTCCATCCAGTGTTTAACAGTCATAGCCCTGTGATAAAAATTTGGACCAAGCAACAAGGAGAATGTGCCATGGAGATTAACTTTCCCAATGGGGTTCAACACAGCAAGTACAAAACTGTCTGTAGTAGTGAAAAATAATTTGATTATTCTCACTGGAGATTCAACCTTACCAGAGATCTTTTCCCAAAAACCAATGATATGTTACAGAAGAGAGAGAAATTTGCCAGACTTATTAGCCCGAACTGACCCAGAGCAAAGATATTTAGTTACTTAGTCTAAGTTTCTTAAAACCGGGTGCACTAGATGCCTCGGATGTGTAACCTGTGGGCACTTGGTTCCAAGAAAATAATTTGACCATCCCCACACATGGGATGCTCTTGGACTTTCCAGCATGATAGTGACCCTAAGCACAAGGCCAAGTTGACCCTTCAATGGTTACAGTAGAAAAAGTTGAAGGTTCTGGAGTGGCTATCACAGTCTCCTGACCTTAATATCATCAAGTCACTCTAGGGAGAACTCAAACGTGTGGTTCATGCGAGACCAAAGACTTTGCATGACATGGAGGCATTTTGCCAAGACGAGAGCAGCTATACCATTTGAAAGAATTAGGAGCCTCATCGACAACTATTACAAAAGACTGCATGCTGTCATTTATGTTAAATACACAGTATTAAGAACTAGGGGTATATAACTTTTGAACATGGGTCATGTTTTGTTTTATGATTGTGCCATTCTGTTATAACCTACAGTTGAATATGAATCCCATAAGAAATAAAAGAAATGTGTTTTGCCTGCTCACTCATGTTAAAAATGGTACATATATTACCTATTCTCCTAGGGTATGTAAACTTGTGAATAATCGCACCAATTGTTGTCACATTCTCACCAAGTTGCTTGGTGATGGTCTTGTAGCCCATTCCAGCCTTGTGTGTCCATCTTTGGACAGCTCTTTGGTCTTGGCCATGGTGGACAGTTTGGAATCTGATTAATTGATTGATTGCTTTGGTGGACAGGTGTCTTTTATACAGGTAACGAGCTGAGATTAGGAGCACTCTCTTTAAGAAAATATGTGGATAAGAGATTGCTCCTAATCTCAGCTCATTACCTGTGTAAAAGACACCTGGGAGCCAGAAATCTTGCTAATTGATAGAGGATCAAATACTTATTTCACTCATTGACATGCAAATCAATTTATAACTTATTTGTCACATTGTTTTTTCTGGATTTCTTCTTTGTTATTCTGTCTCTCACTGTTAAACTACGCCTACAACTAAACTTATAGACTGATCATTTCTTCAAAATCAGCAGGGGATCAAATACATCCCCCCCCTTACTGTAACTACAAAGCACAATGGTTTATCCTTTCAATCAGAAGGACTGTAAAAACCCAATCAGAGTTCCCTAGGACTGTTGCAATGATCATAAAACTAGCAAAAAGGGCAGCTCTTCCAATAGATAATATCATCTCTTAAAGAGCCTATGAAAAAGAGAATTTGAGCAGACTTGGTTGAAGTAGTGGTAGAACTACGACCGGTGCAGCCAATGTGGCTGCACTGGGGCCCACATGCATAAGGAACCCGTCAGGTTGCACTTAGGGCCACCCTATGGAAAAAAGAATTCAGGGGCGTGAACCTGCTCTGCAGTCTTTTAACAGTGCGAATGGGCCACTATAAACTTGGCAGCATGGGAGCAAGTCGCTTCTTCCCAGCTAACACAGAGCCACATGGGAGGGAGGCAGAGAGGAGGGGAGCGGAAGAACCTGTGAGTCCCAACAGCCTCAGCTCGACCCCAGGGAAGCCACCCTTCTGCACCCAAAAGGTTAACAAGAGGGTTGCTTAAACTGTGTACATTTTGTCTGTATGTGAATCTGTCTATATGTGTATGTATGTGTGTATGTGTATTTATCTGTGTGTATGTTTGTGTGTGTTTCTGTCTGTGTATCTGCATGTGTGTGTGTGTATTTGTGTGTCTGAAATTTGAATTTATGTGTGTGTATTTGGCAGTGTATATGTATATGTGCATACATCTCAAACTCCAACACTGCATGCAGGCACACCACAAGGCCAGCACTACACAAGTAAACCACTGCTTTCAAATGGCAACAGTAAACAAGGAAACATAGACATAGAAACATAGAATGTGACGGGTGATAAGAACCATTCTAGTCTGCCTAAATTTTCTAAATACTTTTTAAGTCCCTCGTCTTATCTTAAGTCTAGGATAACCTTATGCCTATCCCACATGTGGCGAAAGTGACCTCGCCACGGCCTCCTGGAGGAGCCTGTTTGCCAGCCTCCTGCCCACAGACCGTGGGCCCTGCAGGGAAACCTTTAAAAGACAGTTTAAAAGGTTAGGTTTGTGTAATTTCCCTATGCCATTCGGGAACCAAACAACTGCACGAACCAGAGACCACCCGTGTGCTTGTTAAGTCCAAGTGACACCTTGTAACGATTTCCACCTCAGTGTTCTAATTGTTCATCTGGGTGGCTGCAGTTCGTATGAATGACAATGAGATGGCGTCCATCTTGTTCCCGCGAATGCAGGCAGCGGTGTTTGGGCGCTGAGCTCATGGAACTAAAATCGGACACTTAAACTCCCGAACACCGCTGGACTTCCATCATCGTCTGCGTTCATTTCTACACAACCTGGAAGGGCACTGTTTGGTGATATCGTTCGCATGGATGTGGTGAACAAGCTACACATTGTAATTATGGATTATGTTCGGTAATTTATTAGTTTTTAAGTTACCGAAGTTGACTAACCGCTAGCACTGATTTCATGGAACTATTTTGGACTTAAGCCACATGTGCGGTCGGTCAAAAAGGGGACTTCCATGGAAAACCTGAACACCTGAACCGATCTGGGTGATTTTTAGATATATTGGTCACCCAGATCGTGGCTATCAGGGGTTTTCGTGTATTTTATGTGTATTTTGGGGTGTTTTATAAATTGTGAAATTTTCTGCCCCTGAGAGATAATTAAATTATGGGTGTTTGCTCAGGTAATTATCTCTCAGGCACAGATAATCCTGGAAGGGATTTCCCTGTAATGTTGTATTGAAAACCCCTTGCAGGGGCTTTTGCATAAAAGGCCGTGTGTGGCCTCCAATAAACCAGACTACTCCCAGCATTAAGCCTTGGCTCGTGTGTGGGGGGAACAGCTGTACTGCTATATCAATTGCTATACATGCTTTACTCTCCTGGAGGATATCAGAAATACCATGCATTCTTCCTATAAGAACAGGCCTGCTCAGCCAAATTCCAATCTACATGCTAATACTCAGACTAGCAAATTCGGTTTTGAAAGGGTGATGCCATCAAATCAAGGAATTCCAGAGTAAGTTACAAATATTTTTCTACAAACAGAGGCGCAAATAGAAACCACCAGGCCCCAGAGCAAGAATTGCCCTGGGGCCCCCTCCCATGTGTCTCATCACCCCCCCCCCAGTGTCTCATTCCCTCCTCCCAGTTCCCCCATGTGTCCCATTCCATATCCCCTTTAGCCCCTCCATGTGTTCCATTCCCTCCTCTCTCCCAGCCCCTCCATGTGCCCCATATCCTCCCCCTCAGCCTATCCATGTGTCCTATCTCCCTCTCTCTCCCATCTCCCTTCCATGTGTCCCATACCCTCCTGGAATAAGAGACCCGGTTGTAGTGGCGACCATGGTAGGTACGCCACTGTCTACAAGCAAGAAAATTATTGATGTCTAAAACTTACCATTGGTTAAAAGGCATACATTCAGATCCAGAACACTAGAAATCAGGATACGCCTTCCAGAACTTAATCCATCTGACATTCTGGAGTTCTCCATGCAGGACTACAAAAGTGCCTAAGCATGAATTCTCTGAAGGAACAAAAGTTAGTACTCTCCACTGTAACATATTCTGATGGGCCTCAGATCCTATGGTAAGGAAACTTTTTGAAGCAGTAATTAAGATTAGTTCCCATACAGAAGAGTACTATGCTAACTTGGGATCTGCCATCAGTGCTTAAGGGATTTAGTCAGAAACCATTTTGAGCATTTGGAAGAATGATCCCTATTCTTGACAACATTAAAACACTATTATTAATTGCTATTAGTTTGGCCAAACATGCTTTTGAACTACAAACTATGTCATCTGAATCCTCTCCCATGGTCATATTCCCTGATAAGATGGTTGATTCCTGAGTTCCTCCCCAATGTAGTGACACTCAGCAAGATATAGTTCTACCATAATTATTTGAAAATCCCAAAAACCAAGGCAAAAGAAGAACTACACACCTTCAGTGGCCACATGGTCCTTAACTACTACTTAGAGAGAACTACGGCTCAGCTAATAGACTTAATTATTCCAGAAGACTCTATCTAAACAAGGAAAGCAAAAACCCCTCTTTTCTTAGGGGCTTTAGGTCCTGGTGTTTGTTAGGCCACGTTCCACAAAAGCTATGGCCACATATTGGGCTGCTTGTGCAAATGTACCTAGAGAGGCAATAGGTAAGGCAGAAACCTGGATATCAAACTCTACTTTTGACAAGCACATATTTTGAATATTCAATTCGTAAGCATCAAGATTTCAAATTTGAAATAAAGCGCATTTTCATCAATGACTTCCTAAAATGTAAATAATAAATAATTTTGCAGTAATCTAATGTTCTTCCTCCATTCTTGTGTTGCTATTCCTCATTGGCGATGCTGCCATGTTGGCTTTTTTCTTTTCCTGACCATTTCCACAGCAGCATCAACAACCATCACTTCTGGTGAGGCTTTGGGGAAGGGGTGAAATTTATTAAAATTAATTAATTAGGTATTTACTTCCTGTCCTGCATACTGAAAGAAATATCCTGTTTTATAAAATGTTAAAAATCTAAAAAAATTATCTCATATATCAGTATATAAACATATCAAAAATACCCAAATATTATACTTCTAATACTTTTTATATTAAATAATTTTAAAATTATATCAATCCAAAAGTATTAAATCATTTGAAAAGCTTATCCAGAAATAGAGAACTACAACTTTGTGTCCTGAAAATGACCCACTGATTTAAAACTTTAAAAAGTGACAAGTATGCAAAGCAAATATGATACATGTGGAAATGTGGCCAGCAAATCCTGCTGTTCTGCAAGGAACTAAATGTCAATCAACATTGAAGTGGTTAAATAAAAGTAGCAAGTGTGATTTATTTAGTAGCTTTCACTGGCTATACTCAAGGGAGATAAATCTACCTATTTGTCAAGCTTTTCACAATAGCACAATTCTTTCTCTCTACCAGTTTGCTTTATTAAAGAAACACTTGACCCACCTGTCATATCAAATTGCTTCTTTTATCTAAAACTGAATAATATAGACATTCCCCTTAAGGGAATTTGGATGCAAATACAGGACTATAAGTGCAGGTTGCCAATTTGTTGAGCATATTAGGGTACAGCTATATTGTCAAGGGAAACAACTATAATACTCAGTCTTCTAACAAGCTCATTTCCCCCATGTTTTTGCAGGGCTACTTTTAGTTTGTCTATAGTTTATATTATAAATTTTCCTTCTACAATTGTTATGGACAGCTGTCAACTAAAACTGGCTTTTTACTTTGATGGAAATGGCAAGAGCTGTGTTGGGATGTCTCATATGGATACTTGTGTTTTTGCGTCTTCCGATAACTACAAGAAAGAATTTATCTGAAAAGCAGGATGTATGTGTGCCACTTGCATAAACTCAGCTAGAATTTTTAACATTGATTTGGACTTTGAAAGCTGCCATTCATTTTTTTTAATGGAGTATAAAGAATAATTGCCACTATAGTTTTTCATTTTAAATTTAAAAGTATATAAATCTCTAACCTTTATATTCTTACAATATAATTTTCTTGATGTGTTATGATTATATGATGTATATGATCATAAAATGCATTTTCCCCTGTAATTAAATATCTAAAATTGTATAATGCCACTTGGATTTTGGGACCATCAAATAATTATGTAACAATACTTAATATGATGACCTGTAGTTATGTAACAAAACATTAATTTGTCTCTAGGATGAACTAGCACAATAATGTCCGACACATTTATCTATAAACTGCTATTACAGAATCTCAGAATGTGTTACTAAAATTGTCTCAAAAATGTTGAAAAGAAACATGGGCTACAGCACCTGTTTAAAACAAGGCATTCTATGCTGCTATTGCAGACTGCACAAAGGCCCTGTGGTGTACCAGAAACATTTTTTCCAATTTCCTGTATTGCTGATAGAATGCATCAAAAAAATTTTGAACCCTATTGGCTATTGTACTGTAAGTGCACAGCATTTAGTTAACATCTGCCATGCAAACTATATGTCAAAATATTCTAGCAAAGATTGTCCATCTACATATCAATACAATTATAAATATGTTTATTTTGTAACTATATGTCATTTTGTGGTGCTTATATTCTTATATTGATAATCTGTTAATATTTCCAAATAATAAAGTGTGGTATTTTATAAATATTATATGGTTTAACATTGTCTGCAGCAAAATTGAGACCAGAATGCAAAACATTTCTAGAAGTTAATTAGCAATATAACATTTAGGCTTCCGCAATTTCCAAGCACAAATACAATTAAATAATCTTTTACTAATGCACAATGACATATCCACTAATATTATTAATGTGATGATCATACCTTAACATTCAGTATAGTGACATCAATAATAATAGTTAGAACTTTAAATAAATGTATCTCATACTTTTCTATAGTGTCTGCTCGGTTTAATATTCAATAAGGTTTGACATAGTTTATTAACAATATTTACAATTATCCTAAAAACAAAACAACACATTAATGTTTAGCAGAGAAAAGATTATGTAAGTTATATAAAAAAACAATTATTAAACAATGCATACATAGCTATACTTTAAAATTATTAAACATGTTATAAACTAATATGTTTAAGTTAGTTTTATAGTTCAATTTAGGATTGCATATGTTATATTTACTGAAGTTTTAAAATGTACTTTTTGTTATCACAAATTTATTTTATTTTATTTTCAAGGTCAATTCATATTTCTTTTGCTAATTATGCTCAATTTTAATATTTGATGTTCAAGGGCTATAGATATATAATTTGAAAGGTGTATATGAAATTTAAAGTCAATACCACTAATCAATTGTATACATTTTCACTATAGACATTTAAAAAATACACAGAGAAAGTGACTAAAACATTTGAAATGAGCAGATTTTATTATGACATCTTTTCAATAAACCCTTAACTAAGAACATTTAGAAAAAAATGCATTATGAAATAGACGTTGATGAATAACTGTAAGTTAGGTGATCACGTAATAATGAGCAAATGCATTATGGTATATGCAGGTGATCATGCATATTATATATTCTAGAACATATTCATTTGGGAATGCTTTCATAATTTCTCTGCTGAGGAGGTTCTGAAAAGTAAATTGCAAGACAGCTCAACCTTATTTTCACGCGGCACTAGGTTAATCCGTATTCCCAAGTGATTGCTTTTAGTACGCCACTGAATGTCTTATGTATATATATATATATATATAGTATATATATATATATATATATATATATATTTATATATATATATATATGTATATATATATATATGTGTGTGTGTGTGTGTGTGTGTGTGTGTGTGTATATATTATTTTTAATGATGTACATTAGGTATATTATTTATGAAATATCATTTTATTAATGTTTTATATTGTTTTCTTACACATTTTTACCTTCTTCTTCAATAAACCAATAATTAATCATCCTGACTGAAAAAAAAATATTATAAAACATGATTACAAAATGATAATAATTGCAAATATGATTATAATTTTAACAATTCTTTAAGGCTAACGAATATGATAGAATTGAGGATAAGAAATATCCAACAAACATAACCTAACTTTTTATATCCATATTGGTAAATATATATATATATATATATATATATATATATATATATACCTAAAAAACTTTGAAAATAGTTCAAAATAAATAGGTCTGCTAAATTCTGCAAAATTTTAATGGTTATTGATTTTTCCTCAGTAATCTGTTAATTATAGATATGTCTTTTTCAGATCAGGTCGCTTTGTGGCATACTGACATATATTTCAATAAGCTCTTATTAATAACACAAATTCTACAGAATATTGAAACAATTACTTCTAGATTTTAAGATCTTTTGACTCCATCTCCCCACAAATTTGTTTTGGTTTTAACAGCCATTATTTTGATTACACTTTGCCTGGTTACATAACTTTGGAGACTACTAGGGAAAATACAATCTCAGATAATTATTGACATGTTAAAAGATTGCAGTCTTGATGTTCAGATATATTTCTCCAGCACTTTTCCAATTTTTTAATGAGTGAAAAATAGCCCTTTACCTTATTTTAAGCACTTATATTTTGGAAATCATAATTCTACCGAAGAGGAGTAATAAAGTCAATCAGATTCCTGCCAGAAACCTAATTAATCAGTCAATTAAAATCAGAACAAATAAAGATGTACTTATCTAAAGGGATATTCCAAGCACCATAGTCATGGAATCTTGTTGTAGCAGTTATGGTGCCTGAAGTTTCCTAAATCCATTCACTAGTCAAGCATTAACCCATTTTAAAATAGTTTAACATTGAATGAGTATTCCTGAGTAAAATTTAATTCTAAATTTATTATAGCAGGCCATAACAGTGATGAGGAGCAGTGAAAGACTGGGCAATAGCCGTAGCAGCAATGAAACACTGGGCTCCAAGTGCCTAGGGACACTCATTCAGTATTAAACCAATTAAAAACAGTTTAATAGACTTGCACGTAGCAGAAGAATTTAGTTTGGGCAAATTGATTTCCAGAAAACAAAGTTGCTTCGGTTGATTTGGGAATTAACCATCTGTTTGTATGTTTTTTGTCTGTATGTTTTTTGTCCATTCAATTGTTTGGGGAAAGAAATATTTAGGGGAACCTAAATGGTGCACAACTTGGACTTTCAGTCACAAATTCACAGATCAAGTGAAATGAATTAACCAATATTTATGATATTTATATATGATATATTGATTAAATGTTATCCAAAAGTATTCAACCGAGGACTGATTTTAAGTTAATGCAACTGCATGGCAACTATTAATTGTCATGCTATTTTATTGCACATTATTCATGAACTGAATAGTTCACTGTACTCTCAAAATATTGATTAAAACACAAATAAGAAGGCATCTCTGTGTAATGCTAGAATCTGATGTCTTACTGCAAATACTTTAGTGATTTATAATAAAAATGTAATGATAAACTTTTGTTGAAAATCCTCATGTTGAGCTATTTATGGAAATCTTTTAATAGAAATTTTAAAAAGAAGAATTTCTCTCAATGGATATACATCCTGATGTTTTGGGATTTTGAAGAGGAGATACAAATCTATACACGTGTTATTCTTGAAGTATACAGTAATTCAAGATACTGCACTGTAATGACCTGAGCTAGTCAAACTGACTTTTACTTAAAATGACATTGGCTTTGACATTTGCAGTTCAATTACATGACCTTAATTGTAATTATGGGATGTAATTTGTGAACTCATTAAACTGTAATTGACCATTTTTGACTAATGAGTCATATAAATGTGGAGCATCTAGTAACATTACTCGTGTTTTAAAACAAACGGATTTCCTTATTTCTAAATTATATTAAATAGATTTGAAGACAAACTTAATCCATTTTCTTCTCTAAAAAAATACATTTAGGAAATACAAGTCAACTCTAAAATCAGTTTGCAGCTTGATAAATACCTATTTGTTAAGTAAATAAAAATATTACATATTTTAAGATGTATCATTTAAAGTTATTTAAAAATTAAATCTGAAGACACATTTTAGATCCCAAATTATTAAATGGTAACAGCTTAAACTACTTCCCAGTCATTTGAAAGCTTTTGTTATGCCACAAAAAGCAACCTGATCTGAAGAATACATATCTATAATTATCAGATTACTGAAGAAAATCAGCCACCATTAACATTTCGCAGACCTGTTTATTTTGATTTATTTATTTAAGTTGTTTAGGTGTATACATAATCACCCTAAAAATGAGTCTAAACAATATATGTATGTATGCTTGTGTCAAAGTTCCAGTCAAAAGCATGGTCACACCTTCTCATGGACTTCCCCAAGCAATCATGAGTAGTTGGCTAAGACTGTCTCCACTCTCCTTACTCATGGCTCTTTGCATCTCTTAGAATTTAGACTGGCTCTTGGTTCTATACTGGAGAGTTTGTTCTACCACTCTTACCAGCCCAAATATTTTAATAAGCTTCTTATACATATAGTTTGATGTACTGAACTAACATTTGTGCAATGGGCATGGTTATACTGAATAAAGGAAAATGTGGACATTTTATGCTATGTATACATAAAAATATAGTATGTTCAAAAATGATTAAAATAAAACATGGAGTATTGTTTAATATGTTTAGATTTTAATAGATGTTTAAATATAAATGAATATATTGATTATTTGTTTTCCTTTAAGGTAATGATTTTAATCATGTTGGCTATATCATCTTACTGAACTCTAATCTCACCAAACCAACAAGGGTCACAAATATTGCTATCTGTGTCATGCCAGCAAATACAAATGTGAGAAAGGCTGAACTTAATGGATGCATGTCTCTTTTAAGCTATGTAACTATGTAATTTGATCTTTAATTGCTGGAGACAGGTATGGAGGGACTCATGGGAAAAAAATATGAATTTAGTACTGTCTAACCGGTACAGTCTCACAGCTGTAGGGGAACAGTTATATGTTGATTGGATGTTTCAAATTGTTAAACACAAGAATAAAGTAACATATTCCTATTTGGAAACTGAATTTTGTGGGTACACAGGCTGTAGCGGAGAGCTGGTATTCCACAGACTTCCACAGTGGAGATGTAGGCCCACGGCCTACATCTCCACTTTAGATCCCAGGGAGACTCAGGAACAAGCAATTATAAATCCATAGGGTAAAATATCCAGCAGGCAAAATAACAGCGATATCCCAACAGCAATTCCCAATAACTGGACGACACACAGTTTCAGGAGCATTTTTATTTTTTTATTTTTTTTTTTATCCTACTCCACCTGTTCCTTCTGAAAAAGGATATAGATCATCAAATATAATATTCTATATTCTATGTATATGTATTATACAAGATAATGTCAACTATTTATATAAAACAATAAGGGAAAAGGAATAGGAAAGGGGAGGATTTTGAAAAAATGGTTTATTTTACCATATATACATTCATTCTATATATATGCAGTTGTATGTGATAATAGAAGGGAGAAGATGATATACATTTGGGGGTATATATATTAAGTCTGTAATTATGAGCATTTTCTGGTTTATATTCTGAAGTTGACATTGTCACTGTTTAGGTGATGAATTATGTACTAAATGTTTATATGTCCCCTTTTTTTCCCTTCTTTTTCCCCTTTTTTCTGGCTATTTGTAAAATGTTTTACTCCTCCATTTGGATACCCGTGATGGGAGTTTTCCCACAAGAAAGTGTGGGCAGATTATGCTTTAAGTTTGCCAGTAAAACGGCCTGATTTGGAAATGACGAACGGATTCACTCCGTCGCGTCACTTCCGGTATTTAATTCAGGGAACTTTCCCACAAGAAAAATGGCCGCGGTGAAAGCGGAAATGACGCGGACAGGGAGACCGCGCCAGTTCCGATCACCCTGAAGGACTACAGGTGAGGTATCCCACCTCACTACATGCAGCCAAGTGATTGGACTAGACTTATGAAGAACCACCTATCGGAAAGAAGACCGGCATACTTAAACAGCAGGGTAATGAAGAAAAGAAGAGCCGATTGAAAAAGCCCACAGGACGTGGGTGAAACGCGTTTCGGATTTGAAGTCATTTATTGGGACTTATATTTTATATTTGTTTCTAAATTGTTTTACTATTCTTTTTGATTTTAAAACTTAGAATAAATTTATTATTTTTTACTACATCCCATTGGCTTCCTACTTTGCCTTGCTGCTAAAAGAAGGGCTGGTGCCCCCCTCCAGAGGCACCTAAATCTACCATCCAGAGCCAGGTTCTCATTGGCTCAAAAAAAGGTGAGCACCACTATAACTACTGTGTGTGTAACCACAAAGTCAAAACATAGGGCTTCTCCCCTTTCTTTTCCTTTTTTCTTTCTTTGAGGAAATTTTAATCCAGTCAAAGGGTGCAGTGTCTCCTTACGACACTACGGTGAAAGTGATTTGAGCCTGTCCTGTTTGAGGCTCTACTTCATGTGAGTTTGACCATTGTTATAACATCAAAAAATCCCCATTATTCACAGATTTACACTATATTGTGTTGTATTGTGTTTTCTTTACTTCTATGTATCAACATACATCTTAGATTTAACCCTAAATTAGGGTAAGTGAAAATATATAGCGCTTCACTCATTTGACTAGTAAGGTCTGGATTTATATCCAGTTCATACTAGATTCACTTTGGTTCATTTTTCTAGTTTAAATCATTTGCCATTTGGCTTATCCCTCCTGGAACATCAACCCTGTAACATATCTTAGTATCATCAGCAAAAAGACATACCTTAACACCTTCTGCAATATCACTAATAAAAATATTAGAGAGATAATGGGTCCAACTATAGATCCCTGAGGTACCCCACTGGTAACTAGACTTGCTTCGAATTTATACTTTAATTTATACTTTTGTAGATAAATACGTTTGAAAGTTTTTCTAATAGTATTGAATCATATGGAAAGTTTATTAAAACAAGGTCCAGGTGTCTACAATTGACACCTGTATCCATTACTGTCAGTGTATATGAACGGGCAAACATCAGATTATTGCTCATAGACATGTTTTTATTTACTCTTTCTTATAGTGAAACTGTCAGGATCGTATCCTGACAACTATGTTTATCTTCATTTATTTATGTTCCTTTAAAAGAAGTTACAGCTCTCCACCACTAGTGGCTTCCCTAGCCACTAGTCACCTCAGTCCTCACCTGCCTAAGACTAATTAAGTCATCTACAAAAGGCTACACCCAACTAACCTCACGGCCTTTACATTGAAGTTGGTGATTTACCCGAATCACTTCATATTCTGGCTCCTGTGAACCTGCTCCAGATTTATCTTCAAACCGGCTCCTAACAATAACCTGCTCTACCCTTAACTATACTTCAAACCAGCCTACCTCTGTTACCAGCCTGCCTCTGTTACCAGCATTCCACTGTTACCAGCCTGCCTTTGATACCAACCTGCCTTTGTTACAACCCTACCTGGAAATTACAGATATTCTTTATTATTTGCACGTAACCTGTTCTGTGGCAAGTATCCTGTTTTGTGGCATATTACCTAAATTCTGTTTTACCTCAAGTTCCATAAAATGTCTAAAATCACTAATAAAGTACCTGAAGTCAACCCTGGCATGTCTTCTATCTGACCTGCACAAGATCATGACAGAAACAAGTATATACGTATATATGTACAAAACTGTTTCTATTATGACTATTTTTTTTAAAATGCTGTTCTCTTTTAAATAAATGTTTGTAAGTGATTTTTGTTGAAAATTAAAAAACAACTCTGAAAGATATAGAATTTAGGAGAATTAACGCAACAAGGCACAATACAGTCCATAGTTTCAGAAATTCATGAACTTTTGGGAAATCATTCTCAATTTGTAATTCACAAGAGGCCACCTGTCATATATTGTCACCTTAATCTTACATAATAAATGTGATGTACTACTTGGAATTAAAGATCATCTAAGCCAAAAGACTATAAACTTATGGCACAAAGTATAGTGAAAAATACAATGTTCTTTACTCCTCCCCAACATGTTTCTGAGTCTGTGAAAACATGTTCTCTCATAAACACACACGGGTAATTCAATAACAATTCATCATTAAAATGTCAGTATATGCATCCATCATATTGAATGTCTTGAAGTTTATTGTATGCAAAGCCATTTTTAAATAATTTTATGATTCTTTCAATAGCATGCCTTCTTTACCCATTTACTGCCACATGGTGTTGAAAATATTTGGCATATCAAGATGCTATAGGGCTCACATTTGTAATAACTCTTAAAATTGGAACACAAATGATTTCAGAAGGAATAGTAGGTCAAGTAAAAGGCAGCACATAACAAAAAGAAAAATGCAAAAGTCTAAACTAATTAACCTATTTTATTATTTTATTGTTTTAATGTCCTCTAATACTGAAATGCCAGATATACAGGTTATAAACTATAATCACAAAACATTGTTTGAGTGACAAACTCTAAACCCAAAAGTTTCTGGGACTAAATGGATGAGGCCAATGCAATTGGAGTAAACACACTGGCTCATTTAGTGATAAGAAAAATGTTTAAGATTGTTTTTGTCAGATATTGTGACAAGTTACCAGTTGATTTGTTTGGAGAGGAACTCAGTTGCAGTGGAATAGCAACCCCTTGAAAACATATCACTGAGAGTGATACAGGAACCTGGGAGATCTATGTGGGCCTGGGAGCCTTTATTTACAGAGAAAGTGGAGAAACTTGAAAGGAGCAGGTAGGAAGCAATGTCAGGTAGTTCGGGTCGGCAGCAAAAGAGCGAGGTTAAGAGTCAAGCCAAAGGTCAGAATCCAGGATGTCAATGAACAGAGAGCAGGATGTCAAAAGTCAAGGGTCATAGACAAGAAGTATGGTCATGTTCAAAGCCAAAGGTCAGAAGCCAAAAAGTATTACTGGGAATCAGGAACTGGAAACACAGACCAGGAACATGTACCAGAAACAAAGATCAGGAACAAAGACAATGATCAGTAACAAAGTCCTGGATCAGGAGCCAAGAACGCCAGGAGACTGGGAGCAAGCACCAAAACAACCGAACACTGACCAAGTGAAGTGTTTGACCATTTATAGGGGAGGCCAGTCATGTGACTGGCCTCCACCTCCTTGCAGATGGAGCCCCCCGACTATTTAAAAAGAGCATAGACTCAGCAACATGCCGGAGACCCTGCCCCTTTAATTAAGGGCCAGCACATGAGTCCTCCAGCCCCCCAAAGCACGTATTGAGAGCATCTGTGTGGCCACCGCCATCTTGCCACAGTGGCCCCCACACAAAGTCCGACACTGACTGCTGGAATCAGGAGAAGGAGAAGTGGGCCCAGGGCACTGCGAGACCTCAGCGCAAGGTAAGCTGTGACAGTTATACTTGCAGGTTTACAAAGGCTAAAAAAAGATGTGTCCAACAATTTCAGCCTTTCTCACATCGTTTTCCTGTTTATCCAAAAGAAGGAAAAAACTGCTTGAAGCTCTTTCCAATTTTGCAACAAACTAGGAAAAATTCCTTCTTGACCCCAGAATGCCAGTTAAATCTCTCCTTGGATCAAGAAGCTCTTACACCACATATTAAAAATGATATCCCTGAACATATCCCGTTTTTAAAAAATATTTATTCAGTTGCTGTTTAAACATCTGTACATATTTGATAAAACCACCAATTCAGTCAGATAATTACACAACCTTATTGTTCTTACTGTAAAAAAAACTTTTCTTTGCCTCAGACTAAATCTCCTTTCTTCCAGTCTCAATGTGTGGCTTGCATCCTATGAATAGTCCTATTTATGAATAGATTTCCAGACACTGGTTTGTATTGGCCCCAAATATATTTGTATAATGCTAACATATCCCCTCTGAGGTGCCGTTTTTCTAAATTAAAGAGATTTAACTTCATAACTAAAATGTTTCATTCCTTTTATACATTTTGTAGCCAGCCTCTGCACTTTATCAAGTGCTATAATATCCTTCCTTAAAGCAGGTGTCCAAAATTGCAAAGCATATTCAAGGTGTGGTCTTACCATTGATTTATAAAGAGGCAAAATACACGACAATACCTTACTAACCTTAGCAACTGCTGAATGACATTGCATTTTGTTGCCTAGTTTGTTGTCTTCAACAGTTCGCAAATCCTTCTTATGTGCTGTTATCCTTAATTCACTATCGTTTAGGGTGTAAATTGGTTGTGCATTCTTCAACCCGAAGTGTATAATTTTGCATTTATCTGCATTAAGTTTCATCTGCCATTTGAGTGCCCAGCCCCCAATCTGTCTAAATCTCTCTGCAGCAAAGTAATATCCTGCTCACATTGTAATAATGTACAGAGCTTTTGGTCATCTGCAAACACTGACTTTCAATGCATATTTCAAGATGATTTATAAATGTGTTGAAGAGAAGCGACTCAAGAACAAAACTCAGAGGGACGCCATTTACCACAAAATTTACCATTAATGACAACTATCTGTACTC
The DNA here is from genome assembly GCA_933207985.1 of Pelobates cultripes. NCBI lineage: Eukaryota > Metazoa > Chordata > Amphibia > Anura > Pelobatidae > Pelobates > Pelobates cultripes. The sequence continues at coordinate 253,135,602 of OW240914.1, forward strand.
TATATTTAAGCCAATGTTCTACCCAAGAAGAAAACATGCATCTAGACTAATTTCTTTTAATCTGAATACTAACCTATTCTGTTGAAATGTATCGAATGCCTTGGGAAAATCCAAATAGATCATGAATGGTTATATATGGTTTGCTACCATTATTTATTATTTGTAGTTTAGATTTTGTTTTTTGTTTTATAAAAAAAAAACATAAAATACAAGCCACATGTTTCTACATATTACATATACAAATGTGATTAACCTTACTTATTTCTTTAAAGAACCGTTCATGGCACCATCATAACTTCATCAAAAATGTATTGCAATTCTAGTAGTTGGGGAGAGCGATCATGCAAAGTTTGGAGTTAAACAATTTGTTAACATTTTAGCCACTTAAGGTAATATGGTACCAGGAACCTCCTCACAGAATAACACATGTATTGCAACGTTTTTGTAAACATCTCTTCAGATTGATTTTTTTTCTCAGTATCTTTTTGTATTTTATTTCTAACAGGTTTATTTACTTAAGGTTAGAAAACAGAGTGAATTCAAAGTGAACTTCAAACTTAAAGCCAGAGAGACACTGTAGTGTCCCTTTAAATCAGGGCATGAGAAGAAAAATAACTACAAACTAACTACATTAAAAAAAATATATATATTATTATTATTATTATTATTATTGGAATTTATATAGCGCCAACTAATTCCGCAGCGCTCTACAATATTATGAAAGGGGGGAAATTTACGATAAATGAGACAATTACACAGTGACACAGGAACAATAGGTAGATGAGGACCCTGCTCAAACTAGCTAGAGGAGGTGAGGTACAAATACACAACAGGGCAGCAAGGGTGAGAGCCACCAAACAAGGTGGAAAAGCAGAGCTGGAGGTGAGAGAGTGGAGCATGGCTCTTTAGGAAAGCAAGAGACAGATTTGGATAAGTATAGATACGTTACTCTGGGAGTCCATAAGCATTTCTGAACAGGTGTAAGGATGTATGTGTGTGTGTGAGTGTGTGTGACACTTTATGTGTTTATGTGTTTTATTATTGTGTAGTTGATATAGATATGTCTATTTTGCTTTATAAATATACTGCTGTACTAGGAAGCAATAACTCCTTTCTTACTTACTTACTTCCTCTATGACTGGGGAGAAACAACTTATTGCCTTATACATTTCTTCTACATCTAGTCTTGTGACTTTGGATTTGTTGATTTTTGTTTCTGTGAAGAAATATCAGTGTGTATCTCTGTGTTTGCATGGGTCAGTGTCTGTGTGTGTGTATGGGTCATTGTCTGTTTGTCAGTTTATGTGGGTCAGTATCTTTGTATCAGTATGTGTGTGTGCATAGGTCAATGTCCGTGTTTGTATGGGTCAGTGTCTGTGAGTCAGTTTATAATTATTGGAATTTAAACCGGTACACTAGGTTGATGAGGACCCTGCTTGAACAAGCTAACATTATATAAAAGGTGGGGTATAAAACACAGTAGGAATGAAGGCATCTGTGGGGCCCCTTGTTTGTTAACATTAATCCATGCCTCACTAAGAGATATGAGCTTAGAAGCAACTATGGGCAGAGTCTCCACTGAATAGCAGGACCCTGTGGAACACTACTTGCTATGTTAAACAGATGTCTTAAATGCAGTAACTTTTTATTTTAATTTATCTTTTTTGTTATATGTTTTGGCCACTTAAAGTTCATGGCTTCAAAGTCAGGCCACACCAGATATTTGTGTAAAGATGGCTTTTTAAACTTATATACCAAGTTGGCAATCTCTTTAACTATACCAATTGGAGTTGATTTTATATATTTAAAACTGCCACTGATATCTTTTATGTAATACACACCTGCTGGATTTCTTTAAAAGTCCTTACTGTATAGTCCCATAGATTTGCTCTTAAAAACCTTATTTAAATAAAGCTGTTTTGATTTTTCATTCAAATTGATTCAGAATTTATATAAAACATTTAGATGCAAACATTATGTTTAACATTCGTTCATTAAAACAACTGGAAAAGTACAATGATATTTTTTTTTAATGGTAAATATGAATTCTGCCAACCCTTTTATCCTTTCAACCACGCATTGAACATTTTGCGAGAACAAATCCTGATATTTACTCAATAAATCTGTGTTAATGTTAATATTCATACATATTACATATCTTGTGGATCTAGAAAGCACAAAGAACAGAAACGTATAATCTCTTGTTAGTACATTATTATGGGAAGTGTAATACTATGTCACAGATATAAATTTTTCTTGCTTCCCTGTTGTGGATGTTTATTTTCCCACCTCATTTTACTGTTCATTCAAGATCATTTCAGAAAAAGGATTAATTTTCTCTCGTAATCCTTCACCCTTTTATACTACTGGTGCAGCTGGCACTGTAGTTCCCATTCACTCAGCCATTCATACTTAAGAATTAACACTGTCTTCTTATAATCCATTCTTGCTGTAACATAATATATACTAAACCACATAGCTAAACTCATTATGTTCGTTTAAAGATCCCTGCATTTTTTCTTAGTCTTTTATAAAGATTTATATAGGCTGAGGCTTACTAACGTCCACAATTTCCTTGCAGTGTTTTTTTTTTTCTCCCTAAACTTATGTTTACAGTATATATTATTAATAGAAGATCCAGCAAGGAAAAATCAAAGATAACAAGCAAAAGAACTGCAGACCATCCCAAGAGAGACAGGGGTGAATGTTAACCCCTTTTTATGTTTTATTCAACAGTAGACGCAGCTAACCTTTTCATGTTCTGAATCACAAGTATGTGTGTAACCATAAGGCGATTTAGCATTGGATTCAACATGTTCCCAAAGTTATTAATGGCACACATAGCACAGTAATGCACTGTAAAATAGGATGCGTACTTAAGTCAGTATTATCAATGGGTGTGTTTTATGTAATTAGACCTAATTATAAAAGAATAATATAAAACTGCTGGAATACTGGATTGATGCATTAGGAAGCAGCTAAATTAAACATAGATTTGTATTAAGAAGATAGTGGCATTTGCGTCTTTATTTTAAGAGGTATAAAATAGGCTTATTAACACTATACATGCCTAGCAGACAAGCTGTATGATGCTTTGTTTTTTTATAATATATTTTCTTTTGGCAATTAAACAGTTAAGATATTAAGGAAAATGATTCAGGGAAAGAAGAATGCTACACCCATTGTTTTATAGTGTTTTATTGCAAGCAATCTATCTTGTAATCATCCAAGATTATTCATTCCTTCACCTAATTTTGCCTGTGGTTAATCCTCTATGCCTTTAATGGTTTAAAGTAGACGCTTCATAAAATGGCATTGTGGTACATCATTGCCTTAAATCAAAGGTCTACAGAATCCGAGACATACTCGTCTTTTTTAACCTAATAGGGCTATCAGTAAAGTACATTTTTTGTTTTAACTATTTGAAAAGCTACAGACTTGATAATTCAGTTTGGAGTAAATGTCGACCAATTTGTCCAATTTCACAATTTTTAATTTCTGAATCGCTGCCACACAAAAACAAATTGAAAAGTAATGGATCGAAATGAATAGCATCGATTAGTTTCAGATTCATTCTGATACAGCTGACTAAACAGTGGGATGGAACAGTAGATAAGCAAGAAGCAAAACAAATATTAATTAATAATATAAATATTACATGTTACAATATTTTTAAATTGTAGAAATGGATATATTTACTAAATAGCACATTTTCCAGTGCCAGTGTGCATAGTAGTGTAAGAAGAATTACAAATTAAAAGACAAAATATATGTGTATTTATTTGTAATTCTTCTAACACTAATACGCACACACACACGCACACACGCACACACGCACACATGCACACACGCACACACACACACACACACACACACACACACACAATGATACTCTTTAAAATGATTTACGCCTTTCTGCAATTTGCAAACATTAACCCCTTAAGCTTTCTGCAATTTGCAAATATTAACCCCTTAAAGACTGTGCCAAATGTAATCAAAACAAAATGTAAACAAAATCTGGAATTTGAGCTATATGTCTGTTCAATCGTAATTCACCTCTTTCATATAAAGTGCACCCACACTTATTATTTATAATTTTATTCAGAGGAAACAGGGCTTTCATTTAACATCAAATATTTAGCTATGAAACATAATTTAATATGAATAAAATATTGTAAAATGGGAGAAAATAAGAATTTTAAAAAATGTTTTAGTTCTACGTGACATTTTAATTGTGAATGTCATAATACTGTTTGCTTTTACTGCAATAAAACACGTATTTGTATTCAGCGATGTCTCACGTGTAAAACAGTACTCCCTATGTACAGGTTTTATGGTGTTTTGGGAAGTTACAGGGTCAAATATGGCATGTTAAATTTTTCAGTTTTTTTCACATTGAAATTTGCCAGATTGGTTACGTTGCATTTGAGACCATATGGTAGCCCAGGAATGAGAATTACCCCCATAATGGCATACCATTTGCAATAGTAGACAACCCAAAGTAATAATAATATATGATCTAAGTATATATATATTTTTAAACTGTTTTAAAATCTTTTATTTTAAAGGCAGCAGGGGGACTACCTGTCATTATAGGCACTCCCCCTGCTGGCACTGCTATGGACGGCTATGCCAAGTGAGTCCCCCCACCATGATCGCGGGTAAGTAAATTGCTATGCCGCCCGCCAACGTTTAGAGCCGTGTCCCCAAGGATGGCCTGGCACGTTTGCCGTCCTTAAGGGGTTAAAAAACATATTTCATAATTACATTATTAATATTAGTTATGATATCTAATATGTGCTATTGTTATTAGGTGAATTATCCCCTTTAGGGGTTTGTAATTTTGTGACTGCCACCTTTTTGGATCCATTCATTTCCCATAGCATAGGCAAACACAATTTGAGAATGAAGCTTTTTCTTTCCAAATTTCAGTTTGTTTAAATAAATATTTACCAAATTGAAGATGACCTGGAATTTGGAAATTTACTAATCTAAACCAAACTAAACTAAACAATTATTTTTCCATGCACATCTCACATATATTGTATGTGTGTATATCAGTGTTTGTGTAAATAAAAAAATAAAATAAAATAAAATTTTAAAGAGAAATACAAAAATTAACTGAAGCTGATTGTATATCATTCTAATGAAGCCATGATATAATTAATTAGTGATACGAATTAAACAATGCACGTTAAAATGTGCATCTTTAATTAAAAAGCCTAAAATTTGAGCAAACAGCTTATTTATAATATCTAGCACATTATTTGACATTCATTAAAACTATCTGGCATAGTTGGGTGTAGTTTTCAAGGGTATATCATATAGCATTATAAACTAATTAAACCCAAGCTAATTCTAGTTAAATAGATTCATCATGTTTAACACATTTTCAAATGCAGGCAAGAAGGATTTTATATGTCATTCTGATATTTATTCACTATAAAAGTGTTTTGTGACAAATCTGGATTAAGATTTCGTAGGACTTTATGCAAGGTGCCTGTTAAACCCCCCAATAAAACCTTTCACAAACTATAATCTCACTTCACATGCCACATGTGATAACTATAAAAATAGAGACTGTTCCCATACACCGACTGTCCCCATATTCTGATTTGTTTAAAATGATTTGAAAAAAAATCTCAGCAAAAAAGTAAATTGTGGTAAAGCTGGAAAACCCCAACATTTGCACAAAATCCAGAAAGTTAGAAATTATGTTCTACTCAGGTGACATCCTGGACTGTAAGACCATCATAATTTATTATTTAGTTAACTCTTAATATATATATATATATATATATATATACACAGACACATGTACAATTACATAAGAATATAGTCTGAAAAAAGATTCAGTCCATCCTTTTTTACATACCTCTATTAATCTTGTTGAATCGAAAGAAGATGAAAAATCCAGTCCAATTGTCTACTGTCACAAAATGAGACAAAAAGTATTGACTGTTGTTCTTCGAGGATCAACAAGCTGTAACTCCATATTTTAAACAGCCTGAGGAGAGGGGCTGACAGGAGGGAAGCGCTCAGCGCTCCCTCCTGTCACTCGATCTCTGTAGCGTGGCCGAGCCCTGTATGGTCCGCGGGTACAGGGAGCATCTGTCTCCTGTACCCGGCCGGACTAACAGGAAGTGCACACTCAGTGTGCACTCCTGTTAGTCCCGCCGGGTACAGGAAAACAAAGCTACCCGCTGACTATACTGGGCCTCGCCACGCCACAACTGAGGTGGTGGGGGTGGGAGGTGGAATAAGGAGAGATGTAGAGGAAGAAATAAGGAGACATATGGGGTTGAAGGAGAGATTGAATTGGAATAAGGAGAGATGGGGGTTGAATAAGATGGGGTAATAAGGAGAGATGGGGTAATAAGGAGAGATGGGGGTTGAATAAGGAGAGATGGGGGTTGAATAAGGAGACATGGGGGTTGAATAAGGAGAGATATGGGGGTTGAATAAGGAGAGAAGGGGGGAATAAGGAGAGATGGGGGGGGAATAAGGAGAGGTGGGGGGTGGAATAAGGAGAGATGGGGGATAAGGAGAGATTGGGAGGGGGGAAGGAAATTGGAGAGGGGGGGTAAAGAAGGGGAGGGGGAAGGAAATTGGAGAGGGGGGATAAAGAAAGAAATTGGGAGGGGGAAGGAAATTGGAGGGGGGATAAAGAAAGATTGGGAGAGGGGGATAAAGAAAGAAATTGGGAGGGGGGAGAGAGAAGGAAATTGAAGGAGGGGAGAGATTGACATTCATCACACAGAAAAACACACAATGCATTACACACACAGACACACATACACAAGCAATGCATCCGTTACACACACTGCATTCATTACACACACTCAAGGCACCCCTTACACACACTCAATGCATCTCGTACATACACAGAAACACACCTTGCAGCCCTTACACATATAAACACAGATTCACAATGCATTCCTTACACACATATCAGGACATCCCCTACACACTCCACCCCCTGTGAACAAACTCATTGGTGGAACATGAAGGTGGACCCTGGGACCCAGACCCTGAGCTGTGTAAAGGGCCCCCAAAAAATGGAGCTGCTTCCCGTTCTCCCAGAACATAGATTTTTGTGACCACAGTTACAAACTGCCTCCAGAGAGCCTGTTCTACACCAGACCAGTGGAGCCAGACTGCAGCTAGAGACCGTCATCATCCTCATCTGGTTGTAAGTAGGCAATCTAGTATATTATTCGTGGCACTAATCTCTAATTTACCTCACATTAAAGAAACACTATAGTCCCCAGAACCACTGCAGCTTAATGTAGTGGTTCTGATGTTTATAGCCTGTCCCTGCAGCACTGGCGTTAGATAACATGGCAAATCATATGGGTGGGGCATTGTGATGTCACATGGGGGGGGCGGCAAACTTTACTTTTGCCTAGGGCGGCAAAAATCCTTGAACCGGCCCTGGCTGGAGGGGGCTGTGTGAGCTGTGGCCGCACAGTGCCCCATGGTAGTTAGGGTGCCGTGCGGCCAGTACAGCTCACACAAGCAAACAGCTGATAAACTGTCCGCACGGAGGAAAAGTGGGGCGAAGTAAAGCAAAATCAGAGGCGGAGCCAAACTGGCGCTGGGGGCAGGGTTTGGGGGGCAAGTGGGTGCCAAGCACAGGACCCACCCCGGGTGTCAAATGCTCTAGGTACGCCCCTGCTTCCAGGTGTTTCTTTCAAGGTGTGATCATTTCAGTTGTTCACTGTTCAGTAGTGTTCAGTGGTGTGGGGTTTAATATGTGAGTGTTTGCCTACACCTGATCATGGTGCATTAATCGTAGGCTATGCATCAGGTAGTCACCGCTTGTGGGAGGTGTGGCACCATAGATTGGCTCCTAACACATCTGTCACATCTGTCACATTGATCTTAGTGCCTGTGGTTAGGTGATTTCTTGCCATACATTCATAATCCAAGTTTGTGGAAATTTGGTGTAGTAATGTTTGGTGAGACGGGGACCTAGCTATTAGTGTGTTTGCATCTATCAGGATATGAAAAATCAGAATGGAGTCCAGTTTGTTGAACTTATCCAGCTTTAAAAATAGAAGGCAAAGTGTAGGTGTGAGGGTGATTTCCCTACCCACCGCATCCAACATCACTCTCTCTACCATTTCCCACTAGGGCTTTGTGACGAGAGCAATCTCGCCACATTGCATTGGAGAAGATTGGTTGCTCGCCTGTTGCCTTTGGATTATGGCCCCATGTTAAAAGGCTTGATTTTCCCCTGCAAAGACAAGAAAGCCGGGTCATTTGGTGCTTGCCCTGTTTGAGCACTGATACCCCAGATAGCTATGCCATGGAGCCCATTCGTATAATGAAAGACTATGGGAAAGACTTTGGCTCCATGGCAATTGAACTGTATGTGTGTGCTCTGAGCACCATTCAGTAATAATGTGCGCTCAGATCTAAGCTATCTGGGGATATGTTGAATGTACCTGTTTTGTGCAATGGCTGCACAGTTATATATTTTTATGTGTTTTATTGTCTTTTGCTGCCATGTGTTCAATGGAGTTTTGCCTCTGTCCTTGGAGATAATTGGATTACTTCCCAATTATCTCCAGGATAGAAGACTCTGTGGAATTGGTTTTGGGCAGAAAAGCCATGCTTCCTTTGGTCACAAAGGACTACGATCTATTTTTTGAACCACTGGACCAATTTGTATGATTTTGACGTATGTTTGTATTTGGAGTATGCTGATTCTGAAAATGTAAGTTTTATGTGAATGTGATGCATACTTTTCAAGTTATGAATAATGTGGAAATATTTTATTTCTCTGCTTGTGCTAAATTACATTACCCATTGTGTAAGGTAATTGAATCACATGCAGAGGGGAGGAATATGTGTGGGAGTGTCTGAGTGTATTGTATGTGTTTATTGATTGTGTTCCAAAACCATGTGGGTGGTACTAATGTGTAAGAATGTGTACATAAGCACAATAAACCCACAGCTCTGTCTGTTCACTGCTTGACCCTCAACACGGAGCTTTGTCTCGTTCTTGGGGGGATTTATTGTATGCTGTTCCAGTTCGACTGCTAGGAATGTAAACCTATTCGTATGGTTTTTCCTATTCGGCTGTTTACAGCATTCGTATGGTTTCCTGTTAGGCGGATTGGTGTTCTGCAGTTGCTTTGCCTGCATCTCTGGAAAGGGGGACGATCGCCTAAATGTTTTTTACCCCTTGTGTGCAAAACGGTCCGTTACAGGCATTATTTTGTTGCATGACCACCATATGTGAAGCATGGTGCCCCTACCTGTTGTGCATCTCCACCAATTGCCCAGGGTGTTTGGATATATTTTCTGTAGCTTCTGCATCAACTAGAGGTGCAAGGCGCATGATGTCCTGCCTCTATGTGCTTTGAACGCTCCTCTCCATTGGTGTAAGGAAAAACTCTCATTGAGCTCTTTCTGCCAGGCCTTTATGTGATGATCTTGCAGTCTGCCTGGCACAGAGTTTATTAGGTTGTTTCTTAGTGAAAAACATTTTTTGAGCATAGTGTGGGCAAGGCAGGCTTTTTCAAATGGAGGCAATTTGGTTGTGTTGTTGTTTTGGTGGAGAGTTTTGCCAGTATTTATTTGAGTTGGAGATAAGAAAAACTTGATCAGGAGGGTAAATGGTATCTGGCCTATAAGTCTGGGTAATGCACACGTTTATTGTTTTCGAACAGTTGGTATATATGGCTGCAACATCCCGCTACCCATGGTCTGTAGGCAAACGAGGGGTTTGTGAGATGTATGCTATAGAGCGGGGCTACCAGCCACCACGGGCTATCCTTACAGAGGTGAATTTTGGTAGAGTCCTAAATTTGTAGCAGCAGCTTCGACGTATGCAGCAAGTCTGGAGTTTTGGGGCGTCTTGTTTTTGGTGTGTTTTTCTTTTCTAAGTATCAAATATATACAGGTATATACAGGTCAAAGCAAATATCTGTTTGTATTTGACCTGTATATATTTGTACTTTGTTATCAATTCTGTGACACATTTTTCCCAATATAAATAAGTACAAGTTTTCTGGAATTTCTCCAAATCAAACTCGACATTCTACTTATTAATTTTGGCCCCTTCCTCTGCACATTTTCTATAACTATAATAAATTGGCCACCAAGTTGCACCTTGTTTAAAAGATGGTGGTCTTACCATTATTTTTTAAAGAAGCAAAATTATTTTCATCCTGTGAATAAATACTCCCTTTCAACACATTACTGGCCTTAGCAAGTACTGCCTCATATTGCAAATTGCTGCATAGTCTGTTGTCTGCAATTTTCCACGAGTTTTTGTGATTTATCTAACTCAATACCTTTTAGGCTGGAATTTGCTTGAGCATCCCTTATTTAAAACAAAAATCTTTCAACCAATGAAGCATTTTGTTGGATTACTGTAAGCTTTCCTTACACTATGTAATACTGCTTCAACCTTTTTTCAAATAGGAGTTCCAGTGTTGGCTATGGATGACTACATTCTCTGAGTATACTGAAGTATACCTGAGTGAGGAAGTTTGTTCATTAAATTCTGAAAGGTTGCTGGGGCTCCATGAAGCCTAAAGGGCAAAACTGTATATAGGTACAGACCTTTAAGGGTCACGAATGCTGGCTTTTCTTTAGCAGATGTTGTCAGCAGGATCTGCCAATAGCCTTTTGTAAGGTCTAGAATATTTAGAAATCTGGGCCAGTTTCTTAATGAGTTTGTCCACACAGGGCATAGAATATTTATGGTGCTCATTAATATTTTGGAAGCAGTATTGTAACATGGAATAGTTCTGGATAGCATGTGGCATAATCCAATATAACCAAGATGTACTAATTACCCTTAGCTGGCTTTTCCAATGGCCTCACCAAATTCATAGCAATTTGCTTAAAAGGGGTTTCAAGAATGGGTAATGGGATTAGCTGTGACCTTAAGTGAGGTTTTGGGCTGATAGTTGGCAGTCTGGACATGAGGCATCCCAGGCCAGAACAATATCCTTAGAATCCTTTCCTGAGTTTTTCAACCCCTGGTGTCCCCCAAATAAATTAAAATGAGCCAATTCTAACAGCTTCCTTCTGAATGATCTGGGTCTCAAAAGCTGTTTAATTTCTTCCCCTTCCTCTGTGATCACTCTGTAAAGTAAGTAATTTCTAAGAATGAAATGGGGGTACATATCTCTGTATTTCCCAATAAATATAGTCTCATTAATTGCTACAATTTGGTAGAATTTGTATATCTGCCATGTAAGGCCATACCGTCATTATTTTTAAATTAATGTATCAATGACATTTGTAAGTTCCTAATTCCTCTGTGTTTATCTTCCCTTCTTTCATGCCTGACCTATGCCTTTTACACTTATTATAAAATATGTCAGGGTATGTAAATTGAATTTTCTGATGATAGAGCAACATTTAGAACATTCTTGCATGAATGAAAGTTACTGTTTGTTCTAAAACCTTATACTTTTTTAAATGATGAAGTAAAAGTTAAAACCATGATTTCCTTACTAAACAGAGAACCTGCAAAATTATGGTATCAACTTTTTGGAAACAGAACACCCTTGTCTATTAACTTTAGAGAATTTATTTGTTGAATTTTCAGGCTTGTATGAGGATTCTCACAAATCTGATACTGCAGTGCAGTGTCTCTGTCACCTATTAGACCTAGAGATCTTTAGAATATCGGGGGGCTGCCTCAAAGCAGCAGGAGGGGCGGTTTGGCTAGTATTAGTAGAGATTGAAACATTGATCCACTTACCTTTTTACCGTATTCCGGCTCTCCCCTTCTGACCGCTATATGTATTTGCCGCCTGGAACTGTCTGTAATATCTTTTGAGGGGGGGCCCATTTTTTGGAGTAGCAGCAGGGGGCATTTATACAACACAGACCATTTATGGGTCTATATCAGGATCTGCTTATATGACCCTTTATTTGGCTGTTCCCCTTACCCCTATTAAACTATACCATCTAGGATTCTTTGATATCCACGTTATATAGTATAATTATATTACCAATATGTACTAATAGAGTTCCCTCCCTATTTATCAATTTAGACCTCTGGTCCATGGGTAACCTATTCCCCAGTTTAAATAGACTCCCCATCTGCTCTCTCTCTGTCCTCTTTATTTACATAATTCAGGTTCAACCCTGAAGCATCTGAGTTTACTTTGAGGACACTTTGTATTATTATTATGTTATTATGTTATTATTTATATAGCACCATCAAATTCCGTAGCGCTTTACAATGGGTGGACAAACAGACATGTGGTTGTAACCAGACAAGTTGTACATAGGAACAGAATGGGTTGAAGGCCCTACTTAATGAGCTTACGTGCTAGAGCTAGTGGGTTAAAGTGACACAAAAGGTAAGGATAGTATTAGACTAGTGACAGTTGCAAAAGAGGAATCATTTGGGAGCTATTAACAGTTTAATTGATACGCTTTTATGAAGAAATGGGTTTTCAATGATTTTTTGAAGGAGTGGAGACTGGGTGAACATCTAACGGAGGAGGGAAGTGAGTTCCACAGGACGGTGCAGCCCTCGAGAAGTCTTGAAGGCGAGCATCATAGATGGGAGTATGGACAGAAGATAGACATAAGTCTTCAGCAGATTGTAAGGGCCTAGACGGGAAATACTTGTGTATTAGGGAGGATAGATAGGTGGGAGCAGCAATATGTAGAGATTTGAAAGCAAGAACCAGAATTTCAAATTGAGCCCTATATCTTACAGGAAGCCAATGTAGAGACTGACAGAAGGGTGAGGCGGGGGAGGTGCGGGCAGACAGGATGATTAGCCTTGCCACCGCATTCATTATGGACTGTAACGGCGCAAGTTGGGAGCACGTAAGACCACTAAGAAGTGGATTACAGTAGTCAAGGCTAGAAAGGACAGTGGAATGGACCAGCACCTTAGTCGCATCTGGCGTTAAGTAGGATGCGCGCAATGTTTTTGAGATGGAAACGACAGGATTTGGCGATAGACTGAACATGAGGCTTGAAGGAGAGGTCGGAGTCAAAGAGAACACCTAAGCAATGAGCCTGCATGGTGGAGCTGGTGGTAGCACCGTTGACTTGGAGGGAAACAGACACATGAGTAACAATACTTGAGGGAGGAAAGACCAGAATTTCAGTTTTGGTTAAGTTTAGTTTAAGAAAGTGGGCAGCCATCCATTTAGAAATAGCAGAGAGGTAGTCAGAGACACTAGTCAAGAGGGACGGATAGAGATCAGGAGAGGACAGGTAGATTTGCGTGTCATCTGCATAGAAATGATGTTGGAAGCCAAATGAGCTGATGAGTTTACCAAGGGAGGCAGTATAGATCGATAACAGTAGGGGACCAAGGACTGAACCTTGGGGGACACCAACAGAGAGGAGTTGGGGAGAAGAAGCAGAGCCAGAGAAAGAAACACTGAAAGAGCGCTGGGAGAGGTAGGAGGAGCACCAGGAGAGAGCAATACCTTATAGACTGATATTGCGGAGGATGAGAAAAAGAATCAACAGTGTCAAAAGCCGCAGACAGGTCAAGGAGAATTAGGAGTAGTGATCATGAGATTTTGCAGTGAGTAGATCATTGGATACTTTGATCAATGCTGTTTTTACAGAGTGCTTAGCGTGGAAACCAGACTGAAGCGGGTCTAGCAGAGAGTTGGACTCAAGGAAGTCTGTCAGTCTCGCATACACAACTCATTCAAGGATCTTGGATGCAAAAGGGAGTAGCGAGATAGGACGGAAGTTGGATGGGGTTACAGTTGCATGTTTGAAGGGCGATAGAAATATACCAGAGGAGAGATTGAGAATTTTAGTGAGAGGTGGAGAAAGAGAAGAAGACGGATGGGTATGGATGAGATGGGAAGGAATTGGATATAGGGAGCAGGTGGTGCAGAAACCTCTTCCAATGTAGCGGGTGCAAATGAACATAGAAAAGCAGAGGGAGTGAAGTTAGGGGAAGTATTGTAAGGGGAATAAAAAGGATGAGAGATCTCTTCCCGGATTGTAGAGATCTTGTCAGTTAAGTGAGTTGCAAAGTCTGAGGTGGTCAAGTTAGTAGGTGGAGGGGAACAATAGGGCGAAGAAGAGAGTTAAATGTGTGAAATAGTCGTTTGGGTTCACGGGAGAGTGTGGTTATGAGGGTATTGAAGTAATTGTAAGTAAGTTGCTACTTTGTATTAATCCAATCTACTGTTTTAATTCTTCATTTGTAGCTGGTGGAGTCCACTAAATAAATCTGGAATAGAGACTCAACAGTCACTTTACCATCACCCTTTATACATTTTTCTATATCACTCTTAGGTTGCATGAGCACCTCTGTTGTGTAGTGTACATATTTTTTTTTTCAATAAAGGTTATTACCCTATATTGTATTTTATGTGGGGTTGGTCCCTTTATCCCTTTCTAGGGGGGCTACCATCCTCATTAGTTTTTCAATATTTTTATTTGAAATTAGATAACCTAGAGAAAATCTTCCCCTAAGAAACAAGCAACTATTTTAGAAATAGAGCAAACTAAGAGGATAATTAGAGACTTTATGGTGGATAGAGCAAATAAAACTCTTACTAAATGGAAACAGAAGTGGTTCTATCTGGGAAATCGAGCAGATAAATTCTTATATAATCAACTAAACTCTAATCTTAGGGAGAGACTTTTCAAAATAAAATCAGAAAATAATCAATGTAGGTCCCCCGATCAAATCGCCTCCACAGTCAGAGAGTATTATTCATCCCTATATAACATAGGTGAACGAAAAAAAAAATGAATCACACGTTTTTGATTATTTAAAAAATTCTAATGCGAGCATTAGAGATAAAACATAAGGAAGCATTAGAAAATCCAACTGAAATGAAAGAAGTCATTCAAGCTACTAACAATTTAAAAAATAATATATTCCCAGGCCCAGATGGCTTCACTAAGTATTTTTATAAAAAAAATGTCTCATCATGTTATCTCTTCTAATCTAACAAATGTTTTTAATGACATTTTGGAAAATAAACCAATACCTAGCGAATTGCTCCAAGCGATCATTGTTCCAATTCCTAAACAAGGGAAAGATGTGAAACTGGTATCTAACTACAGACCTATCTCTTTAATTATTAGTGATATCAACATCTTTTCTTTAATTTTAGCTGGGTGAATTAAAAAGGTAATATCACTTATAATTCATAAAAACCAAGTTGGGTTTGTTAGTGGACATCAACCATATGGTAACACAATGAAAATTATAGATATAATAGATTTCACCTTGACGAATAACATTTCTATGGTAACTCTCTCTCTCTGGATGTGGAAAAGGCAGTTGATTGGGTAGACTAGGTTTTCTTGGAGGCAATTCTTAAAAGTTTTAATTTTGGTGATAATATAATAACATTCATTATGGCCTTATATTCTGAACCGACAGCTAAGATAGTGGGGCAATTTTTTTCCTCTAAGTGGTTCAGAGTTAGGAATGGTAACAGACAGGGCTGTCCCTTGGCCCCGCTTCTTTACATCATGACTCTAGAACCTCTGGCAGCAAGAATCAGATATAATAAAGAAATTATGGGCATCTCTATTGGTGATACTGTGAATAAAGCTAACCTCTATGTGGATGATATTCTGCTGACATTAACCCATCCTGAAACCTTGATACCTTTAAAAGAGATCAAAATATATGGGGATTACTCTTACTACAAACTTAATATCAATAACTCACAAGAAATGGCAGTAGGAATCAATGAAGATAGAATGAGCACACTTAGGTATAAAATTCCATTTATGTGGAAAGATAAGTGTATTGATTACTCATGAATTAAAATCACAAAGGACCCTTCACATATAATTGAATTGAACTAATACGATCTATTAAATTACCTATTTTTTAAACTGGGAGAATGGAAAAAATTGCCCATATTATGGATGGGCAAACTCAATATTATTAAATCCTACATATTGCCTACATGGCTTTAAAATGTGAGATTAATCCCTCTAATCCCTTTGTTCCTTTTTTTGTATACAATTTCAAATGGCAGTAGAAAAAAGAAGAAACCAAGAATTTCAAAAAAGGTTCTTTATGGTATTAAATCTAGTGGGGGAATGGGTTTTCCCAACATGTGGTTTTATAGTCGAACATATGCAATGGTGCATTTACACGCTATACATACACATTCGTCTAGATCAGAAGAGTGGTTTATGATTCAGCAAAAGACTTTGTATATGAAGAATTATAATAATATCCCATGGTTGAATAATGCAACAGTAAAGAAAATCATAGATAATTCAAAGGGGATTTTTGTAATTAAAAATATTATTTCATTTTGGTCTAAACTGAAGACTGTGAATGTGTTTTCCTAAATGCTCTTGCAAATATTATTTCTTTCAAGAACAGTTCCAAACATATGCCAAAGAAGTTTACTCTTAAAAACACATACAGGGTGCAACGTCTAGTTGTTGAAGCAGATGGAAACACTTTCTTTTGGCTCCAAGTTCAATATTATTATTATTACCCATCAGGGTTTTGGCCACCTCCTGCCACTATAGGTCGATAAACTTAGAATGCAAAAGCAGACAAGCATTGACTGGGGGTAAATATTAGTTATATTTTCTGACACGATCTCTCTATGCTAAGATTAAAAACATCTTCCTCCGCTACGAGGCGGCATGCCTTGTGTGCTGCAACAAGGGCACTCCTTACCTGTAAGATTCCTGTCTGCAGTCATGCTATTTTTTAAAAAGGTTAAGTTTACTGAACTCTAACGGTACTTCCATCTTCCAAAACATGCTAGGTTGCTGGCTATAGCCATTAGTGATTTCCTGGTTCAACTTCAGAAGGACTGGGAAAAGGACATGGTTGTTACCAACATACTGGGTCACTCTCCCATCACTTTTAAAAATATGGCACCTTTCTTGCAGATGTCTCCAGTGGCATTCTTGCATGGTGGAGATCACATCAATCCATTGAATTACCAAGGCTTACAATTTGCAGTCCTATGCTACAAGCCAGGCTAGTTACAAGCTAGTTACAAGCCAGCCATAGCATACTCACCAGAGTTGAATTCTACTCATTAGGGCTAAACGGCTAGTGGTGAGAGGACATTTTGAGGCCTGCAATACAATATTGCTAAGACTTTGCTAACAACCTTGTTGTGTCTTATGAAAATCCTATTTCGTGGATTATGAAGTGGTGATCATCATTGACTATTCTCTGGCACTACACTTTATAAATAGAAGAGAGAGAAGCGTGATTGTGTGATGTGATGTGAGTGGCGCAGCACGTAAGTTTGAGGCGTGTCGGGGTGCCAAGGATCAAGCCATCTGAATGTCGCAACGTGCTGGGGACTGAGGGACAGAAATGAGCACAAGTAATTTTGAGTGAGTGCCACAGAAGATAAGTCTGACTGCAGCTTGTCAGAGGACCGTCTGACAGATGCCTGCGAGGGAGCTATCAGAGAGCCATGGGGTATTCGTGTTTGCCTACCTCTCCTCGTGGAGAGGGTATCCATAGCTGGACTTCAACAGAGGTCCACAACCAAGCAGGCTCACAACAGACTGATTACCTTAAGGTATGAAACCCATGAATCTAGTCTTGACTAAAAAAGCTGGCTGGTATATAAATTCATATAACATAAACTTGAAGCATAGTCCTTTAAGCAATCTGGGTCATACACAGCAACACAATTTTAAAAAGTATTAGGATTAGAAAGATAGAGTTAATCGTTTTACTTTGCAATATCGGTAATTAATAAGAGCCGTCAGAGGATATCTGTAAACAGTAGGAAGATAATTGTGGAGCGCTTACTGTTCCATCATTGTAGTAGGAGGTGAGTGAACCTGTAAAGCACGTGAAAAAACCCCAATTATTAGTGTTCCAAGGCACTGGCAGCACATCCATTTATACATCATGGGAGTGAAGGCAGTACCTCAAATAAAGTAACATTACCCTACATATAATAGAGAAATTCCCAAAGGTGAGAGTGTATGGAGAGAAGAACCAATGTCTGTCTTACACAATACACTCAACTGAGGGTGTGCCCATGAGGAGAGTATATAACATCCCCTGGTAGGATAAGGGTAAAAGTAGAAAAATAAAAAATACTTTATTGAAAAACAATACAGAAATTAAATAGAGTGAATGGGGTCCGGGATGGGGGGATGGCTCATGTACGTGAGATTGTAATGGTACAGAAAGGAGGCAGCCAGACACGTGTGAATCACTATATGGCAATATTATAAGCCAATAATAGATAGGAGCTTGTGTATATCAAAGTAGCATGTTGTACTGAAGTCTCTGTGGCGTAACACATCTCAAGGAACTCCTTAATGAGCCAACAGTATCTGCACAGAATGTAATCAAACTACTATTATGGGAATAACTACCGATAAATAGGGTGTAATTCCCTGGAGTTTGTGACAAGCTGTAAACCCGTTAGACAAATAGTAAATGAATCAAAATGCTGACTAGCAACAGTAGAGTAAACTGGAATCTAAGAGGAATAAAGTCAAAAAGAAATTCCTCTTATGTATGATGATACCCAGATGCCTCAGATCCTCTGGTTGGTAGTCAGCCCCACAGTTCAAAATTGATGGGTTGCTTGCAAGTGCAGATCAAATAGCCATATTACAAGTGTATTGCTAATTTATAACACAATGTTATCAGGTCTTTAAACATGGTTATATATGCCCTGAGATTGTTGTTTCGACAAGAAATATACAGTGTTGCACAAAAGGAGAACTAATTAGACACAAAATATCGCTCCAAAGTCTGCCTCTGCTTCCTAGATAGAGAGAAAACAACTCACAGCCGATAAGCATATCATCCCCAAATACCCGGCCCCATACTACCCAGGTCAAAAATAAAAGTAAAAGAAAGATAATGACCGTAAAGCTAGCAGATATAAGGAGTGTATCTAGCTGTAAGAAGCTGCTCACTCGGAGTATACGCCCAGATAAAAAGACAGATGTGAAAGTGAAAAAAGTAACTGTCTAAGCTCAGCTGGTCGATCGCTATGGTAAGCTTATAAACCAAGGTGATAGGATCGCTATGCTGGGCTTCCAAAGTCAGACTTAATACATGAAAAAAAGGGCTGACTAGGCTGAAAACTCTAAGTAGCTTCACTGTGCTGAGCTTCCAACTCAAAGTAACAGGAGGTAGGAGAAGAAAAAAATCTGCCTTGATCGAAATCAGACTAAGTAGGTAAAAAGTAAATTGGCTAGGCTAAGATACTAAATCACTGGAGATTTCTTTCTAAATAGCTTCGCTATGCTAAGCTTCCAACTCAAAGTAATAGTAGGTAGGAATAGAAAAACCGCCTAGATAGAAGTCAAATTGAGTAGATAAAAATAATGAACTGACTAGGCTGAGATTCTAAATCACTAGAGATATCAAAATAACTTAAGAAAATCCGCCTAGATCGAAGTCAGACTAAGTAAATCCAAGTAATAAGTAAACTGACTAGGCTAAGATTCTAAATCACTGGAGATGTCCAAATAACTGACGCGCGTTTCGGCGCTTTGTGGCGCCTTTTTCAAAAGTGATAAGGAGATCTCCTTGCCGCCAAAGTTTATAAAGGGCAAGTGCCCACCTCTCCCGTGACATCATGGCAGGACGTCTAAGGCTACGTCACGGGAGGGGGAGGAGCTAGGGAGTGCTCAACCCGGCAGATCTGCCGGTTAGAAAACAATGTGGAGATTAGGTGTCACAATAGAAAGCTTATACACTGCTATATTAAATAATCTCCAGTGATTTAGTATCTTAGCCTAGCCAATTTACTTTTTACCTACTTAGTCTGATTTCGATCGAGGCAGATTTTTTTCTTCTCCTACCTCCTGTTACTTTGAGTTGGAAGCTCAGCACAGTGAAGCTACTTAGAGTTTTCAGCCTAGTCAGCCCTTTTTTTCATGTATTAAGTCTGACTTTGGAAGCCCAGCATAGCGATCCTATCACCTTGGTTTATAAGCTTACCATAGCGATCGACCAGCTGAGCTTAGACAGTTACTTTTTTCACTTTCACATCTGTCTTTTTATCTGGGCGTATACTCCGAGTGAGCAGCTTCTTACAGCTAGATACACTCCTTATATCTGCTAGCTTTACGGTCATTATCTTTCTTTTACTTTTATTTTTGACCTGGGTAGTATGGGGCCGGGTATTTGGGGATGATATGCTTATCGGCTGTGAGTTGTTTTCTCTCTATCTAGGAAGCAGAGGCAGACTTTGGAGCGATATTTTGTGTCTAATTAGTTCTCCTTTTGTGCAACACTGTATATTTCTTGTCGAAACAACAATCTCAGGGCATATATAACCATGTTTAAA
This sequence comes from Pelobates cultripes, assembly GCA_933207985.1. Classification (NCBI taxonomy): domain Eukaryota; kingdom Metazoa; phylum Chordata; class Amphibia; order Anura; family Pelobatidae; genus Pelobates; species Pelobates cultripes. The sequence continues at coordinate 253,155,854 of OW240914.1, forward strand.
GACCTGATAACATTGTGTTATAAATTAGCAATACACTTGTAATATGGCTATTTGATCTGCACTTGCAAGCAACCCATCAATTTTGAACTGTGGGGCTGACTACCAACCAGAGGATCTGAGGCATCTGGGTATCATCATACATAAGAGGAATTTCTTTTTGACTCTATTCCTCTTAGATTCCAGTTTACTCTACTGTTGCTAGTCAGCATTTTGATTCATTTAATATTTGTCTAACGGGTTTACAGCTTGTCACAAACTCCAGGGAATTACACCCTATTTATCGGTAGTTATTCCCATAATAGTAGTTTGACTACACTCTGTGCAGATACTGTTGGCTTATTAAGGAGTTCCTTGAGATGTGTTACGCCACAGAGACTTCAGTACAACATGCTACTTTGATATACACAAGCTCCTATCTATTATTGGCTTATAATATTGCCATATAGTGATTCACACGTGTCTGGCTGCCTCCTTTCTGTACCATTACAATCTCACGTACTATGAGCCATCCCCCCATCCCGGACCCCATTCACTCTATTTAATTTCTGTATTGTTTTTCAATAAAGTATTTTTTATTTTTCTACTTTTACCCTTATCCTACCAGGGGATGTTATATACTCTCCTCATGGGCACACCCTCAGTTGAGTGTATTGTGTGAGACAGACGTTGGTTCTTCTCTCCATACACTCTCACCTTTGGGAATTTCTCTATTATTGTCTCTGCTGGGTTATCCCCTTTCCATGTTGCCCATTTAGTCCTTCTTTGACTCCAGGAGTGGATCGTTTCCAGTCCTGCAGTCACTGCTCTTTCTCTTTATTAAACTTTTGTGCGGTTTTAATACCAGGACTATTTCGACTTCAAGACTTCACTATTAATAAACTATTAATATATTGTTTTAAGCAACACACACTAACAATGGCAGGATTTTTATCCAATAAACCTGATAGTAATTTATGGTGCATTGATTCAGATAATGTGTTCTCAGTTGAGCAACTAGAATATTCTAACTCTACCCCCGATATCAACCAAGCATTTAACAGCTTACAAAACCTATACCAAAAACAAATTAAATCTAGCTGGGAGGTGTCATCTCTTGAAAATTATATTAAGAAGGAGATGATCCCACGGGGTCTGAGGGTTCGCAATGCACCATCTTCATACACAGACAATACTGAATTAATGCAAGAATGGGAGTCCGCAGCTGGAGCATGTTCTAAGCGGTTTATGGAGATTTTAATCAAATTTGAAAAAGTAAAAATCTCTGAAGTCAACCGTAGTCTGGAACATGAAATTGCTAGTGCACAACAATATCAGTCTAATCCAGAATTCACTCATTTTGAAACTAGATTAAAAACTAATCTAGATAAATTTCAAAATAACATTAAGATACGCAAACATCAAAAATTTGTGAGAGATTCAAGAGATTACCAAACAAACAGAGTCTACCAACATTTTAACCGCAAAGTTAGGACCAATTCTGAGAATTATTTAACATCAGACTATGAATCCTCAGATACAGACAATGACACCTGTGGCGGATCACAAATTGACCAACAACCACAGACTTCAACAACTCCTGTATATACCAATCCCAAAGGAATCCTTAAAAAAGGGGTGAATTTTTTAGAGATGGGCCACATGGATGGTAAGCAAACCCGGAAAAACAGATACCCTACACGAGACAGAGATGGAAACAGAGGCAGGGGATCAGGAAGGAGAAGATTTTGACTCAAGAAATTTGCCCGGTAACGGACCGAAGAGTCATCAATCTTTCAAAACAAATTCTGAACCATGATCACCTTTCACTTTTAGAGAAAGGGCTCTCCTTCGTACCTGTACCTCCTCTAAATAAATTCATGTGGGTAAAAGACCTCCATCTGTTCGCCCGAAAACTGGCTTTACATAAATTCCATGAGATAAATAAAGAAAAGAAAGCCAAATCCCATGGCATGTCTAATAGAGAATATGAATGTCTTATGACCCTTATAGATTTATGGGAAGAAAGCAATGAAACTAATCATTCCCAATATACTGATTTAAAACTAAAAAGCAAATTTACTCCATACTTGGGTAACTACCGAAATATCGATCTCTTCCTAGAAACAATGAAAAACGAAATCGATAAATTAGACATTAGATCTCTTGATTTTCACCCCAATATGAACCTATCAAGCAGGGAACAAATGGCACTTAAGTCCCTGAGGAACAATACAGAAATTATCATGAAACCCGCGGACAAAGGCGGGAACATAGTCATGATGGATGTCACTGACTATGTCGCCATGGTTCTTAAAGTGTTGGAAGACGAGAATACATACAAAACTCTCAAATCTGATCCTACTAACGACTTCCTCAAAAAGTATAAGGAGATCTTGGACAGGGGCCGCAGTAGAGGGCTGCTATCGGGGGATGAATATATATTCATCCTCAATTGCCATCCCAAGATAGCGACCTTCTACTGCCTGCCCAAAGTGCACAAAAGTATGACCTCACCTCCTGGCCGCCCTATCGTTTCGGGCATTGAAAATCTGACACAGAATGGCAGCATATATATTGATCAAATCTTACGACCATTTGTTGAAAAACTGCCTTCATATCTTCAGCATACAAAACAGACCATTGCCCTCCTTGCAAACCTGGAAGTACCCCCTTCGGCTAAATTATGTAGCTTAGACATTGAAGCCCTATATTCATCTATTCCTCACTCTAATGGCATTAGCCATATACGCTACTTCATGGAACAACGAGGCCCGTCAGCTACAGCACATACTACCTTCTGCTTGGAGCTTCTTGAATACATCCTCTCACACAACTACTTCACATTTAAAAACAAATACTATCATCAAATCAGGGGAACTGCGATGGGGACAGCTTGTGCCCCATCGTATGCCAACCTTCACCTGGGCTGGTGGGAGGAACACTTATTCCAACATCCAGAAATCTCTCAATACCTCCCCCTGATTTTTCTCTGGCGTCGTTACATCGATGACGTGTTTATAGTGTGGTTAGGGGATCTACAGGAGTTTAATGAGTTTGTCTGCATCCTTAATATTAATGACGAAAACCTCAGATTCACGAATGAATTTGGGGGCAAAAGCCTGAACTTTTTGGATCTAACGATCTCTATAACGATGGAAAATAAAATACACACTACCCTCTATCGCAAACCCTCGGCAACTAATAATCTCTTGAGATGGGACAGTTACCATCCGATACCGCTCAAAATGGGTATCCCTACGGGCCAATACCTTAGGGTTCGACGTAACTGCAGTACTATTGACGAATTCAAGACTAAGGCTAGAGAACTAAGAAGTAACTTCAAAGCCAAAGGCTATCCTAATAGGTGCCTTAAACGTGCATACCAAAGAGCACTCGACTCAGATCGTAACATGCTACTGAGTGGGGACACCCATAAATCATCGAAGACCTCCAAGAATAATATACGTCTAATTGCAACCTATGATGCAGGTTGGGAAAATATTAAAAGTTCCCTTAGACGTTTCTGGCCACTGTTAACTAACGATCAGCACCTTCAAGAAGTATTGGCTCCCAATGTTTCCATCACAGCCAGGAGAGGTAAAAACCTACGAGACCTCTTAGCTCCAAGTCATTTCAAAATTGAAACTCCATCCCCTACAACATGGCTCCAGACGCGCTTGACTGGTACCTATAAATGCGGGAGATGTATCTCTTGCAAATTCATGCAAAAAGACTCCAAAAGAGTCAAAGATAGTATGGAGAAAGAGGCTTTTACTGTAACCTCCTTCTTCAACTGTAATACATCAGGGATTGTGTATTTACTTACGTGTGAATGCAATAAAAAATATGTAGGTAAAACATTCCGCCCTTTTAAAAAACGCATGCAAGAACACATCAGATCCAGCAAATATTCAGTTGAAACCCCCATCTCTAGGCATCTTCGTGAGTATCACAACAGCGACCCTAAAGGGTTACGCTTTTGTGGCTTAGAATTGGTTAAAAAGAACCCTAGACGAGGCGATTATGATAGATTCCTTAGGCAAAGAGAGTGCTTTTGGATCTATCGACTGAAGACTTTGAACCCTAACGGTCTGAATGAGGGATTTTCTTTTTCTCCCTTCTTATAACTATAATTATAATTATAATTATCATATACACTATATTCCTGTCAGTTTTTAATGTGTGTGCTTCTACCTTTTCCAATGATTTGACATAGTCTTTAATACTATTTCCAATTTCCTCTGGTTTAATTTATATTTTGAAACTTTGATAAACTTTCATAATAATAATTTTTAGGCAGTCCTTATGCATGTAATTATACCATATATCTGATACTTCCCAGAGGATACTTCATCTCTGAGATTGTACCTTTCAAGGACTTGCCCTCTACAAACTACGAATTATTTAATATAGCAGTGTATAAGCTTTCTATTGTGACACCTAATCTCCACATTGTTTTCTAACCGGCAGATCTGCCGGGTTGAGCACTCCCTAGCTCCTCCCCCTCCCGTGACGTAGCCTTAGACGTCCTGCCATGACGTCACGGGAGAGGTGGGCACTTGCCCTTTATAAACTTTGGCGGCAAGGAGATCTCCTTATCACTTTTGAAAAAGGCGCCACAAAGCGCCGAAACGCGCGTCAGTTATTTGGAAATCTCCAGTGATTTAGAATCTTAGCCTAGTCAGTTTACTTATTACTTGGATTTACTTAGTCTGACTTCGATCTAGGCGGATTTTCTTAAGTTATTTTGATATCTCTAGTGATTTAGAATCTCAGCCTAGTCAGTTCATTATTTTTATCTACTCAATTTGACTTCTATCTAGGCGGTTTTTCTATTCCTACCTACTATTACTTTGAGTTGGAAGCTTAGCATAGCGAAGCTATTTAGAAAGAAATCTCCAGTGATTTAGTATCTTAGCCTAGCCAATTTACTTTTTACCTACTTAGTCTGATTTCGATCGAGGCAGATTTTTTTCTTCTCCTACCTCCTGTTACTTTGAGTTGGAAGCTCAGCACAGTGAAGCTACTTAGAGTTTTCAGCCTAGTCAGCCCTTTTTTTCATGTATTAAGTCTGACTTTGGAAGCCCAGCATAGCGATCCTATCACCTTGGTTTATAAGCTTACCATAGCGATCGACCAGCTGAGCTTAGACAGTTACTTTTTTCACTTTCACATCTGTCTTTTTATCTGGGCGTATACTCCGAGTGAGCAGCTTCTTACAGCTAGATACACTCCTTATATCTGCTAGCTTTACGGTCATTATCTTTCTTTTACTTTTATTTTTGACCTGGGTAGTATGGGGCCGGGTATTTGGGGATGATATGCTTATCGGCTGTGAGTTGTTTTCTCTCTATCTAGGAAGCAGAGGCAGACTTTGGAGCGATATTTTGTGTCTAATTAGTTCTCCTTTTGTGCAACACTGTATATTTCTTGTCGAAACAACAATCTCAGGGCATATATAACCATGTTTAAAGACCTGATAACATTGTGTTATAAATTAGCAATACACTTGTAATATGGCTATTTGATCTGCACTTGCAAGCAACCCATCAATTTTGAACTGTGGGGCTGACTACCAACCAGAGGATCTGAGGCATCTGGGTATCATCATACATAAGAGGAATTTCTTTTTGACTTTATTCCTCTTAGATTCCAGTTTACTCTACTGTTGCTAGTCAGCATTTTGATTCATTTACTATTTGTCTAACGGGTTTACAGCTTGTCACAAACTCCAGGGAATTACACCCTATTTATCGGTAGTTATTCCCATAATAGTAGTTTGATTACACTCTGTGCAGATACTGTTGGCTTATTAAGGAGTTCCTTGAGATGTGTTACGCCACAGAGACTTCAGTACAACATGCTACTTTGATATACACAAGCTCCTATCTATTATTGGCTTATAATATTGCCATATAGTGATTCACACGTGTCTGGCTGCCTCCTTTCTGTACCATTACAATCTCACGTACTATGAGCCATCCCCCCATCCCGGACCCCATTCACTCTATTTAATTTCTGTATTGTTTTTCAATAAAGTATTTTTTATTTTTCTACTTTTACCCTTATCCTACCAGGGGATGTTATATACTCTCCTCATGGGCACACCCTCAGTTGAGTGTATTGTGTGAGACAGACGTTGGTTCTTCTCTCCATACACTCTCACCTTTGGGAATTTCTCTATTATTGTCTCTGCTGGGTTATCCCCTTTCCATGTTGCCCATTTAGTCCTTCTTTGACTCCAGGAGTGGATCGTTTCCAGTCCTGCAGTCACTGCTCTTTCTCTTTATTACCCTACATATATTTCTTAAACAAAATAGAGCCCCTAAACCCTTGCAGGCCCACCCCGCAAGGAGTCACCTCAGAGAGATTTTAGTTTATTGGGAAAGTGTAATTAAGTTCTTTCACAAGGTCAGGGGCATGAACATGAAAATGGGGTATCCATTCATTATAGTTTTCATCATAACATTAAAATATAATGATTTTTTTCAAAAAAATTGTTCTTAATTAAATTTTCACAGACAAAGTTGGATATCAAAGTCATCCAACCACACAACACAAATATATAATTCATCAGTAAGGACCATAAACTGTTATCTTATATTATGTCTTACATATGAAGCAATATTCTTACAAAAGACAAAAACAAAGACAAAACCTTTGTGACCAAGTATGGGTCCCCTCACCTTTTACTAAAAAACCTTAAAAGATAAAGAATTAAACATTAATCCTATCAGGATAAGAACTAAGCCAAAGATCCCATATTTTTTATATGAACTAAATCTTTGAATAGCCAAGAAATAACCTTTTTCCATAAAATACTGAAAATTAATTTGATTCACTACCGCTATCAGAGGGATTTCTTGTTTTTTCTTGCACATTCTTAAAACAGCCAGTTTCATAGCCATGAACAACTGAATAATCAAAAAGTTACCATTTTTATTAATGTTATCTAATGTTAGATGTAAAATGGCTTTTACTGGCGATACCTTAATTTCAGCTTTAAACATCTGAGATTATTTGAAAGAGTTTAGAGAAGGTATTATTAACTTGTCTTCAAGACCACCAGATATGAACAAATGTTCCTTCACTTATTCCAGATCTCCACCATAGAGTGGAATGATTAGAATCTATTTCAGGCATAGGCAACCTTGGGCACTCCAGATGTTTTGGACTACACCTCCCATGATGCTTTGCCAGCATTATGGGTGTAAGAGCACCATGGGGGATGTAGTCCACAACATCTGGAGTGCCCAAGGTTGCCTATCCTTGATCTATTTTATGCATTCTAGTAGGGACAAGATCTCATCTATGCATTATTTTATAATGTAATTCTTGGATATTTAAACAGTGTGTAACTTTCCCAACCTGTATCCAACTTTTCCACCATGCAATAGTATCTATCTCTATTCCTAGATATTTAGCAGTTTGCTATATCGCTTTCTTTTCTTTTTCCATGGTTTTAAAAAAACAAAACATTGAGCTTTTCTGAAGATGTTTTTACTTGAATGTGTAGCAAAAATGTTCTCTAAGGTTTCCATAACCTTTGGATTTTATGTAGTTTTAAGATGCGCTTTTATGTATTTTTTAATACAGATCAAATCATAGTAATCCTTACTAGGTATACCAAATTCCATTATTAATTGTTCATACGTTTTGAGTTGCAAACCTTCTAAGAAATCTGCCATCTTTAGATTTTTATTGTTGAACCACTTCAACTTTGTTATATTTGGAATGTTGTGTTCAATTATTTCTATAGGGGTTAGTTTTATTACCTTATCCTTTATACCTATGTTAGTCTTCAGTTTAGACCAAAATGAAATAATATTTTTAATTACAAAAATCCCCTTTGAATTATCTATGATTTTCTTTACTGTTGCATTATTCAACCATGGGATATTATTATAATTCTTCATATACAAAGTCTTTTGCTGAATCATAAACCACTCTTCTGATCTAGACGAATGTGTATGTATAGCGTGTAAATGCACCATTGCATATGTTCGACTATAAAACCACATGTTGGGAAAACCCATTCCCCCACTAGATTTAATACCATAAAGAACCTTTTTTGAAATTCTTGGTTTCTTCTTTTTTCTACTGCCATTTGAAATTGTATACAAAAAAAGGAACAAAGGGATTAGAGGGATTAATCTCACATTTTAAAGCCATGTAGGCAATATGTAGGATTTAATAATATTGAGTTTGCCCATCCATAATATGGGCAATTTTTTCCATTCTCCCAGTTTAAAAAATAGGTAATTTAATAGATCGTATTAGTTCAATTCAATTATATGTGAAGGGTCCTTTGTGATTTTAATTCATGAGTAATCAATACACTTATCTTTCCACATAAATGGAATTTTATACCTAAGTGTGCTCATTCTATCTTCATTGATTCCTACTGCCATTTCTTGTGAGTTATTGATATTAAGTTTGTAGTAAGAGTAATCCCCATATATTTTGATCTCTTTTAAAGGTATCAAGGTTTCAGGATGGGTTAATGTCAGCAGAATATCATCCACATAGAGGTTAGCTTTATTCACAGTATCACCAATAGAGATGCCCATAATTTCTTTATTATATCTGATTCTTGCTGCCAGAGGTTCTAGAGTCATGATGTAAAGAAGCGGGGCCAAGGGACAGCCCTGTCTGTTACCATTCCTAACTCTGAACCACTTAGAGGAAAAAAATTGCCCCACTATCTTAGCTGTCGGTTCAGAATATAAGGCCATAATGAATGTTATTATATTATCACCAAAATTAAAACTTTTAAGAATTGCCTCCAAGAAAACCTAGTCTACCCAATCAACTGCCTTTTCCACATCCAGAGAGAGAGAGTTACCATAGAAATGTTATTCGTCAAGGTGAAATCTATTATATCTATAATTTTCATTGTGTTACCATATGGTTGATGTCCACTAACAAACCCAACTTGGTTTTTATGAATTATAAGTGATATTACCTTTTTAATTCACCCAGCTAAAATTAAAGAAAAGATGTTGATATCACTAATAATTAAAGAGATAGGTCTGTAGTTAGATACCAGTTTCACATCTTTCCCTTGTTTAGGAATTGGAACAATGATCGCTTGGAGCAATTCGCTAGGTATTGGTTTATTTTCCAAAATGTCATTAAAAACATTTGTTAGATTAGAAGAGATAACATGATGAGACATTTTTTTTATAAAAATACTTAGTGAAGCCATCTGGGCCTGGGAATATATTATTTTTTAAATTGTTAGTAGCTTGAATGACTTCTTTCATTTCAGTTGGATTTTCTAATGCTTCCTTATGTTTTATCTCTAATGCTCGCATTAGAATTTTTTAAATAATCAAAAACGTGTGATTCATTTTTTTTTTCGTTCACCTATGTTATATAGGGATGAATAATACTCTCTGACTGTGGAGGCGATTTGATCGGGGGACCTACATTGATTATTTTCTGATTTTATTTTGAAAAGTCTCTCCCTAAGATTAGAGTTTAGTTGATTATATAAGAATTTATCTGCTCGATTTCCCAGATAGAACCACTTCTGTTTCCATTTAGTAAGAGTTTTATTTGCTCTATCCACCATAAAGTCTCTAATTATCCTCTTAGTTTGCTCTATTTCTAAAATAGTTGCTTGTTTCTTAGGGGAAGATTTTCTCTAGGTTATCTAATTTCAAATAAAAATATTGAAAAACTAATGAGGATGGTAGCCCCCCTAGAAAGGGATAAAGGGACCAACCCCACATAAAATACAATATAGGGTAATAACCTTTATTGAAAAAAAAAATATGTACACTACACAACAGAGGTGCTCATGCAACCTAAGAGTGATATAGAAAAATGTATAAAGGGTGATGGTAAAGTGACTGTTGAGTCTCTATTCCAGATTTATTTAGTGGACTCCACCAGCTACAAATGAAGAATTAAAACAGTAGATTGGATTAATACAAAGTAGCAACTTACTTACAATTACTTCAATACCCTCATAACCACACTCTCCCGTGAACCCAAACGACTATTTCACACATTTAACTCTCTTCTTCGCCCTATTGTTCCCCTCCACCTACTAACTTGACCACCTCAGACTTTGCAACTCACTTAACTGACAAGATCTCTACAATCCGGGAAGAGATCTCTCATCCTTTTTATTCCCCTTACAATACTTCCCCTAACTTCACTCCCTCTGCTTTTCTATGTTCATTTGCACCCGCTACATTGGAAGAGGTTTCTGCACCACCTGCTCCCTATATCCAATTCCTTCCCATCTCATCCATACCCATCCGTCTTCTTCTCTTTCTCCACCTCTCACTAAAATTCTCAATCTCTCCTCTGGTATATTTCTATCGCCCTTCAAACATGCAACTGTAACCCCATCCAACTTCCGTCCTATCTCGCTACTCCCTTTTGCATCCAAGATCCTTGAATGAGTTGTGTATGCGAGACTGACAGACTTCCTTGAGTCCAACTCTCTGCTAGACCCGCTTCAGTCTGGTTTCCACGCTAAGCACTCTGTAAAAACAGCATTGATCAAAGTATCCAATGATCTACTCACTGCAAAATCTCATGATCACTACTCCTAATTCTCCTTGACCTGTCTGCGGCTTTTGACACTGTTGATTCTTTTTCTCATCCTCCGCAATATCAGTCTATAAGGTATTGCTCTCTCCTGGTGCTCCTCCTACCTCTCCCAGCGCTCTTTCAGTGTTTCTTTCTCTGGCTCTGCTTCTTCTCCCCAACTCCTCTCTGTTGGTGTCCCCCAAGGTTCAGTCCTTGGTCCCCTACTGTTATCGATCTATACTGCCTCCCTTGGTAAACTCATCAGCTCATTTGGCTTCCAACATCATTTCTATGCAGATGACACGCAAATCTACCTGTCCTCTCCTGATCTCTATCCGTCCCTCTTGACTAGTGTCTCTGACTACCTCTCTGCTATTTCTAAATGGATGGCTGCCCACTTTCTTAAACTAAACTTAACCAAAACTGAAATTCTGGTCTTTCCTCCCTCAAGTATTGTTACTCATGTGTCTGTTTCCCTCCAAGTCAACGGTGCTACCACCAGCTCCACCATGCAGGCTCATTGCTTAGGTGTTCTCTTTGACTCCGACCTCTCCTTCAAGCCTCATGTTCAGTCTATCGCCAAATCCTGTCGTTTCCATCTCAAAAACATTGCGCGCATCCTACTTAACGCCAGATGCGACTAAGGTGCTGGTCCATTCCACTGTCCTTTCTAGCCTTGACTACTGTAATCCACTTCTTAGTGGTCTTACGTGCTCCCAACTTGCGCCGTTACAGTCCATAATGAATGCGGTGGCAAGGCTAATCATCCT
>OW240914.1:253176631-253190182 GCA_933207985.1 Pelobates cultripes
GCTTACCTAGATTTCAGTAAGGCTTTTGACACTGTTGCACATAAAAGGCTTATCAATAAACTGCAATCTTTAAGTTTGGATTCCAAAATTGTTGAATGGGTAAGGCAGTGGCTGAGTGACAGGCAGCAGAGGGTTGTAGTCAATGGAGTATATTCGAATCATGGGCTTGTCACCAGTGGGGTACCTCAGGGATCTGTACTTGGACCCATTCTCTTTAATATTTGTATTAGTGATATTGCAGTAGGTCTTGATGGTAAGGTATGTCTTTTTGCTGATGAAACTAAGATATGTAACAGGGTTGATGTTCAAGGAGGGATAAGCCAAATGGCAAATGATTTAGGTAAACTAGAAAAATGGTCAGAGTTGTGGCAACTGACATTTAATGTGGATAAGTGCAAGATAATGCATATTGGACATAAAAACCCAAGGGCAGGGTACAGAATATTTGATAGAGTCCTAACCTCAACATCTGAGAAAAGGGATTTAGGTGATTATTTCTGATGACTTAAAGGTAGACATACAATGTAATAGAGCAGCAGGAGATGCTAGCAGAATGCTTGGTTGTATAGGGAGAGGTATTAGCAGTAGAAAGGGGGAAGTGCTCATGCCATTGTACAGAACACTGGTTAGACCTCACTTGGAGTATTGTATGCAGTACTGGAGACAGTATCTCCAGAAGGATATTGATACTTTAGAGAGAGTTCAGAGAAGGGCTACTAAACTGGTTCATGGATTGCAGGATAAAACTTACAAGGAAAGGTTAAAGGAACTTAACATGTATAGCTTGGAGGAAAGATGAGACAGGGGGATATGATAGAAACATTTAAATACATAAAGGGAATCAACACAGTAAAGGAGGAGACTATATTTAATAGAAGAAAAACTACCACAACAAAAGGACATAGTCTTAAATTAGAGGGGCAGAGGTTTAAAAATAATATTAGGAAGTATTACTTTACTGAGAGGGTAGTGGATGCATGGAATTGCCTTCCAGCTGAAGTGGTAGAGTTTAACACAGTAAAGGAGTTTAAGCATGCATGGGATAGGCATAAGGCTATCCAAGCTATAAGATAAGGCCAGGGACTAATGAAAGTATTTTAAAAAATTGGGCAGACTAGATGGGCCAAATGGTTCTTATCTGCCATCACATTCTATGTTTCCTGGCACACCAAACTTCATATCTAGACAACTATTTACCATCATATCCCTGGTTAGGATTATACCACCCATGTGCAGATATTTGAGTGACTTAACGCTCTATCAAATGTGAGTATAATACATTTTTGCACTGCATCACATATTTATGTTTACAGTGAGCACTACTGGAGATTTTCTTCTTCTTTCATATACCTACCTTCACATCAAGATATTTGCCTCAAAAGTTATATCCATCAGTGGGGATTGTACTGCTGGATGCAATTTTACTTAGAGCTAGTTTATGCTCCATGACATGTGAGGTCTTCCTCATATACTACTGTTGTGATTCCTATTTTCTGCCAAAACAGTCTGCATTATTATTTGTCATTTTGTGTCTCTCCCTGCATATATGTACAAGCACCTTAACCAAGAACCAACATTCCCAATTAATCCAGGAACAGCTGGGATTGCAATATTTGGACTGTGAATATGTGGACATTTTTTAAATATTATTATTATATTATTCTCTCTTTTCACCTTTTGGCACAACCTGATTTTTTTGTATTTTATGGTGTCTATTTTTAGGGTTTGAGAGTATCCTCTATCCCCAGTGTTTGCTGCCTAAATCTAGTCAGTTGTTTCCTTAGCCCTTATACATTTTTGTGTTCCCTTTTGCATGCTTCCTTAGTTAGTACTGAGTAATGTTGTCCATGCAGTTTATTTATTCAGTATAGGCTGTGTAGGAACATTATATCTAACATAGCCATCCTATGATGTAATGCAATGTGATTAGGCAGGTCTTTTCCTTCTAATATGATTGGGAGTTAGTGGGACAATGTACATATGACATCATACTAAAGCCGACAGGGACTGTTAATGGGAGGTTATCCTCCTTGATGTCTCTAATAGGCTGATGTAGTTACATCACACGTGTTGGTTATGAAGTAGGTCCTCCAACTACACCCCTGCATCCTGGAGAAAACTCGCTAAATATTGGTACCTGACGAAAGTATGTCAGAAAGCTTTGAGGTGCAGGTCAAGCTTTTTCTTTTTCTTTGTAAACAGTTATTACTAAAATGGTACTTTACACTATGTGACGACTTAGTTTAAAGTTTTTATTAGAAGTAGGATTTTAGTGATAGATCCAGGATAGCAGGTACTGTAGATCATCATTTTCCCACTTGTGATTATCAAGGTAATTCAGATACTTACAAGCAATTGAGGTTTGAAGGTGAATAAGATAAGATGATTGTAATATACAGGAACCTAAGTTTTGCTTTTATAGGGGCCTTTGTATGTAGGTCTAGGTTCAGATTTACTTTTACTTTTGACATTATGACAAAATGTATATTAGATGTTCTATAATGATCTATTTTGAATTACATACTTCTGTGAGATATCCACTTCACATGTAGAGGCATAGCTGCTAACATACAGTATATTTATTTCATTCAGTATGATTCAATCCTAATACATGAAGCCATAATATTCGGGAATATATTTTTTTAAATACATTTTTGTTAATATCAGGAGGGGTATATTTTTTAAAAGTAACAGCTTCTTGATCCAAGGAAAGATCTGCAAAATTGCAAAGTGCTTCAAGCTGGGTATTTTGCCTTCTTTTGGATAAAGAGCAAAAAGACATTTGAGAAAGGCTGAACTTGATGGATGCGTGTCTCTATTCAGCCTATGTAACTGTATATAAACAGATATAAAGAGATATGCAGGAAGTTTAAACAAAGGTAAGTGTTATTCAGAGCACATTTAATGTTTCATTGAGAATTGTCCTGCGATTAGAATCAGCCCCCTTAGTTACTTGCACTATGCTACACATGTATAATATTCAGGTAACAATAGAACTGTTTATATTTCTCTGATATTACCTTTAATAATATTCCTCTTTTTATTGCTCGGACTTGGCTGATTGAGCTTTTTTTTCTACCCTCCGCGGGTGTCTCAGTTCTTTTTGTGTATTTATGCTAGTGTCTTTTATGTCAGTATATAAATTTTTATGTATGTTATTATATTTGTTTTTTTATTTGTATTTTTCTTTTCAACTATTATTAAATTATAAGATTATAATACATGTTTAATACTTTCCATACAATAGTCATATAAGTGCGTACTATTATCACTTTCATTTCTTGATATTTATTTGGTGAATTAACTATGCACTTTATTGAGAAATCCAATTGAATATATGTTAAATTTCTACATGTCAATATATCTGTTTAAATTCAAATAAAAATGTAATATATAAGAAAAGATCTGTTTATAGTTGCCTTTAATATTGGTGCATAATGTTATAATGGGAGTACACAGAATATGTTTGCACCACTACTAAATGTGATATTTATATATTTATATGTATATTGTATAATAACTCATATTTAATTTTAAATCACTATTATGCCAGATGCTTAGGTCTGTTAAAACATTAAAAATCAACTAATTTATTATTAATAATACTACAATGATATAAAACCTATATTCACGATTGCTCCTCTTTAAACGATTGACTACATAAATTCATCAATTTACAAATTTCAATTACACTTTCACTGTAATCTTTATGTAAGGTTACAGTTATGCTGGGTAGACTTCTTATTAGAATTAATTAAGTTAATTTGGCATGACCTATCTTTCTTAAAACCATGTTCATTCCTGCTAATAATATTTTTGTTCAAAATTAATTATTGGATACTATTCCTTAGCAGCCCTTCAAATCCATAACATCTTTTCTCCAGTCCTCTGGTACAATTCCTGGAAGAAAATGTAAAACAGTATTATGGATATTTCTACTCTAAGCTCCCCAAGCACTCATGGGTGAATACATTCTGGCCCTGGGGCTTTGTTTATGTTAACTTTATTTCATTTCTCAAGTACTTTATCCTGTGTTAACCAATCACCTATTTGCTGTGAGACTTTTGTAACCGGAATTTGCAAATCTACAGCCATAGATTCGTCTCCTATTTATACTGAAGAAAAATAATTATTTAGAGTTTCTGCCTTGTCCTGATCATTGATTAACTCACACATCTCATTTTTCAATGGACCAGCACTTTCACTTTTAACCTTTTCGGCATTAACACATTTAAAAAAACATTTTGGGGTTGGTCTTGCTCTCTAACTATAAGCTTTTCATTTTCAAAAGCACACAGGCTAAGTGGAAGGTCTTTAATTCTACAAAAGTATATTTCTCAATAAATACAATTGGGAAACAAATATAAAAGTGGCAAATTAAAACCAATATGACTTAGTACAAGTTCAGTCAAATGACAAAAAAAAAAAAGTCATTCATGACATTTAAATCAGGCACTTTTGCAAGCCCTATTCATGACATCTAATCACACTTTTGCAAGACCTATTAGCATCCTGATTTTTGTTATAGGATGCAATCAACACCACTGATTTAAATGTCATGAATGCCTTTTTTGTCACTTGACTGACCTTTGTACTAAGCCACATTGGTTTTACTTTGCCTTGTTTTTATATTTGTTTCCCAATAGTATGTATTGAGAAATGTACTTTTGTAGAATTTGTTTAACCCCTTAAGGACCAAACTTCTGGAATAAAAGGGAATCATG
Organism: Pelobates cultripes; assembly: GCA_933207985.1. Taxonomy (NCBI): domain Eukaryota; kingdom Metazoa; phylum Chordata; class Amphibia; order Anura; family Pelobatidae; genus Pelobates; species Pelobates cultripes. Next base: position 253,181,356 of record OW240914.1, read on the forward strand.
ACATGTCACACATGTCATGTGTCCTTAAAGGGTTAAAGACCTTCCATTTAGCCTGTGTGCTTTTGGCAGTGAACAATTCATTCAAGTCAATTAGTTGTAGAGATGCCATAATCCTACTGAATGTAACTATTGTACCATTTTTCATTTTATTTTACATCCCATATAAATTAGTTTTTGAGTTGATCCCAAATTATTCCATATTACGGTCACTATTTCCCAAGAGTTTCCTAACTTGAATGTTTGAAAATAAGTCAACATTAGTTATGACTTTAAAAAACATATTTCCCTTAACTGGCACAATCAATGTCTATATAATTAAAATTACCTATTTGATCCAATTTGATTAACAAATTACCCAGTTGTGCAGCCTTACTAATTTGAAATAGCAGTTGCTCTTCTCCATCAGTATAATTGTTTGGGAACTTGTAACATATTCCTACTAGAGATGTCGCGAACCGTTCGTGAACTTCCCGCGAACGGCTCGCCACGGTTCGTGGCGAGCTCCGGTCAGCTGACACATCCCGGCCAATCTCCAGCAGACCCTCCCTCCCAGACCCTCTCACCTCCTGGCCAGCATCCATGTTGAAGCTGCCTTCAAGAGATTGGCCGGGATGTGTCAGCTGACCGGAGCTCGCCGCGAACAGTTCGTGGCGAACCGCGGCGAGCCGTTCGCGGGAAGTTCGCAAACGGTTTGCGACATCTCTAATTCCTACTATTAATGGATGCATATTTCTACCCATAAGGCTTCCACATTCTCATTACATACAATTTTCCTTTCTAAATAATGTATATCCATTTAACCTCTTAAGGTTGCGGGGCATATTATGCCATCCTGCAAAATGTAGGCTTCAGCACCGCAGGGTGACATAATAAGCCCAGCTCATTATACTTGCCTACCACGGTGATCCTGATCGGGGGGATTGCCTGACTACCAAGTCTGTGCCCCTGTAAAGAATCCAACCCTTTCAGGCCATGTGATCGTGATGACATCGAAATCACATCACTGGATCTTCAGTGAAACTGCTTTGTTTGAACAACATGTAATTTATAACTTCTTGCTCTGTCTGCTAATCTTACCCCTCTCCTCATCTCCACCCTCCTGGACTTCGCCTAAATTCCATCTCATTTTCTATATTATCTATCACATTTATCCTTCTTTGATCATATGATGTGACTTTTCCAAGCCAGTTTAGTGAATTGGCTGTCACTGTCTGGCATGCCTTTTGCATTAATTTATGTAATTTGTGTAGGTAAAGTGCCATATAAAAGACCTGACAATTTCACTTTTGACAATTTCAATTCATTTGTTGGGCCTATTCTGCATTTTCGTGCATTGTAGCAGTTTCACAGTTTAATTTACCTCATAAATGCATACTATATGTGAAAGTAGACACCATGTGCATGCTATTTGGTATATTTTTGAGACTTATCATACAGCCATGTTATCGCCAGTTTCTTTCAAAGTATTATTTTCACATTTTTTATATGCACATTGCAATTTAGTGGTGTGTTTTATAAACTTTATATGTGCTACTGTTATACAAATTACTAAATTGTGCTAAGCTATATCTCCTGAGTACAGATAGACTCTCTTTCTATACCTGGTCTGGATTCCAAATCTACACAGAACAAAATGGGAATTGGGGGCACACCCAGCACATGCATTTCCAAGCAGTGGTGCCGTAAAGACCAAAACGTATACAAAATACAGTTAAAGGAACAGCGCACACACATTTATATGCTAACGTGTAATACTTGCAGTATGAAATACTTTAAGAGACGCCTCAAATTAAGCTTTCCTGTGGTCATCTCCAAAGGAGCACCCATAGTGGATGCTTAGAAATGCATGTTCTGGGTGTGCCCCCAATTCAACTGTTTTCTGTGTAGATTTAGAATTCAGACCAAATTCCTATTGGGCTGAGTACCCCACCCATCCAGTACTCTCCTGGGATAATAAGACATTGGACTGCAAGAGGTAAAATATTTTGTCAGATATGTTCAGACATAGGACCGCAAAGGGTTAAATTTACTCTGAATCAATCTTAAATATAAACCTAATAAATGAAAAATTAAACTAATATTTATTCAAAAATTTATCTTAATTCATAATCTTAATCCCTAATGTAATCCTAATCGCAAAGATTTTTCTCTACTAATATCAGTACTGGGGATTTGAAGCTAAAACAGGATTGTGTGTTGCTGCCATCTAATGGGTATGTTTAGTATGACAGCTTTCTATCTTTAACATTGAAAAGAATATGCCCAATGCTTTGAGACAAGTGGCAGTCACTGGGCAACTGACAAAATTCAGCACTGATCAAAATGCCATTGGGGCACTAAAAATGTCCCCAGCTGACAGAGAGGAACTTCAGGTATCTATTGATCCCCATTTAAATCCTTGATTGCAGAATAATTCAGTCTGGGTCCACTAATTCTGTACCAGTTGATAGAGAGGACCTCTAGTTATCAAAATATACCAGAGGGTATATACCTCTGTGTTAACAGTTATTTAATGTGGCCCTTAAGTGGTTAAAGTGACAGTTTAGGCACCTTATGGCACCATAACAACTTCATCCAGTTTAACCATCGAGGGGTTAACTGCTTCTGAACAGGTAAACCCCAAAGTTGCCTCTAATGCTGATCTCAACTCAGCATCTGGCTTCTGAAATTTCAGTTTCAGGAATTGCGGAGTGCTACCAGACAGGGGTGCTGCTGATTGACTGCTCTCAACCAATTGACTTTCCCTGCACGATGGCACTTCACACTTCCTGAAACTGAAATTTCATTGACAATTTTCTGGTGAGGCTAGAAAGCCCGGGGCCTTTCACCAAATGTAGGATCTTTAAATGTAAGTAGATTTTTTAAATTATTTTTTTAAAGGGAAACCCCCACACCACAAGAACACTTCAGCTGGTCCTCTTTAATAAATCGATTTTGTTACATCTCCCAGCTGTCAATCAGAAAACTGGTCATCTTACTTCCTGATTGTTTATCTCAAAAGAGCTAAACTCAAGAGGCAGACAATTGCCCAGAGCACCTGTCTTGCAAAGACATCTCATTGAGCTGCATTGAATAGTCTGTAATTGGAGAGCCACAGAAAGAGTGAACTTGCAAAGCTTCAGTCAAGAGATCTGCAGCTTATGCAATATGGTCTTGGATAAAACCACAATGAAAAAAATAATAATTAAATGCATGTTTTCATTGGGAGTATATCTACTAAACAGTGATATAGAAGCTTTTTCTTGTATGGTCAGTGGAGCTTTCCATTAATCTATTGATTTTGTGTATATATATATATATATATATATATATATATATATATATTAATGCCTAATCTATATAATGCATTACATTAATAAACTGCAGCCTGGGGTGTCCCTTTGATAACTAATGATCAGATATTTTGTGTTTTGCTATTATTGCTTTCATTCTTATCAAAGTAAAACATTGCATACTTAGTATTAGTGTAAAATGCTGTAGAAAAGGTCATAAAAAGGTTATCTATTTAAATACTTTAGATTTGTGTTAGATAACATGTTAGCAATTTAATATCTTAGTACAGATAATTCATTTTGGCTCTGGAAAGGATTGCATCTATATATGAATGATTGCTCAATTCATAGTTCTTACTAAATAAAATACCTGCTAATTAGAAATTCAACACCAATGAAAGGGCCAAGGGAGAAAGGCGAGCTAAGTAATCCTCTGAGAATGATTACTTTAAACTAGATTTCCATATAAAAGTATTTTTACTTTTTGGCAGAAGATAGTGTGTGTGTATGTATATAATTATATTTAAGCAAAGCTATTTATCAGAAGATAATGCAATGGGATAACAATCAGTCAAAACTTATCTAACAATTTAACGTTCTTTAAAAATCTTGCAAAAAAAAAAAATATATATATATATATATAATTTTGTTATGAACAGTGTTCTTGGTAATTCAGTATACAATGATGACAATGATTTGACAGAATCAATAATTAATAAACTTTAAAGGGACAATATAGTCAGCAGATTAACTACAGCTTAATGTAGTTGTTTTGGTGACTATAGCATGTCACTTCAGGCATTTCAATGTAAACGTTGCATAGTAACAACTCCAGTGGAAGTCACTCAGATGGCCACTAGAGGTGCTTCCTGTGTCACTGTGCAGCACTGACACTCAACATCTCCTTGCTCTCTACATAGAGATGCATTGATTCAATGAGGAGATATTGAACTGCCCTGATTGGCGCATGCACAATAGCTTCCCGATGCTTTCCTATGAAAAGCATTGGATTGGCTGAGATCATCAAAACTGATGATCTCAGCCTTGGAGGCAGAGCCAGGTGTACCTAGCCATGACTCAGAGTGATCTGAAGGGGCCGTTCACCCAAACAGACATACAGGCACTATAGTGTCAGAAATATAGTTACATAGTTACATAGGCTGGAAAGAGACACGTGTCCATCAAGTTCAGCCTTCCTCACATTTGTTTTTTGCTGTTGATCCAAAAGAAGGCAAAAAAACAAAAACAGTTTGAAGCACTTCCCATTTTGCAACAAACTAGGTAAAAAATCAAGAAGCATTTACCCTACATTGAAAAATTATATCCTTGAATTTTCTGTTTTTGCAAGTATGCATCTAGTTGCTGTTTAAACATCTGTACGGACTCTCATAAAACCACTTACCTTATTGTTCTTACTGTAAAAAAAACCCTTTCCTTTGCCTTAGACTAAATCTTCTTTCTTCCAGTCTAAATGTATGACCTTGTGTCCTATGTTTGTTAATAGATTTCCACACAATGGTTTGTATTGGCCATGAATATATTTGTATAATGTTATCATATCCCCTCTCAGGCGAAGTTTTTCTAAACTAATAAACTAAAGAAGTTTACATTTGTTAACCTTTCTTCAAAGCTAAAATGTTCCATTCCTTTTATTAATTTTGTAGCCTGCCTCTGCACGCTTTCTAGTGCCATAATATCCTTGTTTAGAACAGGTACGCAAAATTGCACAGCATATTCAAGATGTGGTCTTACCAGCAATTTATAAAGAGGCAAAATTATATTCTCATCCCGAGAAATAATGCCCTTTTTCATGCATGACAATTATTATTTTTTATTTTTTATTTTATTATTTGTATAGCGCCAGCCAATTCCATGTTCAATGGGTGGACTAACAGACACGTAATTGTAACCAGACAAATGGATGCACAGAAACAGAAGGGTTAAGGGCCCTGCTCAATGAGCTTACATGCTAGAGGGCGTGGGATATAGTGACATAAAGGGTATAAGTAGAGGTAATGAAATAGATTGCTAGAAAAGTATTCACTGATAACTTACTATTATTATACTGGTTATTTTTGACAGTTGCAGGAGAGGAGTCATGGGGGGAGGATAGGGTTAATGAAAACCCGCCAACAGTTTAAATTGTATGCTCTCCTGAAGAAGTGTGTTTTCCAAGATTTTTTGAAGAAGTGGAGATTGGGTGAAAGTCTAACAGAGAAGGGAAGGAAGTTCCACAGCAAAGGTGCAGCCCTGGAGAAGACTTGGAGGTGAGCATCAGATGTAGAAGTACAGACAGAGGATATACTTGTGTATTAGGGAGGATAGGTAGGTTGGAGCAGCATTATGTAGGGACTTGTAAGCAAGCACCAGAATCTTAAAATGAGCCCTATATCTAACTGGAAGCCAATGTAGGGACTGACAGAGGGGGGAGGCATGGGAGATGCGGGCAGACAGGAAAATGAGCCTCGCCGCCGCATTCATTATAGATTGCAGCGGTGCAATCTGGGAACACATAAGACCACTGAGAAGGGGATTGCAGTAGTCAAGGTGAGAAAGAACAACTGCATGGACCAGCACCTTAGCTGCGTTTGGTGTTAAATAGGGGCGGATGTGTTGTTTTTGAGATTGAAGCGGCAGGATTTAGTGATCGACTGCACATGAGGGGTGAAGGAGAGGTCGGAGTCAAATATAACACCTAGTCATTGAGCCTGCAAGGTAGAGGTGATGGTGGCACCGTTGACTTGGAGGGAGACAGACATGGGAGTAGCAACACTTGAGGAAGGAAAGACCAGAAGTTCTGTTTTGTACAGGTTGAGTTTAAGGAAGTGAGCAGTAGCATCAGGTATATCAGAAAACAAGCCCAATATGCATTTCGGAATAGTCCCACACAAAAGTCACTAGGCATGTGCATGGGGAAAATTTTCAGTCGGTTTGGCATTCCGAAATTCAGGACTTCGGCACTTCGACACTTTGGAAATTCGGCAACTTCGACACTTCAGAATTTTGTAATTTCGTAAATTCGGAACTTCGGCATTTCGTAATTTCGGAACTTCGGCACTTTGGGACTTCTTTTGCAGCCACTTAGTAGATAACTCCCTAATTCCCACGGTATTAGGGAGTTATCTACCAAAAGGCTGAAAAAAGGCCTGTGGCTGCTCACTGTTAAAAAAAAGCCCCCACCCCTGAGCGGCCCTGAATTTTTTTACCTCCCCAGGTGACTAGGGGTCCCCAAACGCCTAATCACCCCCTCCCCCCGAAAAAAATTAACCCCCTACCTATCCCCCTCACCCTAAAAATAATGAGAGGGGGACCTTTAACTAAGTACCTGTAAAAAAAATAAAACTTACCATTCAATGTTTTCTTTCTTCTTTTTTCAGTCCCAAAAAAGGCCAAATAAAAAAAGCCCCCACAGGCTGCTCACTGTTTAATAGACATGCCCCTACTCGCGGTATAATGAGTAGGGGCATAATTTACTATTATAAAGTATTAGTAAATTTGGCTGAAAGACCAATTCAGGTCTTTCAGCCTTTTAGTAGATAGCTCTCTAATACCTAATACGTGGGAATTAGGGAGTTATCTACTTATTCATTCCTGTCATCACATTGACTGGCCAAGTAACTTACATTTTACATGAATGTATGTTACTTGATTGTTGTAAGTGTTGCAAATGCATACAGTTGAATCCTGGCTGTGTTTGTATACTTTTTATTTAAAATTGTATACAATGTAACATTCTTCTTCTTTCACTGGGTAAGTATATTAGTACTTAGGCAATACTGTGCTTCCGAACTTCGGAACTTCGGCACTTCAGCACTTCGGCACTTTGACACTTCGGAAATCCGGTCATTTCGGAACTTCGGGACCTTGGCAATTCATACATTTGTAAGTCCCCGAATGTCCGAATTGCCCGAAATTCGGCCAAATTCATATTCGGACCCAAACGAATTGCACATGTCTAGTGAGCAGCCATCCAGTTGGAAATTACAGAGAGGCAGTCAGAGACACGAGTCAAGATGGGTGGAGAGAGATCATGAGAGGACAGGTAGATTTCTGTGTCATCTGTAGTGATGTCGCTAACCCGAAATTTTCGGTTCGCGAACGGCGAACGCAAACTTCCGCAAATGTTCGTGAACCGCGCGAACCGCCATAGACTTCAATGGGCAGGCGAATTTTAAAACACACAGGGACTCTTTCTGGCCACAATAGTGATGGAAAAGTTGTTTCAAGGGGACTAACACCTGGACTGTGGCATGCCAGAGGGGGATCCATGGCAAAACTCCCATGGAAAATTACACAGTTGATACAGAGTCTGGTTTTAATCCATAAAAGGGCAGAAATCACCTAACATTCCTAAATCACAATGAATATGGATTGACACCTGACATATGACATATTGACACCTTGACATATGGATTGACACCTGTCCTCAGAGCCTGATGCACACGGACACAGAGCAGAATAGAGACTGGTCCCCCTACATAGGGTCACTTGGCAGATATGGATTGACACCTGTCCTCAGAGATCCCTGATACACACTGACACAGAGCAGAATAGGGACTGTTCCCCCTACATAGGGTCACTTGGCAGATATGGATTGACACCTGTCCTAAGGTTCCCTGATACACACTGACACAGAGCAGAATAGGACTGTTCCCCCTACATAGGGTCACTTGGCAGATATGGATTGACACCTGTCCTCAGAGACCATGATACACACTGACACAGAGCAGAATAGGGACTGTTCCTCCTGCATAGGGTCACTTGGCAGATATGGATTGACACCTGTTCTCAGAGACCATGATACACACTGACACAGAGCAGAATAGAGACTGTTCCCCCTACATAGGGTCACTTGGCAGATATGGATTGACACCTGTCCTAAGGATCCCTGATACTGACACAGAGCAGAATAGGGACTGTTCCTCCTACATAGGGTCACTTGGCAGATATGGATTGACACCTGTCCTCAGAGACCATGATACACACTGACACAGAGCAGAATAGAGACTGTACCCCCTACATAGGGTCACTTGGCAGATATGGATTGACACCTGTCCTCAGAGACCATGATACACACTGACACAGAGCAGAATAGGGACTGTACCCCCTACATCGGGTCACTTGGCAGATATGGATTGACACCTTGTTACAAACAACTATTTGTAACGGGCCCTTTAAATGGAAAATTGCCCTGCTTCCCTGGGTTGTGGAGAAGCCTATTTGCCAGCCTCCTCCCGCATGACTATGGCCCCTGGGAGATTGTGAAAATGTATGCACTTTTATTTGGTGTGTATGGCCTTTAAGACTGTCGGTGGGCATATTGGGGCTTATGGACTCTTTATGTGACTGGTGCTGGCCTTTAAACACCTTTTTTGGGACATCAGGAAGATTGGGACACTGCCCCTTTAAGGCCGTGTCCCCAGACTTGTTGGGGACACGGCCCCTTTAAGACGGCGTCCCCTGTGTCCCCAGACCTGGTGCAAACCCTTTGTGCCTGCCTGGCTAATTCCCACTTGGTTCAGTAAATGGGGCTTACTGAACCAAGTACCACACAA
>OW240914.1:253190282-253513555 GCA_933207985.1 Pelobates cultripes
TTTTAAGTGTGCTGATTCCAAATATGTAATTGTTATGAAGATGGGATGTATAGTTTTAAAGTTACAGTGTATGGCTAAAAACTGTATTTTTACTGCCTGTGTTTAATTATGTTAATCTCTTTCCAAACGTCATTTCGTTCAAAGTGGAGAGAATGTTAAAAAAAAATATTTTTGTTCGGAGTGTGAGAAATGCTTTTCAGCCGCTTCTAATCTTAAGCATCATTTGAGGAGCCATACAGGAGAGAAACCTTATTTGTGGTGTGTTTAGTATTGTTCTTATCAGTTTAATACCTTCCGCGTCTCCTATCAGTGGACGTGTATATGGCAGCCATTTTAGGAACCGTACACCTGGGACCCGAGCAAGGTCACCTCGTTCAACAGGCTTGCAGCATATCCTCCAGGAAGAAGAGCCTGAACCCTTACCGCTGCACGTGTCTTACCTGTACATGGAAAGCTGCTGTGGTTCCTTGATGAGCCAGCTGCCCGTGAGTTAACATGTCCCGTGGAGAAGCACTCTGTCCTGTAAAGCCCCACCAAAAAAAAGGAGTGGTGTGTTTAGTATTGTTCTGATCAGTTTAATACCTTCCGCGTCTCCTATCAGTGGACGGTATATGGTGCGCTATTTTGTCGATTCAAGTTCTTGTGCCCCACAGTTCAAAAATAACATTCAAATGACAATTCATGATGGACACCACAAGTGAATAGCTCCCGCTAACGCTCTTCTCGTGAATTTTTCGCTTTCTATGAAGAAATAGGAATGCAAGAGCAGAATAATAGAGACTGTTCAGTTTAATACCTTCCGCGTCTCCTATCAGTGGTCGTGTACACGGCATTGATTTTTGTAACAGGGAGATGGAAGAAGAGGCTTGGTCGGTCTTCTTACTGCAAATTTGGGGCACTGCGCGGTCAAGCTAATGTGACACCAGATAGGAGTGGTGTGTTTGGTACTATTTTTATCAGTTTAATACCTTCCGCGTCTCCTATCAGTGGACGTGTACACGGCATTGATTTTTGTAACAGGGAGATGGAAGAAGAGGCTTGGTCGGTCCTCTTACTGCAAATTTGGGGCACTGCGTGGTCAAGCTATTGTGACACCAGGGAGTGAGTGGTGTGTTTAGTACTATTGTTATCAGTTTAATCACTGTTACGCCCCCTATCCGTTGATGTGGAGCAAGACGCAGCAGCAGCAGAAGAGGACTAAGCCGAGGAGGTTATGGAAGAGGATGGAGTAGGAGGAGTAGAGGAGGTGGCAGCGTACTGGCAGAGTACACGCTGTAGGGCTGACACACCTGCTTGAAGATAACTAACTGCTATTCAATCTATAACAGTGAAAAAAGTATTTTGTTTTTAAATCCAAGCTATTGTGACACCAGTAAGTGAGTGGTGGCACTGGGCACAGTATCCACTGTGAGCCTGACACACCCGCTTTGAGACAACTAACTGCTATTCAATCTATAACTGATGTTTGTTTTACAGGCAGAAAGTGCCCTAAAAGATGGCGGCTTGAAACCTAGTTGGTGGCGGATCAGTCACGCAAGTCAACAGGCATTCAGAGCTAAAATACAGCAGCGTGTGGACCATTTTTAGCCTAAGGCAGCTCATCTCATCAGGCCTTTTTTAATCTAATGTATCGCCCAGTGTCAGTCCCTTCGGGATCCATCCCTCATTCATCTTAATAAAGGTGAGGTAATCTAGACTTTTTTGACCTAGGCTACTTCTCTTCTCAGTGACAATACCTCCTGCTGCACTGAAGGTCCTTTCTGACAGGACACTTGAAGCGGGGCAGGCCAGAAGTTCTATCGCAAATTGGGATAGCTCAGGCCACAGGTCAAGCCTGCACACCCAGTAGTCAAGGGTTTCATCGCTCCTCAGAGTGTCGATATCTGCAGTTAAGGCGAGGTAGTCTGCTACCTGTCGGTCGAGTCGCTCTCTGAGGGTGGATCCTGAAGGGCTGTGGCGATGCGTAGGACTTAAAAAGGTCCGCATGTCCTCCATCAACAACACGTCTCTAAAGCATCCTGTCCTTGCCGGCGTGGTCATGGGAGGAGGAGGATGACTTCCACCTCTCCCCCTGTTAGATTCCTGTTGTGCTGTGACATCACCCTTATACGCTGTGTAAAGCATACTTTTCAATTTATTTTGCAAATGCTGCATCCTTTCATACTTGTTGTAATACTGTAACATTTCCGCCACTTTCTGCTTATACCGGGGGTCTAGTAGCGTGGACACCCAGTACAGGTCGTTCTCCTTCAGCCTTTTTATACGAGGGTCCCTCAACAGGCACTACAGCATGAAAGACCCCATTTGCACAAGGTTGGATGCCGAGCTACTCATTTCCCGTTCCTCCTCCTCACTGATGTCAATGAAGGTATTTTCTTCCCCCAGCCACGTACAACACCACAGGTACCAGATAGGTGACAACGAGCACCCTGGGATGCCTGTTGTGGTTGGTCTTGCTCCTCCTCTTCCTCCTCCTCAAAGCCACATTCCTCCTCTGACTCCTCTTCCTCACAATCCTCTTCCAGCGCTGCCGCAGGTCCAGCAAGCGATGCTGATAAGGCTGTTTCTGGAGGTGATGGTGACCACAACTCTTCCTCTTCCTCTTCACGCTCATCTACGGCCTGATCCAGCACTCTTCGCAGGGCACGCTCCAGGAAGAAAACAAATAGTATGATGTCACTGATGGTGCCTTCGGTGCGACTGACTAAATTTGTCACCTCCTCAAAAGGACACATGAGCCTACAGGTATTGCGCATGAGCGTCCAGTAACGTGGCAAAAAAATTCCCAGCTCCCCAGAGGCTGTCCTAGCACCCCGGTCATACAAATATTCATTAACAGCTTTTTCTTGTTGGAAGCAGGCGGTCAACATTAGGAGTGTTGAATTAACGCGGTCGGGCTGTCGCGAAATCGCTTCACTGGTATGTTGTTTCGCCGCTGGATATCGCAAGTGAGCCATGGCCGTGTAGGCCTTGTAAATGGCCACGCACCTTCCTGGCCTGCTTCAGGACGCCCTGTAAGCCTGTGTACTTATGCACAAAGCGTTGTACGATCAGATTACACACATGTGCCATGCACGGCACATGTGACAACTTGCCCAACTTCAATGCCGCTAACAAATTTGTTCCGTTGTCACAAACCACTTTGCCGATATCCAGTCGCTGCGGAGTCAGCCACTTTTCCACCTGTGCGTTCAGGGCGGACAGGAGTGCTTGTCTGGTGTGACTCTCTGCTTTCAAGCAAGTCAAACCCAAGACGGCGTGACACTGCCGTATCCGGGATATGGAATAGTACCTGGGAGCTGGGGGGGTGCCGTTGATGTGGAGCAAGACGCAGCAGCAGAAGAGGACTCAGCCGAGGAGGTTATGGAAGAGGATGGAGTAGGAGGAGTAGAGGAGGTGGCAGCAGGACTGCCTGCAAGTCGTGGCGGTGTCACCAACTCCTCTGCAGAGCCATGCATTCCATGCTTGCAGCAGTCAAAGCGGTGGGGTTTAATACCTAATGCGTGTAGGTGATATACCGCCCTGACCATGTTTTGCGCATTCAGGTATCATCAGTGGTCAAATGGACCCTTGCCCCAACACTGTGTGCCAGAGATGCTATTACTTCCTTTTGCACAATTGAGTACAGGTTGGGGATTGCCTTTTGCGAAAAGTAATTTCGGCCGGTACCTTCCACTGCGGTGTCCCAATAGCTACAAATTTTTTGAACGCCTCAGACTCCACCAGCTTGTATGGTAAAAGCTGGCGGGCTAATAGTTCGGACAAGCCAGCCGTCAGACGCTGGGCAAGGGGGTGACTTTCTGACATTGTCTTCTTACGCTCAAACATGTCCTTGACAGACACATGACTGTGGGAAGATGAGCGTGAACTGCTCAAGGCGGGAGGCGGAGTGGCGGATGGTTGAGAGGGGACAAGGAGGACAGCAGTGGTTGACGTGGCTGAAGATGCTGGACCAGGAGGAGGCTGGCGGCTTAGAGTAGGCGAGCTGCTTGTACTCATGTGTTGATCCCATAGGCGTTTGTGATGTGAGATCATGTGCCTACGCAAAGCAGTTGTACCTAGGTGGGTGTTGGACTTCCCACGACTCAGTTTCTTTTGGCACAGGTTGCAAATGGCATCGCTGTTGTCAGAGGCAGACACACAAAAAAAATTCCACACTGCTGAGCTCTGCAATGACGGCATTCTGGTGGTGGACACAGCATGCGTTGATTGGCGTGCTGTCGGGCTGACCCCGGGTGTCGATGCATGCTGTCTGACTGTGCCACTAGCTCCTTGCGACGACCTCCCCCTGCTTCCAACTCGTCTCCTCCTCCTCCCTGTCTCCCCATCTGAACTTTCACCCTGTTCTTCTTCTTGACGAGCGGGCACCCACGTGACATCCATGGACGCATCGTCATCATCAACCGCTTCACTTGTATCTGACAACTCAGCAAAGGAAGCAGCAGCGGGTACAACATCATCATCATCATCACACCGTACGTCCATGTGTGTAATGCTGCCTGCCTGAGACATATCCCTGTTATCTACATCCTCTGGCAATAATGGTTGCGCATCACTCATTTCTTCAAACGGATGTGTGAATAACTCCTCTGACATACCAACTGAAGCGGCTGTGGTGCTAGTTTTGGTGGTGGCGGCAGGCGGGTGAGTGGTATCTTGAGAGGTGCCTGAAGCTAAGCTGGAGGAGGATGGTGCGTCAAGGTTCTGAGCGGAGGCTGTAGAAGATTGGGTGTCCTGTGTTAGCCAGTCAACTATGTCCTCAGAACTTTTCAAGTTCAGGGTACGTGGCCTCTGAAAACTGGGCATTATTCTAGGGCCAAAGGGATTCACAGCACCACGACCACGATGGCCCCTGCGGGGTGGCCTGCCTCTGCCTGTCATTTTTGTTGGCATTAGTGGTACTATGCATGCAAGCTACTGTGAGACCAGATATGAGTGGCAATGTGCACTGGCACAGTTGTGCAGAGCACAGGCTGTAGGCCTGACACCCGCTTTAAGGACACTGACTGCTATTCAATCTATAACAGTGAAAAAAGTTTTTTGTTTTTAAATCCAAGCTTTGTGACACCAGATCTAAGTGGTGGCACTGGTCACCGTATCCACTGTTAGCGTAACACACCTGCTTGAAGATAACTAACTGCTATTCAATCTATAACAGTGAAAAAAGTTTTTTGTTTTTAAATCAAAGCTATTGTGTTACCAGATCTAAGTGGTGGCACTGGTCACCGTATCCACTGTTAGCGTAACACACCTGCTTGAAGATAACACACCCGCTTTAGGGACACTGACTGCTATTCAATCTATAACAGTGAAAAAAGTTTTTTGTTTTTAAATCCAAGCTATTGTGACACCAGATATAAGTGGTGGCACTGGTCACCGTATCCACTGTTAGCGTAACACACCTGCTTGAAGATAACTAACTGCTATTCAATCTATAACAGTGAAAAAAGTTTTTTGTTTTTAAATCCAAGCTATTGTGACACCAGATCTAAGTGGTGGCACTGGTCACCGTATCCACTGTTAGCGTAACACACCTGCTTGAAGATAACTAACTGCTATTCAATCTATAACAGTGAAAAAAGTTTTTTGTTTTTAAATCCAAGCTATTGTGACACCAGATATAAGTGGTGGCACTGACTGGGGAAATGGGCACATTATCCACTGTGAGCCTGACACAGAAGCTGGCAGCAGTGGCAGACAACTAACTGCAATTACATTACATAGAATTTTTTTTTTTTTTTTAAAGCATACCGTAACCCTAACCTAGTTATGCTTTTCCCTATCTAATGAACAGCAGCTACACTTTCCCTCCTCTCACTAAGCATGCAGCATGAGAATGAATCTAAAATGGATGACTTCCAGGAGGTGGGAGGGTCTGCTAGGGAGGGTGTGCTGCTAATTGGCTGGAATGTGTCTGCTGACTGTGAGGTACAGGTTCAAAGTTTACTCAATGATGACGAATAGGGGGCGGGTCGAACCGCGCATATGTTCGCCCGCTGTGGCGAACGCGAACATGCTATGTTCGCCAGGAACCGTTCGCTGGCGAACCATTCGGTACATCACTAGTCATCTACATATAAATGATAATGGAAGCTAAAGGAGCTGATGAGTTTACCAAGGGAGGCAGTGTAGACTGAGAACAATAGGGGACCAAGGACAGAACCTTGGGGAACACCAACAGAGAGAGGTTGGGGAGAAGAGGCAGAGCCAGAGAAAGAAACACTGAAAAAGCGCTGGGAGAGATAGGAGGTGCACCAGGAGAGAGCAGTATCTCGTAGACTGAGATTCATGAGAATGAGAAGAAGTTGTTGATGATCAACTGTGTCAAAAGCAGCAGAAAGATAAAGGAGAATTAGGATAGAGTAATGGCCGCGAGATTTAGCAGCAAATAAATCGTTGCATACTTTACAATACCTTACTGGCAATACCTTACTGGCCTTAGCCACTGCTGGTTGATATTGCACATTGTTGCATAGTTTGCTGCCTTTAACAATCCCCAAGTCCTTCTTGTGTGTGGTTATCTCTAATTCGCTTCCATTAACGGTATAAGTTGCTTGTGCATTCCTGATGCCGAAGTGCATAACTTTGCATTTTTCTACATTAAATTTCATCTACCATTGAGTGCCCAGTCCCCCAGTCTATCTAAATTCCTATGCAGCAAAGTAATACATGTTTGTATTTCTGACAATATAGGGTTCCTTTAAGTGTTCTGTAAATCAATCATATTCATACAATATTGGTGCCAGGCTAAACCTCAATTGGAAAACATACTTATTGGGTGTAAGGAAGTAATGATAAAGAAATATCACATTACAAAAGAATTCTCAACCTGCCAGATCCTCAGCGTGTGTGGTCTGGGTGTGGATTACAGTACAAAATCATATAGCACATTCACAAAGTTGGGGGTTAAACACGCATCAAAAATACAACAAATTTGTTTGTCTTTTAAAGTTAAATGGATAAAATTTAAATAAGACTTTTTAATAATCCATTTATTTCTGAGATATAAAACTGTAAACATTAAAGTGAAAGTTTGACTTATGATTAGAAAGAAGTCCTGCCTTTTTCTAGCAACCGGATTTCATTGCAGATTATATTTCATTGGGCCTAATTTTTTTAGAAGGTTTGCTAATCTCAAATTACACTCAACCATTCACTTAGCATAAGCTTTGCCAACTTCACTCATTGCTGACATTTTTAAAAAAACTTTTTATTGGTAATTTTCACAACAGTACAGAGTCATAAGACAATGGCCACATATGTATCATAAAATAAAAAAATAGGAATAGCACTTAATCCACATTGGACATAGGTGCTAAACCAGACCGTGAGCCAGCACAATCTCCCCAAACGTAAATATCAATAGTAGAGAAAAGGCTTGACAAAGACCCAATTTTGGGTCGAAACGTTGCTGTGTTTGTTTTCTTCTAATAAATGTGCCTGAAGCTACTGGAGTGCCTGGACCTTTCTTCTACCAATGTTACAAAAATTACAATAGGAGCAGCACTCAATCTCAGCAGCGACTCGTTGCTCAGGAGCAGGACCAGCAATCCCACAACTATAAGACAACACAAGAAATTCTCCAGGTACTCAAGATGTTCAAGTCGCATGTAGCTTTAATAGAACAAAAAAGGGAGCAGCAATATTACAACCTGCTAAGAGGACTTTGTCAAGCTTGAACACCTTGAGTGCCCGGAGAATTTCTTTTGTTGTCTTTCCTCTACCAATCGCTACATATGTGACACAACTCACATTTCATGCATAATTGACAGAAGCACTATTCTGAGAATTTTAATTTTTGCAAACAAAGTGAATTAAGTACGCGTAGGCCAGAAAAATGTC
Organism: Pelobates cultripes; assembly: GCA_933207985.1. Taxonomy (NCBI): domain Eukaryota; kingdom Metazoa; phylum Chordata; class Amphibia; order Anura; family Pelobatidae; genus Pelobates; species Pelobates cultripes. The sequence continues at coordinate 253,198,125 of OW240914.1, forward strand.
TGCATGTCAAGTGAAGCCATAAGACTCTATGATGTCATATTTCTGAGCAATAACTAAATGCAGCAAGTTAAGATCCATCAGCACAGAACAAGAAATGAAGAAGAGAAAAGTTAATAAACTCGCTGGCTACAAAAAACACAAAGAGTGAACAATCAGTAAGCAGTCCAAAAAAGTTTTTGGGAATGTCCAACAGCATCCTGAAATATGCCAGACAATAGTGGGTCAGCTGGGCTATACATGCATGTAAATCTTTCAGCACAAGATTTTGTAGCTCAATCAAATTACAGACAGAGTGCTCAGTATGAGTTATGTTTGCAGGTAGTTCACTGGTGTCATCATGAGCATTAAAGCTGAGGGCATGGGAAAAGTCCTCTATGCTCTACGGATAGGCTAGGTAATGTTGCTTTCCAGAATATTTAGCTGTGTTACCCCCCACTAGAATCATAGTGACATGTGATACTTCTATCCATCAGCACAATATTTCCTGCACCAATTTGGAGTTTAGTAGGGCAAGCCTCTAAAGAGAAGAAATTACTGGTTGTCATACAGCACTGCTGGTGAAGAGTGCATCCACTGTATGATTGCTGCTTTTTCTCCTGTAGTTGTCATCTAGGCAATCACATCCCATGGAGCATCTACTGGAGCTAGAACCACTCTCATGACACGATATGCTTGTTCTACTTGGATAAGGTTGCTGTCCCCTGGGGTGCTACAGGATTGCAGAGCGGTTTCTGTGTATGGTTTAAGGTTCTTAGTTTGGACCCTCTCAGGTTATACTACTGATGCTTATATTGTGGGTTTGTTGGTGGACAAGTAGAGGCATATGGAGGTCTACAATTCCTAAGCGATCTGTGGCAGGTAGAGCAACAGCTCTGAGAAGATGGGGGATGAATCTAAATAAACTAAGAAGCAATCTTAGTTCAATGTTAAAAATAAATACTGTTGTTTTTAACACCAGAATGTTGTTTTAAGTATATATTTTTTTAATGAAACTGGCATTCCCATCTGTCAAACAGTTTAAAATAAATTAGTATTAGGTAAGGCTGCAGCAAAATGTAAAATTCTGAAGTTGCTGATGAAAGTTACAAAAAATAGGCGTGCCTTTGATTAATTTTACAGGATTTATTGAAAATGAGAGGAATCTCAATTTATCTTCTCTGATAAAATATTTTAGAATTAAATAAATGTCTACCTAAGTTATTTTGTGATAATTACAACAGTGATTATGAAAGCTTTTCGCCTGTCTATGGATACATCCTGCATTGCATGTCTTAAAGCCTCTCTCTGTACAACAATTTGTAGTTAGATGATTAAAAATTGTCAATAGAATATATATAGAGTACCCAGGTGCAGTATGTGAGCAATCAATACAAAAAGGTAGTTGCCCTTTTGGATACAAGGTATAGCAGAAGGATTCCTCTCAATCCTTAAATACAAATAACAAACAACCAGATATACCTAAAAACATAAAATGGAGAAAGAACTCATAGGATAATAACGTAATTTACAAAAAAAAATGAATTCAAGGTTACACTCACAAAGTCACAGAAAATTCGGGCCCATTAATAGTCTGTAGGTTCCACCAGATTCAATGGTATTCAGGTTCCAAAGGTTCATGTGAAAAAAATTTAAAGAAACATAGTGTAACACTGATAAAAAGTAAAAATGCTTGCTTACATGGTAACACATACAAAGTATAAGTAGGTTAAAAGCCCATCAGAATAATCCCGTGGTCCCCAGTCCTGGTCTTAGTAATAAAAGTGACAGGAGTCTCCACAGGTGCCGAAGACAAAAAACAGCAGCATATAAAACAATCAAATGACAATAACATATAAATAAAATTAAAATAAAAACCCACTCTATATGTTTCGTCTAATAACCTTAGACTTTGTCAGGAGTATTAAAAAAAGCTGTATATGGCATAAAATAAAATGTGGAGACCGGAATTTATTTTTAAATGCCTCTTTCAGATGTTGGTTTGTTCTTAGCCAATCCCTTAGTTTCTTCACACATAATCAAATTATCTCCAATGGCCGCAATCCGTATATGAAGTACAAGTAGTAAACTCGGATCACAAAATGTGTTCCACATGCCAGTCTGCCATGAATAATAACGTTGTTGCGCCCAGAACGCACATGCGTTCCAAATCTTCCATCAGTCTCCACATATTGTAATATAATCACAAAGATTCCTCAGCCATATATTTAAAAATATTCGCATGAAAGAAATATGACCCAGACAGAAAAATTATCAATATTAGGATACATCACAGAGTATATCTTTACCATGATGAAAAAAGTATCAAAATACAAACAAAAATACAATCACCTGACCAAGTGTATAGTCTAACTGACTAGATATACAAAGAGAACATATAGTAGATATAGTAGATCAGACACTAGAGGGGGAGTCTTCAGACACTTAGCAAAAAAAGGGGGAAGAAAAATATATACAAAAGTATGTATAGAAAAACAAAAACAAAAAATGATTAAAAAAATTGATCTAAAAATGAATAAATATAAAAAAAGAATGAAAAAAATAATAAATAAATAAAAATGAAAACAAAAGTAATAAAATATAAATAGTGATTGGAAATCATAAAAAAACAAACTAAGTGGTTTGAAATTGAATCGGATCATATCAAAGAGCCATATAATGTGGTTAATTTGATGTTGCCTATAAGAACTAATAGTCGAAGTAAAAGTAAGACATGTCAAACTGATAATTTAATATTAAAACCTCTAGTTGAATTCTCGATCCATTTTAAAAATCAAATAAATCTAAAAGATAAAATCTTACCAGCGCAACCATTTAGATATCTGAATAGATGGATTGAAAATTTGGATACAAGCAAGCGAGTGGACTAGACAGGGCATTAAGAAAATTTCAGATTTATATAGAGAGAAGTAGATTTGGGTTTTTAATGATATATATGTAATATATTTTGACTCCCGACAACTCAGAACTTTAACTTCATCAAATAAAAAGTTTTTTTATATAGCTCTATATGTTATTTGAATGAGCCATCTGCAGTTTCCAAATTAAACAACCTAATGAATTCTGAAAAAAATGCAAAGATGTTAACTAAATGTGTGGATATCATAAAAACAGTTAAAATTCAAAACCACCCCCCTGCCAAGAGTAGATGGGTAAAGGATTTGCATATAAAATTGACATAAGAGAGTGGAATGCGGCCCTCTGTCTATTCCACAGCCAACTGTCTAAACATTATGGAATCTCACTATAAATTGAAGATTATGATAGCTTTAGTGTACAGATAATCTTAATTTTAACAATGACAGAAACAGAAACACCTCTGTGCCCATTCACGGGTGTCTCGTGCCCACTCACGCACCGTATCTGGGGTGAAATCATCAGCCCTCTCATAGGCGTCATCCGCCATGTCCATAATCCTAGCTAGCGGCCCAATGGCGTCTAGCAGTTTGTCCTGCGCTCCTTTGAAACCGCGCTTTATGCCTCTGCGCGGGTCCTGTCCCCCTCGGGACATAAAGGTCGTCAAATTCGGGGGTGTGCGCCACCTTGTCTGGTAGGCTAGGCCGGGGGCATTCTGATCTCATGCGTTTCCTTACTTCCTTGTCCAGAGATTTCCTGAGCCAGAAGTGCATAAACTTTGTCAAGTGTTCGGGTGGAGACCATTCTTCCGAACGGGGATGACAGATATTTCTCGGGTCAAACATTTGAAGGCCCGAATTGTCAAGGAAAATCTCTGTGCTTTCCTGTGGGTTATCCATGGGTGTAGCCATGGAATCATGGGGCTCACCCAGAAACTTTTCCCTTGTGAAATAATGTCAGAGTTGGCTGCAGAGTCTTCACCAGAGTCCTCCTGGTCAGAGACTGCCGCCTGCCATTCATCTAGCACGGCTAGAGAGTGTGTGGGTTCTATGTCTTCCTTACCCGAGGAAATCTGTGTGGGTTCGTGGGCAGTACGAGCCATGGCTTTCCTGCGTTTAGCAGCGGCTTTACCCTTAGATTTGCGTGGCGCAGCGGCCTCGCCCTTCCAATGGCGCTTAGGTCGATGGGAGCGTTCCTTGGAGGAGTCGGAGTCTTCGGAGTCCGCTCTATAGTGAACCCGTTTAGAGATGGGTTGAGGGGTGTCTAGGTCTGTGGGGAGCGACTTAGAAGAGGCTTTTTCCATGGCTGCGGTCACAGCTGCTGTGATCATGGCCTGAAGGTCTGAGGAGGTTTGAGATTCCTCCATGATTTTGAAAGCTATTCGGGGCTCACCCGATAGATTGCGTGAGGGCACTTTAGGCACAGTTAGTGGAGAGACAGTTAGTATGTTATCGGTAATGGTTAACCTGAGAGGGTAGGGACCAGTAGGTTGTAGTAATTATAATGAGAGGGCTGTGTCACTGGGGCTCACCCAGGAAATCAGAGTCCTGCATGAACAGGTCCGCTTAGCAGCACAAAATGGGGGCTCACCCCGGCCAGAATAAGGTACAGTCCAACTGGCTTTAACCAACCCCAGGTGTTAGGTACCAACCTGACTTGGTCCCACTGAGTGAAGGGGCAGGCTGTGAAAAAGGGATTCCTGTTGCTTGCAGTTTGGTAGCTGGAGCAGGCAGCTGACAGTGCTTATCCCCTCTTAGATGGCCGCCGGACTAACAGCCGTCAGTATGAGGGAGATAGAACCTCCCCCAATTTGGGCGCAAAATTAGACGTCTGGCATTCGTGTGAAAAAGAAACCGAACGTGCGCCTAGTAATACTGGTCACGAGCGCCTAAAATAGGCGAACGCGGCAAACAGCTGAACGAAAGCGTTCGGTAGAAAAAAAACGAAATGACTATACGAACGCACAGAAAACTACTGGCGTTATCGAGTAAACAGGTCCTTGATAGACCCTCCATAGAATGTATGGATTACATTTATATATTGCTAAATGTAGAAATAGAATCTGTCATAATGGAATATTCTGACTCGGACCAATACTAAAAGAAACCCACAAACTTGTTTTATTGAAATAGAAGAGATAAATATATGTTTGTATGTATATATGTTGTAAGTATGGTTAACATGCTATAGTCGATATATGTAATTATTATCTCGGCATGTAACTTCTTTTTTTTAATCTGTATTAAATAATGGAAAAATTTATAAATTATTATATAAAAAAAAACTAAGTCAAAATCCACATTCAGCCCTAATGGCTGAAGTGTCCTGAGCCTGTGTGTCCAAAAACCCTCTTGTTGTCTTAATTTTAACATGATATTCCCACCTCTCACATCCAAAGTCACCTGTTCGATTATTATCCAGGAAAAACTCTCCACCTTAAAGGATGGACAGTCGTTACAGTGAACAAGGAAGGAATGATTCTAAATCCCCTTTCTAATATTATTCAAATGTTCAAGGAAGCGAGTTTTAGCCTTTATACCTGTCCTTCCCACATACTGTGCACCACATCCACATGTGAGGAGGTACACAACATGTGTTGAAGAACAGGTAGCCCATCCTTGAATCTTACATTTGTCTCCTGTAATAGTACTATAAAAGTAGTGGGTGTGAGATGGTATGAAGCGGCATGCCTTGCAGTGTCCGGAAGAAATAAAATCCCTTCCTAGTGTAAACTTTCTTATTAACCCCTTCCCGACTGCAGACGAAAATTTTCCGTCAACCTTGTTCTTCAGTTAAGGACCGTTGATGGAAAATTTCCGTCATTTACTAAAGTTAACCCCAGATCGCGGCGATCGCGGGGTTAACGGTGCTCCGGTCTGCCTCTGTATTAGAGGCAGACCGGGAGCACCCAATCATGCTGCCCCAGCACATGTGCTCAGAGTACTTACCTTCCGCCTCCCTGCACTTCCGGGTTCTTTGTAAAGTGCAGGGAGACAGATCAGAGCTGATCCTCTTCTCCCTATGTAAAAAAATTAAAAATAAAATAAAGTTAAATCCCACCCTCCCTTTCCCCTTTAACCCTCAGGGGTTAAATTTATTTTATTAATTAATTTAAATATTTAAAAATTATATATTTAGCTAGCTGTGATGGGTGGATGTTAGTGGGGAATTGGGGAATTTGGTGTTAGGTTTAAAATAATCTTTAAAAAGGTAAAAAAAAAATAAAAAAAGTTTTAGTAACGTTTAAGTAAAACAAAAAATACCACCCCCCTTTACCCAGTCTAAATAAAAATTAACCCCTTCCCTGCCAGCTGATCACTGACTACAGTGATCAAAATACAGATCACAGTATTATACTGTAATTTAATTTCTTTTAACCCCTGAGGATTAATTTTTATTTATTTTTTAACCCTCAGGGGTTCAATTTATTTAATGAATTAATTTAAATATTTTATAATTATATATATTTTGCTAGCTGGAGTGGGTGGGAGTTATGGGAAAGGGGGGAATTTACTGTTAGTGCTGCTTACTGCTAGTTAGGGGTTAACGGTAAAAGAAAAGTTTAGAAAAAAAATTTAAAGTGTAAAAAATTTAAGAAAGTGTAAAACATTTAATAAGTAAAAAAACAAAAACGGGTTTTACAAAGTAAAAAATACATAAAAAATGCTCAATACCACTACACTTGGTACAAGCTAGCGGAAAAATTATTCCACGCTAAGGTTCAAAATAGGCCTTTTGAAATACCCTGGGATGTCTTCTTTAAGAAATAGTATGCCTTTATGGTGTAATTGGATTATATAGCCTTGTAAAATACTCTTAGTGGCACATATGAAATGTACAAAATGCCCAGCAAAAATGTAATCCGTATGTAAAAAAATGCCCCAAATTATTTTTTACCACATACTTTGGCATATATTGGTGAAAAAATGGGGGCATGTTAAGGCACAATATGCACCATATGATATACACTGGAGTGTCTACTTTTACAAATGGTTTTTTTTTTAACAAACTGTTATAATACCCCAAATTGAAGCATAGGCCCATTAAAGGACCACTCTAGGCACCCAGACCACTTCAGCTTAATGAAGTGGTCTGGGTGCCAGGTCCAGCTAGGGTTAACCCATTCTTTTATAAACATAGCAGTTTTAGAGAAACTGCTATGTTTATGAATGGGTTAAGCCTTCCCCCAAAGCCTCTAGTGGCTGTCTCATTGACAGCCGCTAGAGGCGCTTGCGTGATTCTCACTGTGAAAATCACAGTGAGAGCACGCAAGCGTCCATAGGAGAGCATTGATAATGCTTTCCTATGCAACCAGTTGAATGCACATTCAGCCAACTGGGAGTGTCACGGTTCTCACCACGACATCCCGACGGCCAGACGAGGTTGCCCCAGAAGTGCCCGGTGACGGACTTGAACCAGGGTACTTTGCAGTCCTGGGGCTGCTACTTTGCCTCTGAGCCACCATATCAGCTCTAGAGATAGACAGAAGTCTATCTTGCCTTGTACCCAGCATTGGGGGCTGGACGTTATTCTGTGGCTGCTCCAACGATCTCAGCACACCTGTGGCTGATCACAAATTAGCCAGGTATAAGACACTGCCTCTCCCTGAGGGCAGTGTCAGTTCATTGACTCTGGTTCCCTTGTTTGGTTCCTGTCTTGCTATATCTGCGTTCCAGTATTTCCTGTCTGATTCCGGCTTCTGACCTTGGCTTTCCTCCTGGACTACTCTGATCTCTGGCTTCCCCTGACTTTGGCTTTCCTTGACTACGCTTCTGCTAATCCCTGCTGTACTGCTACTTGGAGCACTATTCCTGGAAAGCCCCCGTGCACAGACTCACAGATCAGGTGGCGTCTTACCTGGTCACCCTGGTCTGTGTCTACTTTGCAAGGGTGAGCGTATAACTCTGCGAGCCGGACTCCCCATCAGGTAAGATCCTGACAGGGAGGAACGGAGGAGGATCGGAGGAGGAGAGCTCCCCTCCCAGCGCTGGAAAAAGGTAAGTTTTAACCCCTTTCCCCCTTCCAGAGCCGGGCGGGAATAGTGGCACTATAGTGGTCCTTTAAATCTGCCTCTCAAAATTCTACTGTAAATGTTGAAACAGACAGGTCTCCTATATGGCACTGTAGCTTCACGAAATAGTGCCAAAGACATACAATGGGGGTATTGTTGTACTCAGCAGAAGTAACTGAACACAAAATAAAACTTTGTACAGGAATAGCACACACCAACTTTACAAAATACACATGAGAAGTTCTTTGTTATAAGTTTGTGTGCCAAAAACCCCCAAAAACAAAATTTTACTCCAATATTTAGCAGAGATTGGCGGTGAAATGGCTACCTAGAAAGTGTCAAAACAACCTTAGCACAATAGCCTGTGATGTCTACTTTATATAAATATATACTTTTGTGTAGCAATTGTGTTTTCTTTTATGGCTATTAAGCTTACAAGATAAACATACCAAATTCTAAAATCGCTCCACATTAAAAGTTTATTTTACTCCTTGTGCTTTGTGACCTGTAACTACCAAAAAAAACTTAAAATCCCAGGCACATTATATATTCTGTAAATCAGAACAACTTAATGAATTTATGTTTAATTACTTTCTTTAACCTGCACTAATTATGCACACATTATTATTATTGCAAATACTGTACAAAAACCAAATTTTTTTTCTTTTTTTTTGCCTTTTTCTGTATTTTTTTAATATTAAATAAGCATTTATTTATATATATATATATATATATATATATATATATATATATATATTTGTGTAAGGGGCAAAATAGCCGTATATGGAGTAAGGTTCCAGCATAAGCGTAGGATAGTATAAAGGGAGCAAGTCGGTTGTGGTGTGCCGAGACCGACGATACGGTAGGCCTGTAAATAAAGAGGGCCCACCAAGGAGTAAGAAAGTAAAGTAAATGGAAAGAAAAGAGAAAGTGTTGAAATGAGGAGTGGGTGGGAGGGTCATTCTGATGCTGACCTCAAGCGATATGAGTCAGGTAAGGGGTGTCCCTTATATAGGGGAGTGAATTAATTTAAGCCCCTCCCACAAATACAGGCCAAATGGCCTTAAAACTTGTGTTCGGGGCAAATAGCCGTATATGGAGTAAGGTTCCAGCATAAGCGTAGGATAGTATAAAGGGAGCAAGTCGGTTGTGGTGTGCCGAGACCGACGATACGGTAGGCCTGTAAATAAAGAGGGCAAAAAGAATAATCAAAGATTTAATACAGTCAACAATATATACAAATTAACCAGACATTTCCTTAAATGCATTACGGTATTTAATTCCTGGAAGGATTTTTGAAGGTAGGAATCTAGGACCGCAACTGGACACCATTTGTTGTGGGTAGGATAGTATGTTATCTCTACTGTTGGTGCGTGTTGACTCGTTTCGGAATGTGGTAGAGCCAATAGGTAATGATATATGTGTTTACATACGTGGGATCGTTGAAGACAATGATCTGTCTGAGTGGTGGTTATGGTAGTGGATTCTCTGGCCTGAGAAAGGCATAAAAGGCAGTGTGCATGGTGGTAATGGCCAACTTGGTAGTATAATTGAATGGTTGTAGCTCTAATAGGTCCGATAAGGATGGAAAAGTTGGATGGCTATTGGTAATATCTAAGAGGAACGTGGGGGGATGGATTCCTGAAAACCTCTGAGTATATTCTTGTCTGGTATGATACCATGAAGTTATGGTAGTTTTGGCCATAGGTTATCCTGTGTTGTTGAATGCCTGTAAAATATATAATTAATGGTGTGTGAGATGGTTTTAGTTTAAGGTGGCAAAAAATGAAGCAAAACCTAGGAGAAATGTTATGACACAGGTTGAGCTATGTCGTGTTCCAATGAGATTCTTTAAAGCCAGGTGAATAGGTGTTATGCGTTCTACAAGTATGGGATGAAAGTGCTAGATGGGATGGTGCATGCTATGCTGCATGAGTATGTCTAATCCATGATTTTGTCTCTGGAACGAAAGAGTGGCCGTGACTGTACGGGCGGCTGTAGGAAGCGTATGATGAACGTGCCTGGAATATAAATGAGACAATTGTCAGCAAGGATGTATACCCCCGCCTGGTACATGAAAGTAAAAGAAATGTGGTAAGTGGCCAACCAAGTGAGTTCCCCAGCAATACCATGATCGTATGGATGATGAGTGGCATTTGTTAATGATATGACATGTGCTTAGTTGTCTGAGTAACAACGGATTGATGACCCTGACCATGATTTACCCCATGCCACAGCAGCTGCTTTTAGCGGGGATAGGATTGCCCATTTTATGCCATGTAAGTGCCAGTTTGTAGGGTAGATGGTAGCCGTTTACTGTGTTGATGATATTGGTCTTACTTAACGAAGCTTCAACCCATGCTTGAGTGATAGCTGTAAAGGTAGATCAATGGTGTGTATAGTAAGGAAACTCCTCGGAGGGTATGAGGGAGTTGAGACTTGGGGTAGCGAAGGTGTGTGGTGCCAATAAGTCTATGGTTAGTCTTTGTTTAAGGGAAGATTCCCTTGTGACAATACCAATGTGTTTGTGTTTGGTGCCATGCTGTAAATGGTGGAGATTGGAAAACCCAAGTAAAAACCCCTCTGCAAATCTTGGCTTTGAGTGTGTTTACAGCCGACGGTTCTGTTGTGCTGACTGTAAGTGAGGGCATACTATATTCCTTGAGAGTTTATTTATGATACCTGTATGGGAGCCCTTTGAAGCTCCAGAGCCTTAGTAAATCTACTACAAGTCTGGAAGGGTGATGAGTCAGTAGTGTTGAAAATGCATTGGTGTGTACAGATGGTGAGTACGTTATTTGTAAGTTGTATTGGGACACATGGTTTGTCATGTGCCCTAAATGATTTGAACATATATGCAACAGTCTATATGCAAGGCAACCTAATACCAATTGTCTCTGGTAGTTCAGAGGTGCTGGTACCTGGAGCCTGAGAGTGCTCGCCCGTTTGTTTGGGAGAAAATCCCTTCTGGATGGGTCCCTGCACAAATAAGCATCTCTACATATTCCAAATGCCAACACAACCAAGGGATGGTCAGTTCCCGATTTACCTAGAATCCCTGGGTCTGACCATCATAGATACATCATCATACATATATATGCCTTGTTTCCCCAATGTGCCGGGATCATATGTGCAACGTTAACGTCTTGAACCAAGTAACCGAGTTTCGGTTGGTGCTGGTTGTACAGTGAGGCCCAGCCTTGTGAGGGCTGTGACTGACTCGAGATTGCCAGTCTGTCGTAAATTTTTTGGCTCATGAGTTTATGAGTGAGGCTAGCATGGCCTGGGTGTCACCTGAGTTGGTGTTGCTGGGCCTTCCCCTGCTTCCGTGTTGTCCGTTGATGTATGGAGGAGTTTGAATAACTCTGCTTTCCTTGCTGTGGCAGGGTAGGGGATTTGCCGCCTCCTTAGGTCGGAGCCACATCTCCTCTGCTTGAAGGTGTATCACTTCTAGCCGGGGTGCCAGGAAGAGATGATTCTTCACCATTTTTTTGAGAAATACTTAAATAACAATAAAGATTGCAATTATTATTTGTACCCAGGGGTCTTGTACTGGCTTGCTAGCTAAGCCGTAAGGCGAAACGATTAGGCTTGGTGTTTTTTGGTGACTGGTGAGGCCCTGCTAGTTGCCAAGTGGCTTGAGAGGCTCTATCTATGCTTGGCGCGAGGGGATTTTTTGTGGCCACCGAACGTTGTGGCAGGATGTTGGCCTCTCGGTGACAGTAACCAGAAAATAGGAAGGGGAGTGACAGGTGAGGCCCTCTCTATGATACAATGCGAGGCGGCTAGCTCACGAGTGGCCCGAGGGGTGTATGCCTCCGAGTGTGAGGCGGGGTGTTGGCCTCGCGGGACCACTAACCAAAGCGTAAAGCAGAGAAAACAGGAGGTAATACCTATTGGGCCATAGAACCCTAAGTGCCAGTACATTACTACTATTCCAGGGAAGGTAAGAGATGAAGGTGTATCACTTCTAGCCGTGGTGCTAGGAAGAGGTGATTCTTTACCATCTTTTTGAGAAATACTTAAATAACAATAAAGATTGCAATTATATATTTGTACCCAGGGGTCTTGTACCGGCTTGCTAGCTAAGCCGTAAGGCGAAACGATTAGGCTTGGTGTTTTTTGGTGACTGGTGAGGCCCTGCTAGTTGCCAAGTGGCTTGAGAGGCTCTATCTATGCTTGGCGCGAGGGGATTTTGTGTGGCCACCGAACGTTGTGGCAGGATGTTGGCCTCTCGGTGACAGTAACCAGAAAATAGGAAGGGGAGTGACAGGTGAGGCCCTCTCTATGATACAATGCGAGGCGGCTAGCTCACGAGTGGCCCGAGGGGTGTATGCCTCCGAGTGTGAGGCGGGGTGTTGGCCTCGCGGGACCACTAACCGAAGCATAATGCAGAGAAAAAAGGGGATAATACCTATTGGGCCCTAGAACCCTAATTGCCGGTACACTATTACTATTCCAGGGAAGGTAAGAGATGGATAACTACGTGAGCAGGTGTATGTACCTGGTAGTATGGTATTGAACCTGACAATCCGTATAGGTTTTTTAGTAGTAACTGTAACCTGAATGGATAAAATCGTATGGCATAAGGAAATATGGCATAGACCAAGCTTATCTTAAAACATACAGTATATGTGAAAGTAAAGTGCCGTGATATGTAAATATTAAACATCATATCCATACTGGTTAAATATGTATCAATCTTAACCCATTAACTGCCGTATGTAAGTGAACCATATTACCAGTTACGTATATACAGATGCGTGTGCTACTGTGTAATAATATGTGTATTTATAACAGATATTGATATACTGCTTGCTATGTGAATTGTTGTATGCCTTATTGAATGGCAAGTGAACATGGAGTTGCAAAATGCAAGTGCACTGGAGATCTGCCGAGTGCCCTATAGGTGGCAGTGTAGTTGATACTGATTTGTATGTGAAATGTTGTTTGTCTGTTGACCTATAGGGGTCAGTGTTTTGGTGTTTGTAAAAACCCATGAAAATTGTCAATGTACTTGACAGACCTGTAGGTGGCAGTGTTGATAGAACCACTGTTAGTGTTAATGTGAAATGTAAATTATTGTGAATTAAACCTAAAGTTGAGCCTGTGTTGGAGTTTAATTCATGGTTTATGGTTATGTTTAAAACAATCTTATGTGTAATTTATATTGGCTGGTAATTGTATATGACATGTGAAGACAGTTTTGCTGTTGACCAGTAGGGGTCAGAAATGCTGATTGTATGGTAAAATACCCTTTAACCCGTAAAGGATACATGACATGTGTGACATATCATGATTCCCTTTTATACCAGAGTTTGGTCCTTAAGGGGTTAATCCAAATGCAAGGTTAACGTGAGATTTTGAGAGTGACCTGTAGGGGTCAGTGTGGTTTACATGAAACATTGTTTGTGAGCTATGCCCCAGCATTATAGTTGTGTGACAGGGAAACAAACAGTGCCCGTTTGACAATATACAATAAGTGAACATAATAGCTTAATAACAGTCATTGTAACAAACCAAAGTTCTGTTCGTGGGTTGTAAACGCACGAAGCGTGTGTGTAGTACAATAGTAAATGCATGAACTAGTACCCGTTTGGTAGAAAATTGCACGAACCGTGAGCTTGGTATGTCAGGGAAACAAAACGAAACGAGCAGTGAGATTCGAAATGCACGCACAGAATTGCCTAGTATGTTTAGGCAATTGAAACAGAATGTGTTCCCGTTTGGGAGTATGCTAATGCTCGAAATGAGCCAGTGACAGATATAAACAAGTGAATTTAAACGAATGATATGCATGAACATGCAATGGTTTTAGGACAGATTTAGACAAAATGCAGCCGTAAAGTGAGGACCTGACCCGTGCATGGTGCCGTGGGACTGATGCCTGGCGTAACGGGTAGGTCGACTTACGGTTTGTGAGTCACTTGGACACCATCCACAGCGATAGATTGAAGAAAGAAGGTGGTAGGCCGGAAAAGCCTGTGGCTGAATTCCTGACACAGCTCAGCTTAGAAAACCTCATGGAGTAATCAGGTAAAATGGCGTCTGGATGACCCGGAAGTGGAAATCATTCTGATGCTGACCTCAAGCGATATGAGTCAGGTAAGGGGTGTCCCTTATATAGGGGAGTGAATTAATTTAAGCCCCTCCCACAAATACAGGCCAAATGGCCTTAAAACATATATAATGTGTGTGTGTTACATCAAATTAAAGCTCTTTCTGTCCTTTAAAAAACAGTATATAATATGTGTCGGTGCAATAAATGAGAGAGATGCAAATTGCAGTTGAACGCATACAGCAAGAAAATGCAAAAATTGCTTGTGTCATTAAGCGTAAGACAAGCTTCTGAAGCTGTGTCCTTAAGGGGTTAATGTTCTTTTTAGAGAAAAGACTAGGTTCTAGATAAGTTGCAAAATTTCTTCCTTTCCTGTAGATTACTTGGTAATTCTCGTGCCAAGTATTCATCATGCTGGAGAATGGGACAGTGTTTTTTCAGAATACGGTTGATAGAAAATGCCCTAGAGTTGAACTAGGAACCCTATTGTATTTATCAATAAGGGGGGTCTCCTCTATTAATATCACCAATTCTCTGGACTTCTGTTTGTAGGGATTCTAATTTGTATCCCTTCTCCAGGAATTTCTTAGTCAAAATCTCTGCCTGATGAAAATAAATTTCTTGATCTGAACAGTTCCATCTGAGTCTCGTGTATTGGCTCTTCGGAACTACCAATCTACTAGATTAGATGAAGCTGTTTATATCTATTGCTTTAAATAATGCCTAGTCATTATTTCGGAGTCTACAAAAAGATGGTCAGATCTAAAAACTCGATGGAAACAGAAATTAAAAATGGAGTGAACACTATTGCAAAAGCATTATTGTTGAGATATTTAAAAAGGTCTTGCAACTGTAAATAAGATCCCTTCCAAATGACAAGGATATCAGTGATATATCGACGCCAGAGCACCAGATTTTCCCCATATGGATTGTTGTCCCAAATGGATGTACATTCCCAGCAATCCATAAATATGTTGGCATACCTGGGGGCAAATCTTGTGCCCATTGCAATGTCTGTGACCTGCAGGAAGAACTCTTCATTGAACATTAAAAAATTGTGTGCAAGTATGAACCATATAGATTCAAGCGAAAACAAAGTAAAACCCAAGACCAAGGTTGTATCTCCATCAAGATTTTCTTTCACAGCTCTTAGACTCAAATGGTGGTCTATCACTGTGTAATTCCTGGTACAAAAACTTATAAACTTGAGTATCAATAACTTCACTTTTTAAAGCTTCTTCCAACAAAATGCCTAGTTCATCTTTAAACCTCTGATTGGGATTGCTAAGGAGTTTAATATATATATTGGTGTCCCCCAATAGTCTGTAGGCCTCATCCATGTAATGATCAATGGACATACCACTATACCTTCTCCTTTTTCTGCATTTTTAATAATAATGTTGTCTCTTTATTTTAATTGGTTCAAAACTTCCATTTCTTTTTTTGGTCAAATTATTGCCTAGATCCTTTAGGACGATTTTATTGAATACTTCAATTTGACTACCTTTCTCATAGGGGCAGAAAGTAGATGGTAACTTGAAGTGTTTAACCTCTTAAGGACACATGACATGTGTGACATGTCATGATTCCCTTTTATTCCAAAAGTGTGGGCCTTAAGGGGTTAAATGGGTTCTGATCACTAGTTGGAATACTACCCCCCAGCTCCCATCATGTAAATCCATTCTATGCATATCATTTTGGAGCTGTTTATTTTACGAAATTAGGATACACATCAGATCACTCTGCCCAATTGTAATGCTTACAGTAACAATTGCCATGTACTAACCCTCTCTTAAAAGTTAACTACAGGAGTTTCTAACATGACTTAGACGCCTCAACTTTAATAAATACAGAGGTACATGATTCAATCTACTGATGTTCACATACTATTGGTATTGGCTCTGATCCATCACAACAGTGTCCACCGACCAACCTATTTCTGCGCCTCTGTCATGCATACCCTGCAGCCTCATAGATCGTTCCTAAGAGCCAATTCTACAATAACCTGTTGTTTATTCATTTCTGTTTATTCTCACTTATAAAATTGTAGAATATTGCATATTCTATGTTTCTATTGATCATATATGGATGTGTAGATTGACATAAGTAACAGATGGTATAAGTCACAAGGCTTTCTTTGTCTGAGAGCTCTGGAATGTGGATTTGGGGGTCTTGTCCTTATATGGCAAGAGTTATGCTCTGACGTCAGCATGTGCACTTCTATATAGTAACTGAACAAAGAGACATGAGGGCTCTTGGCTCTCTCTGGCTCTCTCTCTCGATGTGAAGATGTAAAGAAGTCCAGCAATTACCATCTGCTGTTGAATGTCTACTATCCTGTAACATCCTTTGTTGTTTTATTATGTATGCGTAACTAAGAATAAACCTGAAGAAACCGTAAGTCAGATTGCATATTAGTACTTTTCAATAATATAGACATATATTATTGTGGTGAGCATTTGGCCCAAGACTATACATACAAAAGACATATATATATATATCAATCAACTGAAGACAAGAAGAAATTAAGAAGATTTAACAGTGACGATTCCAACCAGATTTTACATTGGCCAGCCAGCCAGTCTTCTATTCAAGTTTGGTTCCCACTTCAAGGGGGGATAGAGAAGAATTGAGTTACAAAGCTGTTTTGGAACTGGGAAAACAAACTTGAAGAGGAAAAAATAATCTAGACTGTCACAGAAGAACTGTGTTTGTAAAAAAAGAAAGTTTTTCAAATCACAAAGACTGTACAAGACTATTTTCTACAACTGAGACAAAAAGCACAAGATACAACGTGGATTCTAGAAGCAAGCACGTGGCAGAGATTGGCAGGCGTCCAGAACCAAGTCCAGAACTGCGCAGCTGTGTGGATGAAGCAACGAAATAGACAGAAATAACTGATCTGGTAAAGCGTGACAGATCCTTGTGGCAATAAATCAGGAAAGCATTCCTTTAGTCAACTGGACTTCGACTGTTGGAAAGAGACCTTTCACCTGATCTGCAAACTGTGATGGAAGATTCTAAAGAGTTCATTCGATACAGAAAATTAACAGACTAACATAGAAATAAAAGATTGACACTAACATACATATCAATTCCTAAATATTAACGAAGAAGAAAAGAGACAATGAAAAGTTATTCAACAGTTATGAGTGTATTAATACCAAAAGAGAGTACTTATAACTATATAACACATGGAGTAAAATTATGATAGGATAGTATTATGAAAAGAACTATTCTATTATGACCTATACATAGGATGAGAAGTATCAGAGGTAGATAAAATATGAAGTTGATAAAATAAGGATTATGTAATAGAAACATAGAAACATAGAATGTGACGGCAGATAAGAACCATTCGGCCCATCTAGTCTGCCCAATTTTCTAAATACTTTCATTAGTCCCTAGCCTTATCCGATAGTTAGGATAGCCTTATGCCTATCCCACGCATGCTTAAACTCCTTTACTGTGTTAATAGAAACATAGAATGTGACGGCAGATAAGAACCATTCGGCCCATCTAGTAACGGTCGAGCCAGGTAGGAGATGTATACTTAATTCTACAAAGATTGAGTTTAATAGGATTTCATAGATTGACAAGAATGAATAATTTCTTTATATCGAGGTGAAGTAAAACAAACAATGGTAACATAAGGAAGAAAACTAAGGAAGGATAATTTATATTGATTTATATTAAGTAATGGTATACATTAAGAATGCCTTGGATATAAGAGTTCAGAGATCCAAGAGGAATTGAATTGAAGTTTAGTTAAGAGTATAGTACACAATTATAGTTGACCTAAGTCTATAAAGGTGTGGACTAGGGAGAATAGGTTTCTGGATATGACGGTATCCAATGAATTGAATACGTTGTTATAAGTTGTTTTATGATTTCCCTGAGTTAGTTAGACACAGACTAGGAATACGTTTCTGGGCAGTATGATCCCAAGTTTTGTTTATTTTATTTTATTTTAGTCAGTTGAAGTGTACTAAGGAATACGGATTGGTCAGAACATTAGGACAATCCTGCTTTTAAGATGTATTACATTAATAAGTCATCACAATTAAGGTCTAATGAGGAGAGTGATGATTAATTTATATTATTCTTTCCAACTTCTTTTAAAGTAAACTATGTTTCTGTTGAATGAAAAGTTTGTTACTACAAGGAGGAATTTTAGTCAAAATTATAATTATGTAAACAAAAACAAATCTATGATAGAAAGATTTCTGGGTGGAGAATTTCTAGAACAATAAGTATTGTCAACACCATGAACATTATTTGAAGAATTATTATA
Organism: Pelobates cultripes; assembly: GCA_933207985.1. Lineage (NCBI taxonomy): Eukaryota > Metazoa > Chordata > Amphibia > Anura > Pelobatidae > Pelobates > Pelobates cultripes. The sequence continues at coordinate 253,216,341 of OW240914.1, forward strand.
AAACTTCATGGTTGATAACAATACAACCTTTGTAGGTTTGCAAACTATTATGAGTCTTATAAGTAGTGTTAATATATTTCAGTTAGTGAAAGCCATATTGAATATACAAATTAAATACTATGATTGTAAAGTACTGATACAATCATCACTAGATGGTATTAATGGTATAGGAATGTAATTCATGAATACAAATGACCTAAAGATTTTAAGGTTGCTAGAAACCATATGATTCATGGAAATATAATTGGACAGGATATTATAGTAATACATGTATTAGTACTTAAGTAATATCAGGTATTGCGAATGAAAATACTATGCTATATGTATCTGTAGGAATATGATAGTGATACACAGTTATTATTTAGAAAGTTACGATCTTGATTTTGTTATCTACAAAGACATGACTGTAGCTGAGCAGGTTGATCTTTCTGATTGCTTTACATTGTTTATTGGATCAACATTTGTAAATATTTTATTTTATTCATTTATTATTGTTATATATACATATGTACATATTATGTTCAAGTAGTTATGATGTAACATGGATATGGATATCAATACATAGCTGAAACAGAGGGAGTTTTTAAGTAAAGTAAGCAGTATGAGGGATAGAAACTCGACCTTCCAAGAACTCTCATATAATAGAAAATTGTGACTACATCTTGTTCTATGTTCAATGAATGTGATACGAGTGATGTATGAATGGACAGGTTAGTAACATTGTGTTATGGTTTTAAGACAAACCATAAACAAAGGGAATGTAGAATATTGCATATCCTATGTTTCTATTGATTATATATGGATGTGTATATTGACATAAGTAACAGATGGTATAAGTCACAAGGCTTTCTTTGTCCGAGAGCTCTGGAATGTGGATTTGGGGGTCTTGTCCTTATATGGCAAGAGTTATGCTCTGACGTCAGTATGGGCACTTCTATATAGTAACTGAACAAAGAGACACAAGGTCTCTTGGCTCTGGGCTCTCTCTGGCTCTCTCTCTCGATGTAAAGATGTAAGGATGTAAAGAAGTCCAGCAATTACTATCTGCTGTTGAATGTCCACTATCCTGTAACATCCTTTGGTGTTTTATTATGTATCCATAACTAAGAATAAACCTGAAGAAACCGTAAGTCAGATTGCGTATTAGACATATATTATTGTGGCGAGCATTTGGCCCAAGACTATATATACAAAAGACGTGTATATATATATATATATCAATCAACTGAAGACAAGAAGAAATTAAGAAGATTTAACAGTGACGATTCCAACCAGATTTTACAAAATTGTGCAGTTCTCTCAAATGTCTTGACAAAGGCTGAAGTTATACTGTTTGTTACAGCTGTTGTGGTCGTACTGGCTCTATTGTAATTTTATGCACAACAAAAATAAAGAATTTAATAAAAAAAAAAAAATTACGGTTCCAACAAAGTCAACACAGTCAAAAAAGGATAGTAAACCAAAAAAGGCTCTAACACTCATAGTATAGGGCAAATTTTTAGAAACTAAGCGAAAGGGACATTTCGGAATAAAGTAAATTAAGTTTCAAATATAAGAAAGTGATATTCAAATGAAGAAAAGAAAAGAAAAGAAATAGAACTAGGACAGTAAATGAGGAGAAATCAAGAAGTATAATAAAAATAAATAAGTAAGGCAAAGGATGCTAACATATAAAGGAATGAAAAGATATGCAATGGATGGTATTTTATAAAAAAGTGTGGGTATGTAAGATATATATATATATATATATATATATATATATATATATACATGCATACTATATATACAAACAAATGGGTATAAAAGAATATGTATAGATAAATAGGTATATTTATGCACACCTATCTAATCCAAATAAATCCTCACCAGTAAAACCAGAATTATTATATGATCTCGTGTCATGGATTTTCTATTCATGGTATACAATCTAACCAGAATGTTATACGAATTAAGCATTTTAATAATCACTTCCAGTAGGGTGCTATTGGCAATAGCTTTATTATAAATGTATGTACATTTAGAATGTCATCTATTGTTAGTATTGGAAAAGTGCTAATCAACTGGGAGCTTCTTGTTTGAACCTTTTGCCAATCAGCTGTATATTCCAACACTGAATGTAATGTAGATTTGGTATAGATAAGGGTGAATATGGTAAAGGTAAAAGGGTCAAGGAAATTATTCCAGTCAGTGGAATATAGTTCTCGTACTGTTTGGGAAAAATAGGAATAAAGTTAGAGGTAGGCGTATTAAGTGAGTGTAAGGCCAAGAAGACGCTCCCGCAGGTCCTGATGTGAATACATATGTGTAGACGTCTTGACAACGTGAGTTAAATAATCATGACCCCCTGCATCCCACAGTGAGAAGGTATGGTCCTCCCACAGTAAAATATAGGGTTAATTAAAAGGAGATGAAATTACATTGTTAGGTTGTCTCCGAACTTCAATAGTAAAATCCTCCACTCCTTAATTGTAGTTGTTAAGAGTAGGTGCTAGAATGTGGCGTGGCAAAAAATGATAGGGGCTGTGTAGGTAGTGTTATTGCTATAGGGTGCAGTTTCCAGTTCAAGCGGAGTATATCTGGAACAGTTACCTATGCAACCTCGGGCATGTTTTGTTTGTGATGCCAAGCTATATTCGTATGCATTCCCTTTACATTTTCTCAATGTCTATTTTTTTTCAATAATGATTTGCATTTTTATTTTTATATCCAGCAAATGAAATGCCGCCCAAGTGTCGTACATATGTACTTTTCACAGTGACGCATCTAGCATGTTACATTCCTTGGCAGTAATGGTATTACAAGATTAGACATATTGGGATAAAAGTCAAAAGGATCCTGGTTGAGTAAACATGTAGACTAGATGACTTACGGTTTATCCCTGAATTTCTTTGGAAGAACACATTTTGATGGTTAGAATAAATTCATTTTCTAGACTTATTTAAGTCTGACTTCAATGTATTGTTATCAAATTGTGTTTATATTAATGTAAAATTCATGGTTTTAATGCTTCTAATTGCTCCATAGTTTACCTTCAAACTTGACGTGACGGTTTTTGAGTCAGTCCTTTCTAGTTACAAGAAAGCTTTTTACTTTAGAACCTTTATTTAAATAGAATGTTGACTCATCTTAGGTGGAATTATGTACAGAAATAAGTAAACAGAGAGCTATTCAATGAGATCTATATATACAGCCATGGTCTGTGAACAATCAAGGCTCCTGTGTAGACAACATTCTTGTTTACTGTGTACTTTTTCAGGTCACTTAGCACTTTGCTTCATGAATGTGCATTGGGTGGATTGTAAATCCAGTGTGACTAGAATTTGGGTTTGCATATAATAACTTATTATACAAAACAAGAGACTATTTCTTATTCGATGCCAATGAAATTAACCCATTAATGTCCAAGGACTGTTTTGTATGTAGATTGTAAATGTGCAACAACATTCTCATATTTTTTAGTTAGAAGCATCACATATACTAGCATCTATTTTAGATAGAATCTACATATTTTATCAATGCGGACACTATTATTTTGAACCATAGCAGGTTGTTTATCAAGATTTTAATGATATTTATCTGTGATACTTGGATGTATTCAGATAACATAAAAAAGCCAGTGGACAGCCGAATTTGCAAAATGCACCAGCAGTGAGATTACTTACCTGAATCTGTCCTTTGCGGGCACCGGCATCTTGGTCACACTGCTGCTCTTCAACTCTTTAAGTCCCTACTTTGTCTATGTCTCTTGACTGGCTTGGATTTTCAGTGAAATTCCAACACAGTCATAATGAGTATTTCATAAAGATTCAATCTTTATGAAATACAAATTTTTAATATGGGGATGACCATGTCACTTTAAGTGCTTCTAAAATTCCCAGTACATGAAGTTTACTCAGACTGTTACTGTTATCTGATCAATGTGACTTGTTAGATCAGGGATGAAGGAATCCTCTGTATCAGTATATCAGGCTACTTCTGAATACCACACAAGTGAGATACTCCAACAATAACTGTCACAAGTGCTGTTAACTCTGTGGATCCAGTCATAGAGACTACATGGTATAACTGATAGCTCATTGTAATTTACTATTAGGATTAGGGTAAGTATTAAGATTAGAATTAGTCTAAGTATTGAAAACTAGGGCTAATATTATAGTTAACAATGGCAATAGTTTTACAATTAGGACAAGAATTAAAGGGACACTATAGGAACCATTATAACTTTAGCTTAATGAAGCAGTTTTGATGTATAGATCAAGCCCTTGAAGTCTCACTGTTTAATTTTCTTATATTTAGTAGTTAAATCACATCTGCTTTCTGTTTGGATGTGACAGGTTGCATAAAAATTAGATTTTTTTAAAAGACCTTTTTTTAGACGTTTTTATCTCCTGCTAATTAAATTGAACTTTAATCACACACATCAGGCTCCTGCAGGATCTAGATGGCTAATAACAGAGCAGGAGATAAGCTGTTCTAAGTTAAGCAGAATGGGCTATACATGAAGTTTAAACATTAGATCTCTCTTTACAAGAAATTTTAAGGAAGTCTGTGAAAGTCACATGCAGGAAGGTGTGACTAGGGCTGTATAAACAAAGTGACTTAAATTCCTAAATGGCTGAGAATTGAGCATTGTAATTGCAGGGGTATTATCTGTACACCAAAACTGCTTTATTAAGCTAAATTTGTTTTGGTGTCTATACTGTCCCTTTAAGGTCATAATAAGGGTTAAGGTTAGATTTGAGTTTAAGGTAAGTAGGATTAGAGTGAGTAAAAGTATTGGTGAGAATTACGATTGGAATCAGAATTATTTTTTTTTCATTTTTTTTTTTTTATTCTTTATTTTTGTTGTGCAAAAGTTTGATAGACATACAAGTACAGGCATTTCACAAGGCAGTATACTGTGGCATATAAGAGAACTGCACATTTTTGCATAACTAACAGGTTAATACAGGTTATGTCAGAGAATGATAAGGCATTAAGCGTGATTGAAAGTAGTGTAGGCTGACATTAACTTTGTCAAAGAGGAGAGCTTAACTATGATTAACTCTTGAGTTTGGTAGCCACTGGATACTTATGTTTATAATATGTGGAAATAGCATTTTTTCATACAAATGTAATTGCTAGGCATGGTATTAGCTGGTTATGAGCAGTAGGTAACATGCTAACTTAGCTTGACCAGCGTATAAACATATTGGAATTAAAATTAAAAGGAAATAAAAATTAATGCACAATTACCACTGTGGTTTTTTTTTTCATTTTTAATTGTGAGATAAATTTGTAGATTTAACAGTTAAACCTAAATTGAAAAATAAAAAAGTAAGTTAACTGGTAAGTTAATTTAAGAAATTAGTTTTTGTATTTAGCAGCTAGATTTTCTTTTGCCTTGACATAGTCTATAGCGCCTCTGACAGTGAATCAAAGTTTTATACAAGTGAGTGTTTTGACTCATGGAGGGCGCAAATTCATCAGAAAGGGTAAATGAGAAGCAAGTTAGATGTATTTTAGGACTTGTCTGTAGTTTGACCCTAATGTGCTTAATTTAGCATAAAAATTGGTGAGCATAAAGGAATTCAGGAGGTTATCTGAATACACATTTATGGAACCTTAATGACGTTCACTGCACAGGCAATGTGTTTGCAACACTGTGTCATTGCCTGGGGAAAATAATATTCTAGAGGCCTTTAGTTTTCCAGTGATATGCCATGATGTATGGCATTTTCAACTAACCTATACTTGCACCACAAAAATGACATGAGCCTAGAAAATCAGCCTACCAAAATGAGGATATGTGTATAATGAGAGCCTAGCACCTAATACAGTCCTGGCCAAACTTTTATTTTTCCCCATTCTTGTTGAATATAGTAGAACACAAATGTTGGGTCTTTATAGATGTAGAACACCCAACGTGTGGTAAATCCATTGCAGAGATGTAATGGGTAAATGTAAAATACAGAAGCACAATAGAAGAATTTGGTAATGAAATACCTAATGTGTTAATGACCAGGTTGTTATGTCACTAGTGCCTAATCTGAATGTTGGATCACTTATTGCTGCTGGAAAATTGAATTGTCTGCAGTGTCTATGGTACTGGTGAGGAATTATGTTAAAGGGACACTATAGGCACCCAGAACATTTCATCTCATTGAAGTGGTCTGGGTGAAGTGTCGCTGTCCCCCTTAGCCCTGCAATGTAAAACATTGGAGTTTCAGAGGGTTAAGACTGCCTCTTGTGACTGTCTACCTGATTTCAGTGCCGTGGAGTTTGAGGGGCCATGAGGGAGGGAGTGTAACACTTTAGTGTTAGGAATATATTTTTGCATTCCTAACACTACAGTGTTCCTTTAATGTCTTGCCTCATTTTCTTTTTCTCTTTTGTTATGCAGTCATTTTGCCTTTTTATATATATATATATATATATATATATATATATATATTTTGCTTTGTCTATGTGCCCTCCTTTAATTTCTGCATGCTGCTGTGCTAATTCAGTTCTGCTAAATTTCAAGATTTGAGTTCTAGGCTCAGAGTTAAAGCTACAAGGATGGCCACATACACTCGAGCTGTGAATGGTATTGGAGTTGCTGTGTCTGTTCTCACATCTACAAATGACCTGGTACTGAAGTTTAGAATGCAGAATGATCTTGTGAGAAAAGATCTCTGGGACTCAGTGGAAAAGTCCACCATCGGCACCTGATGCCGAAAGAATCCAGTGGGAGAAAAGGACAGGGAAACTAGAGCTGAGATCTCAATTTATGTGAGTAGCAGTGATTATTCAGATAAAAAAAAACAAAAAAACTTTAACTTTAACACAGCAAGGAGTTATGGGAAGTCTTACATGAATTCTATGGAAGTAGCAGTATAAATGAAAGACGTTAATTACTAGGAAAACTGTTAAAATGAAGCTGTCTAAGGGAGAATACCTGGATAAATAAATAAATCAACTGTTAGAGTTAATTGATTATTTGGACTCTATTGGAAAGAAATTTGATGAAGACAAAATTATTCTGATCTAATCAAGTCCATTAATTCATGCACTAGAAACCAAAGAGATTTTCAGTAAAATATATTACTCCATGTCTTAAAGAAGAGTCAGTAAGAAGAGCTGAAAAATGCAGGAAGTGGTGAAACACAAACATTTATAACAAAAAAAAAATACAAAAGGAAACAAATTGGCCTATGACAGAAACCAAGGCAATACATTTGCACTCAAAAAGGACAAAAATAATGTTTTTTTGCGGCGATAAATCTCCTAATGTTAATAACTACATGGCAGAAGAAAACCAAGGAAACTTATTTTATTGATATAGTTAGGCATATATAGTTATCAAAAATTAATAGATCATTTATCACGTGGAAAGATTTAAATTTCTTCAATAAAATTAGATAATTTTCAAAAAATGCTTAGCATTGCTCAAACTAGCCAAACAAGGATGAAGCAACGGTTTCTTAAAGTGTTTTACAAAAGCAGAGATATTAAAGTACAAAGTGCAAAATTGTATTTACTTACCTGAATATACAAATAATTTGCACAGTGTTTAAGCATTAACCAAGCATGAGCACAAATTCAATTGCAATAAATGCAAAATAACAAAAAAACAATGTTGTATGCACAAGGTTTTGAAAGTAATTGTGTATTTGTATTAAACACACAAAAATAAATAGGCCAATAATTGTTAAAAACGTGCCTATCTGTGGCATAAAAGACTTGGACACTAGCATTTATTGATGATTATTCTAGATATTAGAGCCTAAAGTACTGGAAACAAATAAAGGTCTAGTATGCAAGCTAAAGTAAGAAGATATAGACTAAAACAAGCTGCAAGATTGTAAAATTAGAAAAAAGTAACTGCTTGTAGAAAAAACGTCATTCAGTTTATGTAGATTAGTTTATGTAGATTACATAATTTTGTGCAGTGAAAGACAGCCGGACCGTACAAAGATTGTTGAACAATTAAACAAAAAAATAATAAGTCAAAAGAGTGGGAGACTTAGCCTTTTATCACAAAATGCAAGCAGTAAGAGATGGTGATGGTAGATATCTTCTCAATCAAAGGCACAAACATTCTAGATTTAATAGAGTTTATGGATCTCAATGAAACCCATTCTGTAACTTCTACTGTACTGTTTTGCTACTTATTTGGTAGTATCTTTATTATATATTGATAGATCATAAGTGAGGTCTTTTGTCTGCTACTTTTAGAGCAGTCATACTTATCTATGGGCATAGTCCTTCAGAGTAGCTCTATTCAGGTTCTCCATTTACACCCATTAATGCAATCATTATTACCAGCGAGTCTTACCTCCCAGTGTAGCCCTTTCCTACGGTGGGTAAACACTTTATCCTCATAACGATCAGTATTGAGGCTTTTGCCGTTTCGATTTCGCTTCCTCACTCCCCTTCTCCTATTATCAGTATAGCCATACAGGCTTTTTAATGGGTCTTTTTTTTCTTTCTTTTTGACTGTCCCTTTGCATATACTAAATAATATTGTGTTTTTTTTTTTAAATATATTCTTTCTTATTGTATTACAAGGGACATAGTGTGCCTTTTGGGCTTTAAATCCCATTAGACATTTATGTGTTTATTTGTACCATTCTGTAGTTTCACCTATAGGTGCAAGCATCCTCAAAAGGTCTGATGAAACTGAGACTTTATCCAATAGCAATGTGTATAAAACAGCAGAAGGTAAACTGTTGTACCTAGATACAACATGAATATCTGAGATTACATCTGAGATTGGAATATTTTGCATAAAAGTGAGCTCTCAAGAGAATAGTTTAAGATAAATGGATCCTGGATGCCTGGACTATATTTTTCATTATACAATAAGAGACCTGCACCAGAAATGATCTATTGGGATTCAATACAACAGCACAGACAACAAATCCTTTACAAGAGACATTTTTCAGAAACTATTCTTAAAGATAAATTGTGTAGGTTCAAATAAGGCACCACCAAGAAGTAACAGTTTTTTGGTGCCTAATCTGCTGTTGTGCTAATATAACTATGCTAAATTTCAATTCCTAATGTATGCCCTCCTTAAGAATAAAATCCTCTATTTACCCATTCACACTGATATATGACAATGAAGGGGTCCCAAATATACTGCAAAAAGTTAATTAATATGAAAAAATTATTATTGTCAGTGTTATATCTCCTGTGAGGAGATATAAGAGGGGATAGAATTGTTCAATGCTTTATAGGTATGGGTTAGTACTTTGAATTGACTCCTATAGAATACAGGAAGCTAATGTAAGAACTGACAGAGGGGAGAGGTGTGAGAGGACCGACTGGAGAGTAAACTCAGCATTCATTATAGATTGTAGCAGGGCAGTATGGATTTTAGGAAGAGCAATTAGGAGAGGGTTACAATAATCCATGCGAGAAATTACTAGAGCATGGACAAGCTCCTTAGTAGCATTTTGCATAAGAAAGGGGCAGATGCGGGCTATGTTTTTAAGATGCAATCTACAGGATTTGGTAACATACTGGATGTGAGGCTCAAAGATAATGCCAGAATCAAGTGTAATGCCAAAACATTGCGCTTGCAAGGATGGATTGATGTGGATACCACTAACCTGTAGGTAGAGAGAAAGAGGAGGATCGGAATTAGGAGGAGAGAAGACAACAAGCTCAATTTTAGCGAGATTGAGTTTCAAAAAGTGGGAGGACATCCACTCAGAGATGGAAGAAAGGCAAGCAGTGAAACATTGCAGGATGGCAGGTGAGAGGTCCAGGGAGAAGAGATATATCTGGGTGTCATTAGCGTACAGGTGGTAGTGGAATCCTAATGAGGTAATAAGTTTGCAGTAATGAGGTAATAAGTTTGCAGTATGAAGGAAAAATAGAAGGGGACCAAGGACAGACCCTTGGGGGACTCGAACCGAGACAGGACGAAGGGAGGAGGTATCATTAGAAAAGGAGACACTGAATGAGCAATGGGAGAAATAAGAAGAAAACCACGAGAGGACAGAGTCACAGAGACCAAGTGATTGAATAGATTGAATAAGGAGAGCATGATCAATGGTGTCAAAATCAGCAGAGAGGTCAAGAAGAATTCGTATGAAGTAGTGGCCTTTGGAATTAACTGTAATTAGGTACCGTATGTCACGAACGCACACTACTCCAAGAGTGCGCGTGACGTAGTTGTGGTTGTGAAAGGGTTAAAGTTCACTATTTGTCTGCACTAGACCGGAAATAATTACAAAATCCCCCTTTAACACCACCCACACTTAAACATACTACTATAACTATTACTAGTTTAACGCTGCCACCACCAAGACAATTTATAAATGGGGTGCCTTGGTCCCCCAGGTAAATCAATAATAAAACCCACCAAATATTACTTAGCACAATATTTAACGAATTATAAAAATACTAACTAGTCTCTTCAGGTAACGTGATTCTTAACCAGACAAAGGCAAAACTTAATAAATGAATGTTTATTATGAGCAAAAGATAGTCACAGTGCATATAACAATATATGATAAACAAATTATTTACACCAACAACAAATAAAAACAAAAAGGATAAAATACAGAAGTCCTAATTACTCACTTAGGTTTTCAAAGTAAAACTTCTGTCCAGGGGGTCTCTGGCAAGGAAAGATGGTGACTCACTCAAAATTAGATCTTGGCCCCAAGCAAGTACACAAACACCCTTCAGGATCACAGGAGATATACCCTGTGAATTGCCACGCCTCATCCAGGGGTGGATACTAAGTGACCACCTCCTTTGTTCCAGAAACCAACAACCCACATACAAACTTTTGGTTTTATCTCCTCTACTGTACTTGCCCCAGAAATAATAATTGCCTCTATGAATTTGTTATTGTTTTCCCATTCCAAAGACATGTTGCACGCCTCGCCCACGATCCAATAGGATGGACATCAAAAGTCCTGCCACACGGTTTAAGTTGTGCAACTCATGTTTGGGCTTAATTAAAAGATTGGGCTTGTCCCATTCCAAATATAATAAAAATGAGGCTTAATTATTAATCTGTGGGTAAGTATGAATGTTTCACTTGGATAAGATACTGGAACACAAGGATCTTCATGAAAGGAATCCCATTACCATTTCAAATGATTGAACTATCCTTTACAAGGTACATGCCAAATGGATGAAGAGACATTCAGACTTTTCCAAGTGTAGAACCTCACACCTTGCAGATCCTTGATTACTTCACATCCATATAGTAAAATCCTTTTCACATTGCTATGCCATTCACACTACCCCTTCTGTCATCTGACCTCTGTGGGGGTCCCAGCTTCAAAAGATATAACCCCTGTTGACCTCAGCAATAGCATCTCTGTAATTTGTACATTAAAGGATGATATTCCATAGTGTAATAATAAATTATACACCCTTGTCGTGACACCGTATATACTCGAGTATAAGCCGGCTCAAATATAAGCCGAGGCACCTAATTTTACCACAAAAAACTGGGAAAACGTATTGACTCGAGTATAAGCCTAGGGTAGGAAATGCAGCAGCTACTGGTAAATTTCTAAATAAAATTAGATCCCAATAAAATTACATTAATTGAATATTTACATATTTACAGTGTGTGTATATAATGAATGCAGTGTGTGTGTTTGTGTGAATGCAGTGTGTGTGTATTTAATTAATGCAGTGTGTGTGTATATAATGCAGTGTGTGTGTATACAATGAATGCAGTGTGTGTGTATATAATGCAGTGTGTGTATATAATGAATACAGTGTGTGTACATTTAATGAATGCAGTGTGTACGTGTGTTTGTGTGTAGTGTGTGTGTATATAATGAATGCAGAATGTGTGTTTGTGTGAATGCAGTGTGTGTGTATTTAATTAATGCAGTGTGTGTGTATATAATGCAGTGTGTGTGTATACAATGAATGCAGTGTGTGTGTATATAATGCAGTGTGTGTATATAATGAATACAGTGTGTGTACATTTAATGAATGCAGTGTGTGTATAGAATGCATTGTGTGTGTGTATATAATGCAGAGTGTGTTTTTGTGTGAATGCAGTGTGTGTATATATGATGCAGAGTGTGTGTGTTTGTGTAGTGTGTGTAAACTGGGTGGGGGGAGGGCATTTTTATTGTAATATTTAATTGTTTAAACTTTTTTTGTCTCCCCTCCCTGATTGTTACCTGGCCAGGGAGGGGGGCTATGGCATTCCCTGGTGGTCCAGTGGTATGTACTGAGCAGTGGGGGCGGCCGGCAGCAAGCTGTTACTTACCTTTCCAGCAGCTCCCTTTATCTCCCTGTGTAAATCCTGTGGTAACCCGTGGCAATGCTCTGATGGCCGTGGGACTCGCGAGATTTACACAGGGAGATGAAGGGAGCTGCTGCCCACCCCCCAGGACCGCCGGGCTTGTAATGAGCCTGGCGGTCCTGGTCTGTATTATGGCAATGTAAGTTGCCATTATACAGACCCTGACTTGAGTATAAGCTGAGGGGGGCTTTTTCAGCATAAAATTTTTTCAGAAAAACTCGTCTTATATTAGAGTATATACGGTAATTAGTAACTTTGATAAGATCAGTCTCACTGGAGGGCGCAGAAGCCAGATTGAAGAGGGTAAAGGAGAGATTTGGAATTGAGGAAGTGAGACATACGGGCAAAGACAAGTATTTCCGGAAGCTTTGAGAAAAAATGGAGCAGGGATATGGGACAATAGTCAGAGGGGAAGGACGGGTCAAGAGATGTTTTTTTTCAGGATGAGTACTACAATGGCATGTTTAAGGTCAGCAGAGACAACACCAGAAGAGAGAGAGCTGTTGAATATGTGTGTTAAGGAAGGCACAAGACAAGGGGAGAGAGATCTGATAAGGTGAGATGGGAAAGGATCAAATGGGCAAGTGGTGGGGCGAGAGGAAAGAAGAAGCCAGCCACCTATTGTTCAGTAGCTGGGGAGAAAGTTTGAAGGGTAAGAAATGCATGATGTATGTGTGGTTAAGAAAGAGAGAGGCAAGGTGGGGAAAATTCTTTCCTTAGCTGGTCAATCATGTTGGTAAAGTAGCATGAAAAGTTAACGGCTTTAAGGTTAGTTTGGGGGGTGTCCACAGCAGGGCAACGGGAGTTAAAAGTATCTAAGAGTTGCCTGGGATTGTGGGATCATGAACTAATCAGAGAGGAAAAGTATGATTGTTTGGTAAGGGCAGGGGCTGCGCTGTATGAACACAATATGAATCTATAATGATGCAGAGTGTGTGTCTGACTTGGTGCGAGACTTCCTCCAGGAGTGTCAGCACAACAGGAGCATCCTTGCAGGTAGCGTGTTGATTTAGTGTGCCATGGTTTGGGGTGTGTCCTCCTCAAGGTAGAGCGGGACTCAGCATTCAAGGCAAAGGTGAGGGTGGTATTATATGTGGAGATAACCAGTGAGTGATAGGAGAGGGAAGAGATGGATAGCAGTTGTGAATCAATATCAGCTGACAGCTGTTGGAGGTGAATAGGATTAAGTAAATAACGGCAATGTTAGCAGAGATGGGTTTGAAAAGGCAAATCAAATGAATTTCAAATGATGAGAAAGATAGTGAAGGGGAGGTGGATAGAGGCTTAAAGGAGCAGTGAGGTGAGAATAGAAACCCTACGCCACCACCTTTACATTCAGAGTGTTGTGAGTAAGTTGAAGACCACTAAAGGATAAAGATGCAGGGGTAGCAGTGTCAGAGGGGGAGAGCCATGTTTCTGTTAAGGCTAGTAAGTCTAGGGAACGAAAGATGAAAAGGTTGTGGACAACAGAGCGTGCATTGCTCCATTGATTCAGAAGGCAGTATGGAAGGGGGATTAAGAGGAAGAGTAACATGAGATGGGTATGAGATTGGGGTGGTTCCTTGATTTAGTACATGGTGGATATACTGAGGTAGGACCGGGGTTTGGAGAGACATCACCAGTTGCTAGGCGCAGAAGGATAGAAAGGAAGAGAAGTTGGGAGTAGGATTTGAAAGTTTTGTGAGAGGGTATGTACACTGAACAAAATTATAAACGCAACACTTTTGCTTTTGCCCCCATTTTTCATGAGCTGAACTCAAAGATCTAAAACTTTTTCTATGTGCACAAAAAGCCTATTTCTCTCAAATATTGCTCACAAATCTGTCTAAATCTGTGTCCGTGTGCATTTTAATCCATCCACCTCAAAGGTGTGGCATATCAAGATGCGGATTAGACAGCATAATTATTTGAAAGGTGTGCCTAAGGCTGGCCACAATAAAAGGCCAATCTAAAATGTGCAGTTTTTTCACACAGAACAATGCAACAGATGTCGCAATTTTGAGGGAGCGTGCAATTGGCATGCTGACATGCTGACTGCAGGAATGTCCACCAGAGCTGTTGCCCATGAATTTAATGTTTATCTCTCTACCACAAGCCATCTCCAAAGGCATTTCAGAGAATTTGGCAGTACATCCAACCGGCCTGACAACCAGCAGACCACGTGTAACCACACCAGCCCAGGACCTGCCCATCCAGCATGTTCACCTCCAAGACCACGCACCTGGACAACTGCTGCAACAATCAGTTTTTTCATAAACTGTCAGAAACCGTCACAGGGAACATCTGTATGGTCTTCATCCTCAGTGGGGTCTCGACCTGACTGCAGTTCGTTGTCGTAACTGATCTGAGTGGGCAAATGCTCACATTCGATGGCGTCTGGCACTTCGGAGAGGTGTTCTCTACATGGATGAATCCCAGTTTTCACTGTACAGGGCAGATGGCAGACAGCGTGTATGGCGTCATGTGGGTGAGCGGTTTGCTGATGTCAACATTGTGGATCGAGTGGCCCATGGCGGCAGTGGGGTTATGGTATGGGTAGGCGTATGTTATGGACAATGAACACAGGTGTAATTTATTGATGACATTTTGAATGCACAGAGATACCGTGACGATATCCAGAGGCCCACTGTTGTCATTCATCCACGGCCATCACCTCATGTTGCAGCATGATAATGCATGGCCCCATGTTGCAAGGATCTGTACATCATTCTTGGAAGCTGAATACATCCCAGTTCTTGCATGGCCAGTATACTCACCAGACATGTTACCCATTGAGCATGTTTGGGTTTCTCTGGATCGGCATATATGACAGCGTGTTCCAGGTCCTGCCAGTATCCAGCAACTTGAAGATGAGTGGACCAACATTCCACAGGCCACAATCAACAACCTGATCAACTCTATGTGGAGGAGATGTGTTGCACTGCGTGAGGCAAGTGGTGGTCACACCGGATACTGACTAGTTTTTGCTCCCCCCCCCCCCTGGAATCCTTCAATACAGTAAAACTGGACATTTTCAAGTGGCCTTTTATTGTGGGAAGCCTAAGGCACACCTGTGCAATAATCATGCTGTCTAATCAGAATCTTGATATACGACAAATGTGAGATGGATGGATTATCTCTGCAAAGGAGAAGTGCTCACTAACACAGATTTAGACAGATTTGTGAACAATATTTGAGAGAAATAGGCCTTTTGTGTACATAGAAAAAGTTTTCGATCTTTGAGTTCAGCTCATGAAAAATGGGGGCAAAAACGTTTAGAATTTTGTTCAGTGTATATAGAGGATTTGGGAGGAGTTGGTGGAGATAGGCTGGACTATAATTTGTCAAACTTGGAATGTATATTACCTTTGCGATGTGTTATTTAGTAGTTGAGATGGGAAATGATGGTGGCATGGGAAGCAATTGAGCTTCATCCAGTGTTGGGTTGAACCCAATGTGGGTTATAGTTCTAAGATGGACATTAATAGTAATGCTATTGACCTGAAAGGAATCCGACATGGGTGCATTAGTGCTGGAAGGAGGAAAGACAAAAAGCTTTGTTTTAGAGAGACTAAGTTTATGAAAGTGAGCTGTCATCCAGTTAGAAATGGCAGAGAGGCAGCTGGAGACATGACTGAAGCATGATGGAGAAATATCAGGAGTAGACCAGAAGTTCTGTGTGTCAAAACACCAAAAAGAACCAGCAAACAAAACTGTCTAGCTCATGAAAATCAACCTTCACATGTCTCATGAGAAATTAACCCCTTAAGGACCAAACTTCTGGAATAAAAAGGAATCCTGACATGTCACACATGTCATGTGTCCTTAAGGGTTTAAGGACAGCGGACGTATGACAAAAAACGGTCCTTAAGGTAAATATGAGCGCAGGTACCGATCGTGATCGCTTCCAGACGCTCTAAAGGGCATTACACAATGCCAGCAGTGTGGAACAGAGTATCGGAAGCCTTCAGGCTCTAAAAGAGCAGTCACATGGCCCCCGTAGATGTCCACGGTGCTGCCAGCAGCGGGACTGCCTGATCTGACAGGCAGTCCCCCCGCTAGTGAAAAAGTAAAAAAGAAGTTAATAAATGTAAACAAAAAATAAATATAAAATTAATTTAAAAAAAAATAAATATATATATATATATATATATATGTATAAATAAGATATATATATATATATATATATATATTACATCTATATATACTATGTATATATATATATATATATATATATATATATATATATTAAGGCAATTTGGCCTGGATTTGTGGGAGGTGCTTGGTATCCACTCCTAGCCTACTTAAGGCACACAACTTACATTGCTCCTTACCGTTCGAGGTCAGCGTTGAATGAGGATCCACTTCCAGGTTCTCTCAGACGCCATTTTGGTTTTCAGTATCCACAAGGGTTTTTCTGCGGCAAGCTGTGTCCAGGAATCCTGTTTCAGGCCTTTTCCATCCGTCCAGCTTCTTCTAACCCCGGTCATCTTTGTAGATCGCATCCCAGGGACTCCTAAACCGTAAGTTAGACCTACCTGTCACGTCAGGATCGGTTCCCACGGTGTACGGTACAGCACGGGTCCCCGCTTTACGTTTTTTTCCCTGTTATGGCACAAATTGAACAAGCCGTTCGCGGTTTTCATTTCATACAGTATATTAGTTAAAGTGGTCATTTCGCATATAACTATTCCGTGATTACAGTGAAACAAGTTATCATTTTGGTTGTTTTGCCGTTCTGCACTTTTCTATGATACGCTTAAACACGCTTGCTGTTCGCATAAAATTCATGCGTTTAAACTATTCGTTCCAGCTTCTGTTTTCCCTCACATTGGGTTTCGGTTTTATTTCTATGTATTACGCATAAATCCTTTCGTGAATTATATTCACCATTTCATGTATATACCATTCGAGTAACGAATTGCTTGGTTAAATAGACAGATTAATTCCATTACTGTTTAAAGGTATCAGTATTGTATTAATGTCCATACAAAACCAAGCTCACTTATCTGTATGGATCATTTTGACTCCCACGCTTTCAGGGGTCTGCCATACTTATCCATTTTATTCAAATGGACTCAGCCTACATTACAGGCCTCATTTCTGTGTTATAAAAATTCTCGGGTTGAATCACGTACTGATCCAACCAATCATACGTCTTTTTCATTACAGATATATTATATATATATATATAACTTTACATCACTTTAAAGCATTTTGTGTATCCCTGCCCCTTTTTTGTTATTCTATTATATATCAACATAACGCAGTTTAAATATAGGCCACGGCCTCCCTCCCCCATGTTTTTTTTCTACTTGTCACCATCATACATTCCCCACTGTTTTATACAGAACTGTGCATTAAAGACACGGCATCACTTTGCCTTGGTAACATTTATATTCTCATGGTATATCACTACACTTCATTTACCAAGTAATACGCCAATCAAGCCTTAAAAAAACATCACTGGTACGGGCTACACAGTCTACTTCATTCCCACACAGTCCACACTCACAATACTACTCTCTTTTACCCGTTTTCAGGCTGTCCAGGTTTAAATAGCTATTTCACCACACGGTTTCCTGTGAGATATTTCATACTACCAGGTACGTACACCTGCTCATATGGTATTCTGCCATACATTTCATTTCTCCCCCCTAGGTTAGAGTACTGGCAATAGGGTCATAGGCTTCCCAATAGGTATTTACCCCTTCTTGGCAATTGCCATCAGTTAGTGGTCCCGCAAGGCCAACACCCCGCCTCAACGTTTCAGAGGCAAACAGCCATCGGGTCACACGTTAGCTAGCCGCCTTGCATGTTGCATAGAGAGGGCCTCACCTGTCACTCCCTTTCCCTGTTTTTCTATGTTACAGTCACCGAGAGGCCTAAAATTCCTGCCACTACGATGGGTGGCCTCAAATACCCTTGCGCCAACGCATAGATAGAGCCTCTCAAGCCACTTGGCAACAAATAGGGCCTCACCTGTCACCAAACAAGTGTAATGTTTCGCCATGCGACAGTACGATTTTGGTGGTTTTTCATACACTAATTAATTGTTTTGGTTATAGTATGTCTCAGGAAGGGGTAGAGGATTTCTTCCTGCCTAGCACTCCGGCTAGAGCTATCACTCCTACACAAGGAGGAGAGGTAGATAGTCCAGCATCGATCAGATCCTGGCCGATCCCTCGTATAACTACGGAATTGAGGAGACGGCAAATCCCCTACCCCGCTACAGCAAGGAAAGCAGAACTTTTCAAACTGCTACGTACCTCAATTAACAAAATGGATCCCGGGGAAGGACCTAGCCAGTCCAACCCAGGAGACATACATTCCATGTTATCTTCACTCATGGCGTCCATGAGCAGGGTCAACTCCAGGCTGGAGAAACTTGAGTCGGTCACCATGGCCCTTACTCTAGCAGGGCCACCCGCTGCTGCTTCACAAGCACCAGCCGACTTGCTATTGGTTCTCCAGCCATCACCCCGGATGACCAGGAAGTTAGCCCAGCTCATATGATCCCTGAGCACATAAAAAGAGATATCCTGAAAGGTAAAGACGTCAACCTAGCTTCCCTGCTGATTGCCTCCCAGGATATTGTGGAAAATAAGACTTATGCTTATGATGATGTGTCTGTTGTTGTCAGATCTAGGGACGCTCGCCTAAACAGGAAACTGACTATCCCCGAGTTTATACTGGCCTTTGGTATTTACCGGGATGTCATCTGTGCAGTCTATCCCAATAGAAGAGAGGAGTTTGATCTTTATATGCACAAGCTGGTAGATCTGGGCAACAAATATGGCGGTTCAGCCTTTTATGACTACCATAGGTCTTTTTCTGCAAAAGTGTCTGGAGCCTTCTCCCAATATGAAACAAGATCCAACTGGGGAAGGATTGATACCTTCATATTTTGCAGACACTTTTCAGGTCTAAGAACACCGGCTTGTGCATACTGCTCCTCTACAGCCCATACAACAAATTTCTGTCCCAACACGGCTGATGAACATGCCTCCACGCAAGGAGCTAGTTCCTCTGGTGTTCCAGAGAAATTGACAAGAGACAAACTGGGACGCCCAATCAAGTTTCTGGGCAAGTCCCAGATATGTAACAATTTCAATGTTGGGTCTTGTAATTATAGCAGTTGCAGATTATTGCATATCTGTTTAAAATGTTTTAGGGCACATGCAAAAACCACGTGTCCAAATAAAATGTATTCTAAGCCTTACCTCACATCCATTAATATGCCGGTATTTCCTGCATTTATGTTGCATCACCCGTCTAAACACTTGGTGGACTTTCTTATCTCTGGTTTAACAGAAGGCTTCCACACGGGTATTCTACACATACCATCCAGGACTCTGGAATGCCCTTATCTACAATCCGCACAACATAATCCCACAGCTGTTGACACTCTCATAGCCCAAGAAGTTGCTGAGGGTATCATATTGGGGCCTTTCAAAGCTCCTCCATTCAAAGAATGGCGTACTAACCCCATTGGTATTGTCACAGGGAAATCTTCCCTTAAACAGAGACTCATCATTGACTTGTCTGCACCACACTCATCGGCCAACCCCAGTCTTAATTCCCTCATACCCTTCGAGGAATTCTCCCTGTAATACACCACCATAGATCACGCCATTACAGCGATCATACAAGCAGGGGTCGGAGCCTGGCTTAGTAAGACCGATATTACTAATGCCTTTAAATTGCTACCAATCCACCCCACACTGTGGCACCTGCATGGAATCAAGTGGGCCGGGCACTACTATTTTTTCTCCCGTTTAACTTTTGGGTCCAAAAGTAGCCCAGCTATTTTCGACACATTTGCCGAAGCATTGTGCTGCTTACTATTGAACATAGCCAGATGCCCTATGGTATTACATTACCTGGACGACTTCTTACTGGACGAGGAGAATACTTCCCCTCCTAGTAGCCTCAAAGCTACCACCAAGCTATTCGAGCAACTAGGTGTACCAATCTCCCCTAAGAAAACAGAGGGGCCAGACACGATTATCACTTTCCTGGGTATTCAATAAGACTCAACCACAATGCAAGCAAGCCTACCACACGACAAGATAGAGAACATTCATACCTACATCAACCGCTACCTTCAGCTCGGTACTTGCAACCGCAAAGAGCTACAGTCCCTGCTGGGGTTACTAAATTTTGCCATGCGTATCATTCCTCAAGGCCGCTCCTTCATATCACGACTCTTGTATCTTTTTCCACGCTTCCTACATGTCACACACAGGTTGTCCTTAGATAACCAAGCTACGGCAGATTTACGCATGTGGAAGAAATTTTTAACCACTTGGAATGGTAAAAGTAAGTTCCTCTCTCAATTGACTGATTCATCACCTACCATTTGGTCAGATGCGGCATCTATCACAGGTTTTGCAGCAATTTTTGGGAACGAATGGCTTTGGGGCAGCTGGCCTACAGCAGTTCAGGATCTGGAAGGTTTTTCCACTACCTCAGCTCTCTTTGAGATCCATCCCATCGTTGCAGCTGCCGTAGCATGGAGTCATTTATGGGCAAATATGCCAGTTCGTTGTTACTCAGACAACCAGGCAACCTGTCACATCATCAACAAAGGTCGCTCCAAATCCCTTACGATCATGAGATTTCTGAGGAAACTCACGTGGTTGGCAGCTTGTCATAATTTCTTTCTATATTGTTTCCATGTTCCAGGTATGTAACACAGCTGCTGACAGTTTGTCTCGTTTTAAATTTCAGGCATTTCATCAAGCACTCCCGTCAGCTGTGCTCACAGCCACCACCACTCCAACATTTCAACAACTAATACTGGACTAGACATCATCATGCATCATAGCAGGACACTGTCCCAATTGGCACTGTCAAAAAATACACACAAAACGCCTGGAACTATTTTCGGCTAATATTTCCATGAACACCGCTGAGACTTCCGCCTTCCGTGCATTCGGCTAAATCCATACGAATGGAGCGCTATTCTAGGAGAATAAACTAACGAACGAGACAATTGCAATGAAGTTATGCACGAATGGATCCGTTCGTGCAATTTGTACTTTATTTGAAGGAGAAGATAGACCGGCCGCACAGCCTAAATCTGTGGAACTCTTTTGGGCATGAAAGCCATGCTTGCGGTCAAATGTGATTTTCATGGAATTCGGGAACCCCTGGTCTGATCTGGGTGATTTTTGGATATGTTGATCGCCCAGATCAGAGCTATCCAGGGATGTATGATTTATGGGGATATGTTATTGTTTTAGGGTGTTTCTGTGTTTTGGGTAAAACATTATTTTCTTCCTTTGGTAATTAAGTTAGTCCATTGTGTTTGGTAATTGTATCACAGGTAGAGGGGAGGGTTTGTGTGCATTAGCTGGGAGTGTCTGACTGTACTGTACTGTGTTGATTGGCTGTTGTAACTTTGTGTCCTGTGTTCTACAAGGTCCACATGGGTGGTAACCTTGTGGGGAAATGTGTATATGAGAAAGGCATGTATGCTCATTGAACCAGTTCTACTTCACCCTCAATTTAGAGTCCTGTCTCTTATTGAGGGAATCTGCTACAAGGGATTGCTATGCTCTTCATACTCCCTTGCTATAATCACTTGCTATAATCTTTTAAGAGCTTTTTCCTGTTCCTGCTTCACTCTCTGGGGAAAGAGAGGTTCACCCACTGGAACCTGGAGTCTTGTCTTAGGTCCAGGGTGGGTAGGAGACAGCAAAACCTCAACCAAGCTGCACGGGTTCATGGGGTCTGCGGTGGTTATGGTCTCTGGTGGAGTGCTTGGAGCCCTCAGGAAGCACTAGCAGCATCCTTCAACGGAGGTACCCAGTCGGGGTGCCAGGTGATCCGTTGCAATGAGTTTACCGAGGGAGGCAGTGTAGATCGAGAACAGTAGGGGACCAAGGACTAAACTTTGGGGGACACCAACAGAGAGAGATTGGGAGGAAGAGGCAGAGCCAGAGAAAGAAACACTAAAATAGTGCTGGGTGAGGTAGGAGGAGCAACAGGAGAGAGCTTCACCACCTGTTTGTATTAACAGATATCTATATTACTGTGACTCCTGATAGGCCAGTGCCTGTTTGGCTCTAGCAGCCTTGAGTGCCTTGCGAAGACACCACGAGTGCCGTGCATGGCAATGGTGCCATAGGTTGCCTACCCCTGGTGTAGTATGTCCCAAAAGTGGTAGAAACGATAAAAGAATATATGGTCCTACTCACGTTTTCAAGAGCTATGAACTTAGCTCTAGTGTTGATAACGTACAGTGGTATAATCCCCACTTATGAGATACGTGAGGTCTTAGTATTCTTTCTTGATTATGGAACCATATGTGGAAATAAAAACGGGAACAGCAATAGTGCTCAAAGTATAAAATGCCAGAGGTGAGAAGATAAAAAACCAAGTGGTGACTAACATTTAATTGAACAGACTAACTATTCAATGAATACAGCTCGAGTGGTATAATCCCCACCTAGGATCCTCACTGGAAAGTAAAAGCACTTCTGGTGCTGGATAAAAGGATGGTAGTAATAAAAGATAAAAATAATAATAGTAATAAAAAAGTAAGATGGCTAACTCACAGTAAGAAAGTGGTCAAAATACCGTTATTAAAAACCACAACGCGTTTCGCCCTTAGGCTTTATCAAGTGGAGATCAGAAAGTACACCCTGTTACATACAGGTATATATAGGCAGTGAACATATTTTAGAAAAGGCGCCAAAATGACGTCGTAATTGTGTTTTTTATTATTTTCAAAAGTGCTAAATGTTACATGTATAAGTGAGTACATACTTATATGGGAAACATGAGATAATTGAAAATTAAAAATGAAGTTTAATATTGACAATATCCTGCATATTATATTTTAATGGAAAAATCACGTGATCGGCGGCCATGGGGACGAGTGTCTAATAGTTGCTAGGACGTGAACGCAACACTCGCGATCGCGTCCTTGTGTCGAAAGAAAGGGGGGCATGTCCTAATAATGATGGTGATCCACTCAGAATACGTGGGTGGGGACTGGATGGATAGGGGTGGTACGAAGCAGCTCTGGAAAAAAATCTATGCCAGCCCCATAAGTCATTGTGCTATGTAGGGTGTTTTATATATATATATATATATATATATATATATATATATATAGGCAACTGAAATAGTTGGCTGCACTCTCGGATTTCCTTAAAACTTAACTGTTATTGAAATATTTAAGAGAAGATCAACGTTTCAGTCCCTCTTGTAGACTTTCATCAGGATCATGATGAAAGTCCACAAGAGGGAATGAAACGTAGATCTTCTCTTAAATATTTCAATCTGAGAGTGCAGCCAACTATTTCAATTGCCTGGATACTGGAGCCCTGGTGATGCACCCGGTCACACAACTTTCAAGCCTGAGTGCAAGGTACAACAGCTATATATATATATATATATATATATATATTATTGATACATTTCTTCTTCTAATTCAAATAATTCAAAATGTTAACACACCCCTGGTGTCTTTAAACGAAACCGCTGTTTAGTCAACCTTCCCCTTCTGCAATACCAATAATCTCCGTTCGCATGAACTGCAGTGCACGAACCAAACTCAGGGGAAGCGGCATTCTCCCGACCGGGATCCGTGAACGGCTCCAACCTCCTGAACGGAACTTCACGAACTGCTGCTAGCCGCCGAACAATAACATCAACCAAGCAGCTTTCGGTTCCATCCAGCAGTCTCTAAACGCAAATAATAAATCCCCCCAATAATGAGACAGAAGCTCCGCATTGAGGGTCAAACAGGATCTGGCTTTACTGTGGGCTACCTGCCCGTATTTATGCAGGTCTCCCACTTGGTGGACACTCCCCTAGGGGACCAAATAGGAGACTGTAATGACAGACAGACATGGTGACATTCCAGACATACAGTCACAGCTTTTACCCACAATACACTATGGTTTCCTCCCCTCTGCCCTGGAGATAATTAAGAAGTAACTCAATTATCTCCAGGACAAAGCCAGTCGCCATTTTAAATATAAAACCAGAAAAATGCATAAAAATATATAACTTTACAAAAACCGAACATTTCCCATTCATATCACATATCCCCAGATAGCCTGGATCTGAGTGCATATTATTAGCGAATAGCGCTCAGATCCCACACACATAGTTCAATCGCCATGGAGTCAAAGTTCTTACAGTCCTTCGGTATACGAATGACTCCATGGGAAGGCTATCTGGGTTAAGTCCTTTCGTATGCTGCAAAACTCCCGAACGGCCCGATATTCGTATGCTTTCGTGGAGGCAGCCAGGCTTTCCGTTGTTTCAGCGGTGTTCGGCAGCAAAAGTGTCAGTTTTTAGTTCCATGAAAATAGAGCCGAACACCGCTGGGCTTTCGTGCGTTTTAAAATGGCCGCTGCCTCGTGGTCGACATACGAACGATGACCACCCTGAATTTGGTTTAATTGAGAAGTGTCTGCGGTTAACCACAACATTCTAATTGGGATCAATAGGTTAACCAGCAGCACACTTCTCTCCTGGGTGGCCGTCCGTTCGGTAGGTTTGTTCGGGAAAAACAGTCATTCGTATGGCTGGGCTATAGGAAACAGCCATTTACACGAACGGGGTAGAAACAGACGAATACACCTGCAATAACCAGACAGATGGTTCTGTCACACAAAATATTAGTTCTTTCATGGTAATTAAATTATACAGTAAAGCCTACTCACACACAGACACAGACAATCTTACTGATGTACACAAATGGGCTCATTGACAGACAATCTCAATGACACACACAGACAAGGTTACTGGCACACACACAAATTTAGTACAGACAAACTCTAATACACACATAAACTTACTACAGACAAGCTCACTGTCACATACACACACTCACTACAGACAAGCTCACTGATGCTCACACACTCTCCCTACAGACAAGCCCATTGACACACACATGCACCCTACAGAAGAGCTCACCAACACACAGATTCACTACAGACAAGCTCACTGACACACATATGGTCACTACAGAGAAGCTCACGATCACACACATGCTTACTACAGACAAGCTCACTGTACACACATGCTCACCACAGACAGGTTCCGACACACCCATGCTCCTTACAGACAAGCTCACTAACATGCACACACACATATGAGCCCTACAGACAAGCTCACTGACACACATACAAGCTCACTCACAAGCAGAAACACACACACACACAAACTCACTAGCAGGCGCACACACACAGAGGCTCCCTCACTAGCAGATGCGTGCGCACACACACACACACACACACACAGAAGCTCGCTCGCTCACTCACTAGCAGATGCACACACACACAAAGTCATCCACACAGACAGAGGCAGACAGTCACTGACACTGAGGCAAACATCCTCACATACAGAGACAGGCAGACAGCCACACACACACAGGCAGACAGCCACATACGCAAGCAGACGGCCACGCACTCACACACACACACACACACAGGCAGCCACACACACACACACACAGTCACACACAGGCAGACAGTCACACACACAGGCAGTCACACACACACACACTCACAGGCAAACAGTCACACACACACAGAAAGCCACACACACACACAGTCAGTCACACAGGCAGACAGTCACACACACACACACAGTCACACACACAGGCAGACAGTTACACACACACAGTCACACACACAGGCAGACAGTCACACACAGTCACACACACAGGCACACAGTCACACACAGACAGTCACACAAACAGACAGTCACACACACACACAGGCAGACAGTCACACACACAGTCACACACACAGGCAGACAGTCACTCACACACACAGTCACACACACAGGCAGAAAGTTACACACACACAGTCACACACACAGGTAGACAGTCACACACACAGGTAGACAGTCACACACACACAGTCACACACACAGGCAGACAGTCACACACAGGCAGACAGTCACACACACACAGGCAGAACGTCACACACACACACACGCAGACAGTCACACACACACACACAGTCACACACACACACAGTGTCCCCGCCGCAATATGTGTGAGCTGTGCCAGCCGCCTGGCTCCCCCTGCTCCCATGGGGCCAGCCGGGATTACAGCTGTCAGCCCAACCCCAGGTGCCGTGGCCCACCGGGAAATTTCCCGGTATCCCGGTGGGCCAGTCCGGCCCTGGGGGTGGGCATATATAGGTTCAGGGGGTGGGAAAAAGGGGTAATACATCTTAGAATATGTACAATAAAATGGCACAATATTTTTCTATATAGACAGAGCAAAAATAAATTTTAAAGAGACAGAAGGCATTACTTGTTGTTAATACAAGTAAAAGGCCAGGGGTAGTAACTTAAATAATAAAACCATATAATTGAATAATAATATTAATACCTTTATAGGCTTAAAGAATAAATTCAATAGGAACAAACATTTGCCAGGTAGAATATATAAATGATAAATGATCTCTGTTACTTTACAATTAGTGGTGATTTTACATTGGAGTATAAACGATGAAATAAAATAAAGGTTTATAAAATATATAGAGTAAAAAGAGCTTGCAAATTGGATACGCCCATAAAGGAATTGATAAAATATAATATATATAATTATTAAAATAATGGTTCAATATATAGGTATATACTCTATGCACATAATTTTATAAATAGTTATAAAGGATAATAAAATCTAAAAAAATATTATAAAAAAATGAAACAGGTCGAACTCTACATTAAGACCTTCAGGGGTAAGTGTTTTTAAAAGGAACACCCAGTACATTTCTTTTTGTCCCAGTAATTTTTTAAGGTCACCTCCCCTCCAGGGTAATTTACATCTTTGGATCCCAGTACATTTAAAAAATGTAGGGTCTTTGTTGTGTTGAATAAAATGCTTTGAGACAGAGTGATTTGGGTAGCCTTTAGGTAGCCTTTGATAATGTTTCTACAGTGTTCTGCTAACCTTATTTTTAAGCATCATGTGGTCATACCCACATACTGGAGGCCACATGGGCACAACAGGTATACAACATTCTTAGTAGTGCAACATATTAAATCTTTAATCGGGTATGTAATACCTGTTTTGTTTGAGGTAAGTTGTGTTGTTTTTTATGTGCTACTTTGGTCAGTGGATCTGCAAACAATGCATCTGTTACATTTAAAAAAAAACCTTTGGAATTTGATAAAAATGACGGATTGTTTGTATTGACTTTTTTTGTGTAATTTTTAGTAAGCATTGACTTTAGGTTTGGGGCCCCTCTAAAAATGATATGGGGTTTATCTGGGATAAGTGTCTTTAAAATTTCGTCTTGTTTTAAAATGTGCCAGTGTTTTTGGATAGTTTTTTTCACAATTTTATTTTTATTGTCAAAGTTAAAAATGATCGGGATGGATGGTGGGTCTTTATTTTTATTCGTATTATATTCTAAGAGATTTAGCCTGTCTTTTTGTTTCACTGCTTTGAGTATCCTATTTTAGATACATAGAGGACTTGTTTTTTTAATCTGGAAAGGTCCTGAAACCTCACTTAAACTTTTTTTAAACCACCTAAATGACAACAATAGTGGCATCATTTTAACATCAGAATACAGCAAAGATGTAATTAATTTTTTAGACATCCAAATTTTTAGCTTTTCTTTTGGGTAATTCTTACTGATAAATTGAGCTTCGAGTGTTTTGGCTTGTTCGTCGAAATCTGTATTGAAGGAACAGTTCTTGTGTAGACGCAGGAACTGACCTTTGGGCACCCCATCTAACCATGGTTGGTAGTGGCAGCTTGATCTGTCAAAGACTGTGTTGGTGCACACTTTAAAAAAAAAAAAAAAGTTCTAGTGTTAATATTCCCATTCTGGATAAAAATTTGGATGTCTAAAAAATTAATTACATCTTTGCTGTATTCTGATGTTAAAATGATGCCACTATTGTTGTCATTTAGGTGGTTTAAAAAAAGTTTAAGTGAGGTTTCAGGACCTTTCCAGATTAAAAAAACAAGTCCTCTATGTATCTAAAATAGGATACTAGGTTTGCTTTCCAGGGGTGATCTCCCCAGATTGCTTTGGACTCCCAATTGTCTATAAAAAGATTGGCATAACTTGGTGCAAACCTAGTACCCATAGCTGTGCCTTGTCTTTGGGTGTAAAAAGTGTCTAAAAACCAAAAATAGTTATTCATTAAAATAATTTTTATTCCTTCAATGATAAAATGGATTTGTTTTTCTGGAATGTTATTATCTGTTTTTAATCTATTTAAAACTGCTTCACACCCTAGTTCATGGGGAATTATAGTGTACATAGACTGGACATCACAAGTGACTAGAATTAAATCTGGATGCCAGGTAAAATTTTCTAAAAAGCGTAAGAGAGACATGAAATCTTTTAAGAACGACCTCATGAGTTTGACTGATGGTTGTAATAAAATGTCAATGTATTCTGATAAGTTTGATAAAACAGAATTGATCCCGGAGACAATAGGTCTGCCTGGTGGGTTGGTCTCATTCTTGTGTATTTTTGGTAAAAAGTAAAACTGGAATTTTTGGATGAGGAACATTTAAATAAGAAAATAATTTTTTGTTGAGGATATTGGAATTAAAGCCTTTGTTTAAAAATGATAAAAGGGAGTTTTGGATGGTATGGGTTAGGTCTGATAGTAGCTTGTCATATACTCTGGGGTCATTGAGCTGTCTAAATGCTTCTTTCATGTACATTTCTTGTATAACTAGACCGCCCGCTTTATCGGCTGGTTTGATGACTATAGTGTCATCTTTTTTAAGGTCTGTGAGGGCTTTTCTTTCTTGAAATGTTAGGTTGTATTGGTTATATTTATGATATTTATGGTTGTTTTTTTTGAGGTTTTTATTTTGTCTTGCTTTACCAAATTTTCAAAAACTTCTATTGGGCCTCATGTAAAACTTGAAGGGTAAAAATTAGAGTTGTTCTTAAGAGTGGTGTTTACTGGTATTTCCTCATCAGTACATGGTTGTGTGGGGGAATTATTGACTTGGCCATGGTTAATAGATTGATGGTCAATTCTGCTGCTAAAAAAATATTTTAAGTGTAGCTTTTCTAACAAACTTGTTTAAATCTAAAAAGGCTTGGAATGGTTGATAGGGATTGGTAGGTACGAATTTAAGTCCCTTAGTTAAGACCAAAATTTGTGTAGTAGTTAAGATTTTTTGGGAAAGGTTAAAAATTCCATGAGGGTTATCTGTATTAGTTAGTGTCTCTCTAGTCTTTCTCTTTTGAAATCTTCTGCCACTTCTCTTTCCTCTAGGCTTAGATTTATCTTTTTTGTTCTGGGTAGGTAAGGTGTGGCAGCAAGTGGATTTGGGCCTAGTTCTAAAAAATGATCCTCAGTGTCTGTGTCCAAATCTGTGGATAACAGAACACTTGGTATCTGTTGGGATGGTGTATAGAGGGTAGATGAGGAGGAGTAGTGGGGTGGGCGTGTTTGAATGTATGTCTGAATCTTTGAGGTCTGGGGGTGAGGTCAGGTCTTTGTGGGATAGTCATGAGTGGGACAGGTTTGGTGGGCCTGGGTTTGGTATAATTGGAATAGGAGGGTGAGATGGCTGGGGGTGAGATGTAGTGGGAAGAGCTGTAATACTTTTATGGTGGTGGTAGTTGTGGTGCCTTCTGTGATAAGGGACGTGAGGAGGTTGTCTGTGCTGGTTGTAGCGGGGGTGGGGTCTGCTGGGGTAATGTGTAGGGACATGAGGGGGATAGTCTGAATAATAGGATGTTGTTTTAATAAAGGTATTTTGGCCACTTTCTAACTGTGAGTTAGCCATCTTACTTTTTTATTACTATTATTATTTTTATCTTTTATTACTACCATCCTTTTATCCAGCACCAGAAGTGTTTTTACTTTCCAGTGAGGATATTACTCCCAAGAATCCTAGGTGGGGATTATACCACTCAAGCTGTATTCATTGAACAGTTAGTCTGTTCAATTAAATTTGAGTAACCACTTTTATTGCTGTTCCCATTTTTATTTCCACATATGGTTCCATAATCAAGAAAGAATACTAAGACCTCACGTATCCCAAAAGTGGAGATTATACCACTGTACGTTATCAACACTAGAGCTAAGTTCATAGCTCTTGAAAACGTGAGTAGGACCATATACTCTTTTATCGTTTCTACCCCTTTTGGGACATACTACACCATCAGTTGTTATCTTTTCTATTTCATATGATGTACAAAAACGCATCTACACCACTCTGAAGAATCCCCCACTACTAAAGACTGTATTCACCTCTACAAAGAAATACCTCATTGTTTGATTCACCTACCAGTCAGACTATTTATTCTGGACTTTTATTTGTTTTTATCTATTATATATATTGCAGTTTAGTTTGCCTACTTTATGTTCTTTTAATTTATGTGGTTTTTAGTGGTACTACCTTGCACCGCAATCCCACATTAATAAACTCAATACATTGTATAACTCGTTCTGCCGATTTGTGCTACAAGAACTAAACTGGCTGTTGCTGGAATCCAGACGCACCCTTCATCTTTCCAGCCTCGTGTTTAAGAGCTTTTCTGTGAAACTCCCGCCCTACCTGAGCAAAATGCTCTACTAGGCTGTTCCCACCTCCTATAACCTACGATCCAGTACCAGCACTTTATTTAGTATACCTCAATACAAAAAGAAAGCAGCCCAATCCTCCTTCTCCTACAGAGCACTGCAATCATGGAACGACCTCCCGCACACTTTCAAATCTTCCCCAAGCCTAAAGTCCTTTAAGAGATCCCACTCTACATACCTCAAAACAGAATGCACGTGTTATGGTTGATTATATATTTTCTACCTGTTCTATGTTAGATTTTGTATATATTGTGTATTAATATTGTTTTTGTATTTTATTTTACCATAATGTATCAATGCAATGTTTTGTGGACCCAGGACATACTTGAAAACGAGAGAAATCTCAATGTATCTTTCCTGGTAAAATATTTTATAAATAAATAAAAAAAAATTATATATATATACACACACACACACACACACACACTTGTATTAAGTATAATATAAATTGAAAAAAACAAACCCTAACTTTGGCCAGGTATTGTGACTAAGTGGTTACTACAAAAGACTGGACATACCCCATTTTGAATACCCTGGGTTGTCTACATTTGAAAATGGTATGCCATGATGAGGTTATTTTACATTCCTGGGCTACCATACGGTCTCAAAAGGCAACACAGACCCTGCAAATCAATCTGGCAAACTGAATCATTCAAGCCCTATATTGAACCTGTAACTTTCCAAAACACCATAAAACCTGTACATGGGGGGTATTGTTATACTCGGGAGACTTCACTGAACACAAATATGAGTGTTTTAAACAGTAAAATGTATCACGACAATGAAATCACCAGTAAAAGTGCAGTTTTTGTGCAAAAAACAAATAAAAACACTAATTTTGGCCAGTGTTTGTGACTAGGTGGCTACTACAAAAGACTGGACATACCCCATTTTGGATACCATGAGTTGTCTACTTTTACAAATGGTATGCCATAATTTTCATTCCTGGGCTCCTATAAGGTCTCAAAGTCAACATAGGCCCCTCAAACCAATCTCGCAAATTTCAATGTGCAAACATGGAAAGGGGTAAGCCCTAGATTTTATCCTTTTAAGTTTTCAAAAACCCATAAAACCTGTACACTGGGGCACTGTTGTACTCGGGAGATGTTGCTGAACACATATTGGGGTGTTCTTTGTCAGTAACAAATAACAGGAACAGAGAATCCAGGCCTAAAGTACACTGTGAGAGTAAAATAACACAAAAAAATGACTACCCAAAAGTTTGAAAAAGACTGGTGGTAGAATTAGTGCATGGAAAGTGTTAAAATACCACCATTTGAAATACCCTAGGGGGTCTACTTTTAAAAATAGGACATGGGTGCATGATGACCAGCTGAGAAAATTCCATGTTGAAAAACTGGAAAGCGCACCCTCCAAATAAGGTCTTTTATCCCCCAGAGAACCTGACACACCTATACATGGGGGGTTTCACTGTACTCATGAAATGTTGCTGAATACATATTGGTGTGCTCTTTGGCTGTAACCCTTAAGGTTCTCTGTACATGTATTCTTAAATTGCTATGTGTGTCAAAAAAATCTGCAATTATTTTTTTTTTTTTTAATTTGGCATAGACTGGTGGTAAAATGGTTGCATGAAAAGAGTCAAAATACCCCAAGTTTAATACCTTACGTTGTCCTCTTTTAAAAAAATATATACATGTGAAGGTATATTTAAGGATTCCTGACAGATATCAGTGTTTCAATGTAACTTGCGTTAATTTTGAAAAAAAAAATGGTTTGGAAATAGAAAAGTGCTACTTGTACTTATAGCCCTATAACTTTCCAAAAAAAGCTACGAACATGTTAACATTTCTAAACTCAGTACAAACTTTAGAAACTATTTAGCATGGGTGTTTTTTTGGCGGTTGTAGATGCGTAACAGATTTTTTCATAATATTTTATAATTTTTTTATAGTATATTATATGATTTGATGAATATAATGGTATCTTTAGAAAGACTATTTTATGGCGAGAAAAACAGTATATAATATGTGTGGGTACAGTAAATGAGTAACAGGAAAATTACAGCTAAACACAAACACTGCAGAAATTTAAAAAGAGCCCTAGGGCTTAACGGTAGGAAAATTGAAAAATGGTCTAGTCACTAAGGGGTTAAGAAAGAACCTCATGCAACAAAATGTATCATGTTGGAAGAAAAACAACCCTTTTAAGTGCTATTTATTTAATTTTTATATTAATTTTGTGGGAAATGCATTTTGTTTGTTTAAGGTGTAAGTAAATTTGGTATGTAATATGTGCTTTCATTGTGATGTATGTTATCTTTTTTTTTTAACATGAGTGTCTGTCGGTTTTATAAAACTAAATGGGCAAACAGATTTAGCTTCAGGGAAATATCTGTCTTAAACAGAGCATGAAATGCTTAAAGGTTACAAGAGGATAAAGGTTTCCCCATTTATGACTCATAGCAGAGTTGGCATCATTTTGGTGATTTCTCAATGCCGGCCTTCATGCTATGTATCATCAAAATCTTTCTACAACTCTGCATCAAGGACTGAACTGCTTTAATGATCACTGTTGTCCATACCTTTTAGAAGCGACATTAACAGTGTTCCATAATTAAATTAAGGATTTAGTTTATTTAAAATTATGAATGTTCTAGGTTGGAGAAATATTTGATCCAAACGAGCAACAATAACAAATGAAAATAAATCTATATATAGTGATTTTGAAGAAATTTTATTTTAAGATTTGTGATTGTATACACTTTTCACCAGATCATGCTAAAAGTCCAGTAGGTCAATATAGTATGCTCTAACTTCATTAATACACATACTATAGTTGAATTCTATAAATAGTTGGATAGTTTATCAAGAAAGGTCACTGATATGATGTAGAAAGAACAGTGAAAATAATGCTAACTTAAAAAAATAAGACAATTTCTGGTACAAATGAATTCATTTGCACTGTTTAAAGGGAGTCATTCTTGGCATCTTGCAGTACCAGAGGCTGGAATATGAAACTTTAATTGATATGAATCACGTTTCTTCCTCCCATTGTATGAACTTCTGTCTTCATGCTTCAATGAGTGGTTTATTCACTAAACAAATTGGAATAGATACATTTGGGTGGATGTATTCTTAGCAGTTAAGAACCAAACACATAGAAAAGATTAAACACATTTAAAAAAGAGAACACATGGAAATAATAATAATAATATTAATAATAACATCATACAAATTGTCTCTTTATCAACTATATTATTGATTCCTTACTGAGACAAATATAAAATAAAACAAAGACAATACCAAAATCTAAAAACCATTGCACTGAATTCTTATATAAATATATCTCATTGAAAAGCAATGTCAATGGGAGAACTGCAATTCCATTTTGAGAGTTGCATTTATCTCTTGAAATTTAATTGAGCCTCTAGTTTTATGAGCTGCACAATCTTGCTAAAAGTGCAACCCAAATATATTTAGAACTTAGATAAGCAAAGGAACTAATTGAATTATTTTCTTGGCAATGTTAGCAACTCTGAGCTTTCTTAAGAAACAACACCATACAATTAAATTAGAACTAAGGAGTCCAAAAACATATATTTTTTCCAGTGGTAGAACTCATAAAGAATCGCCCTGGTGCAAAATAAAAAATGTAAAAAAAAAATATATGATACATTATCAGGAACTTCTCCCAGACAGGAGCAAGATGCCTGTGGTCTTAAAACACACATACATGGTCTCTCTGCATGCCTCCCTGCTACTTAGCATTAATCACACAGTGATCAACAAGAGCACCATGCAAGATTAGTACCATGAAAGGGAGATTATGTTACAAACATGTTTGGGGGATTTCAAAAAGAGATGAATGATGGAAAAAAGATGATTGAGAAGTGACAGGGCTATACAAGGGCTATACAAGTGACTATATACTATGCAGTATATATATATATATATATATATATATATATATATATTTGTGTTCGGGGCAAATAGCCGTATATGGAGTAAGGTTCCAGCATAAGCGTAGGATAGTATAAAGGGAGCAAGTCGGTTGTGGTGTGCCGAGACCGACGATACGGTAGGCCTGTAAATAAAGAGGGCCCACCAAGGAGTAAGTAAGTAAAGTAAATGGAAAGAAAATAGAAAGTGTTGAAATGAGGAGTGGGTGGGAGGGTCATTCTGATGCTGACCTCAAGCGATATGAGTCAGGTAAGGGGTGTCCCTTATATAGGGGAGTGAATTAATTTAAGCCCCTCCCACAAATACAGGCCAAATGGCCTTAAAACTTGTGTTCGGGGCAAATAGCCGTATATGGAGTAAGGTTCCAGCATAAGCGTAGGATAGTATAAAGGGAGCAAGTCGGTTGTGGTGTGCCGAGACCGACGATACGGTAGGCCTGTAAATAAAGAGGGCAAAAAGAATAATCAAAGATTTAATACAGTCAACAATATATACAAATTAACCAGACATTTCCTTAAATGCATTACGGTATTTAATTCCTGGAAGGATTTTTGAAGGTAGGAATCTAGGACCGCAACTGGACACCATTTGTTGTGGGTAGGATAGTATGTTATCTCTACTGTTGGTGCGTGTTGACTCGTTTCGGAATGTGGTAGAGCCAATAGGTAATGATATATGTGTTTACATACGTGGGATCGTTGAAGACAATGATCTGTCTGAGTGGTGGTTATGGTAGTGGATTCTCTGGCCTGAGAAAGGCATAAAAGGCAGTGTGCATGGTGGTAATGGCCAACTTGGTAGTATAATTGAATGGTTGTAGCTCTAATAGGTCCAATAAGGATGGAAAAGTTGGATGGCTATTGGTAATATCTGAGAGGAACGTGGGATCCTGTATTGGGACACATGGTTTGTCATGTGCCCTGAATGATTTGAACATATATGCAACAGTCTATATGAAATGCAACTACTAATACCAATTGTCTCTGGTAGTTCAGAGGTGCTGGTACCTGGAGCCTGAGAGTGCTCGCCCGTTTGTTTGGGAGAAAATCCCTTCTGGTTGGGTACCTGCACAAATAAGCATCTCTACATATTCCAAATGCCAACACAACCAAGGGATGGTCAGTTCCCGATTTACCTAGAATCCCTGCGTCTGACCATCATAGATACATCATCATACATATATATGCCTTGTTTCCCCAATGTGCCGGGATCATATGTGCAAGGTTAACGTCTTGAACCAAGTAACCGAGTTTCGGTTGGTGCTGGTTGTACAGTGAGGCCCAGCCTTGTGAGGGCTGTGACTGACTCGAGATTGCCAGTCTGTCGTAAATTTTTTGGCTCATGAGTTTATGAGTGAGGCTAGCATGGCCTGGGTGTCACCTGAGTTGGTGTTGCTGGGCCTTCCCCTGCTTCCGTGTTGTCCGTTGATGTATGGAGGAGTTTGAATAACTCTGCTTTCCTTGCTGTGGCAGGGTAGGGGATTTGTCGCCTCCTTAGGTCGGAGCCACATCTCCTCTGCTTGAAGGTGTATCACTTCTAGCCGGAGTGCCAGGAAGAGATGATTCTTCACCATCTTTTTGAGAAATACTTAAATAGCAATAAAGATTGCAATTATTATTTGTACCCAGGGGTCTTGTACTGGCTTGCCAGCTAAGCCGTAAGGCGAAACGATTAGGCTTGGTGTTTTTTGGTGACTGGTGAGGCCCTGCTAGTTGCCAAGTGGCTTGAGAGGCTCTATCTATGCTTGGCGCGAGGGGATTTTTTTGTGGCAACCGAACGTTGTGGCAGGATGTTGGCCTCTCGGTGACAGTAACCAGAAAATAGGAAGGGGAGTGACAGGTGAGGCCCTCTCTATGATAGGATTGCCCATTTTATGCCATGTAAGTGCCAGTTTGTAGGGTAGATGGTAGCCGTTTACTGTGTTGATGATATTGGTCTTACTTAACGAAGCTTCAACCCATGCTTGAGTGATAGCTGTAAAGGTAGATCAATGGTGTGTATAGTAAGGAAACTCCTCGGAGGGTATGAGGGAGTTGAGACTTGGGGTAGCGAAGGTGTGTGGCGCCTCGAGGCGGCTAGCTCGAGGCGGCTAGCTCACGAGTGGCCCGAGGGGTGTAGGCCGGGTGTTGGCCTCGCGGGACCACTAACCAAAGCGTAAAGCAGAGAAAACAGGAGGTAATACCTATTGGGCCATAGAACCCTAATTGCCAGTACATTACTACTATTCCAGGGAAAGTAAGAGATGAAGGTGTATCACTTCTAGCCGTGGTGCTAGGAAGAGGTGATTCTTTACCATCTTTTTGAGAAATACTTAAATAACAATAAAGATTGCAATTATATATTTGTACCCAGGGGTCTTGTACCGGCATGCTAGCTAAGCCGTAAGGTGAAACGATTAGGCTTGGTGTTTTTGGTGACTGGTGAGGCCCTGCTAGTTGCCAAGTGGCTTGAGAGGCTCTATCTATGCTTGGCGCGAGGGGATTTTGTGTGGCCACCGAACGTTGTGGCAGGATGTTGGCCTCTCGGTGACAGTAACCAGAAAAATAGGAAGGGGAGTGACAGGTGAGGCCCTCTCTATGATACAATGCGAGGCGGCTAGCTCACGAGTGGCCCGAGGGGTGTATGCCTCCGAGTGTGAGGCGGGGTGTTGGCCTCGCGGGACCACTAACCGAAGCATAATGCAGAGAAAAAAGGGGGTAATACCTATTGGGCCCTAGAACCCTAATTGCCGGTACACTATTACTATTCCAGGGAAGGTAAGAGATGGATAACTACGTGAGCAGGTGTACGTACCTGGTAGTATGGTATTGAACCTGACAATCCGTATAGGTTAGTTAACTGTAACCTGAATGGATAAAATCGTATGGCATAAGGAAATATGGCATAGACCAAGCTTATCTTAAAACATACAGTATATGTGAAAGTAAAGTGCCGTGATATGTAAATATTAAACATCATATCCATACTGGTTAAATATGTATCAATCTTAACCCATTAAGTGCCGTATGTAAGTGAACCATATTACCAGTTACGTATATACAGATGCGTGTGCTACTGTGTAATAATATGTGTATTTATAACAGATATTGATATACTGCTTGCTATGTGAATTGTTGTATGCCTTATTGAATGGCAAGTGAACATGGAGTTGCAAAATGCAAGTGCACTGGAGATCTGCCGAGTGCCCTATAGGTGGCAGTGTAGTTGATACTGATTGGTATGTGAAATGTTGTTTGTCTGTTGACCTATAGGGGTCAGTGTTTTGGTGTTTGTAAAACCCCATGAAAAACCCCATGAAAATTGTCAATGTACTTGACAGACCTGTAGGTGGCAGTGTTGATAGAACCACTGTTAGTGTTAATGTGAAATGTAAATTATTGTGAATTAAACCTGAAGTTGAGCCTGTGTTGGAGTTTAATTCATGGTTTTTGGTTATGTTTAAAACAATCTTATGTGTAATTTATATTGGCTGGTAATTGTATATGACATGTGAAGACAGTTTTGCTGTTGACCAGTAGGGGTCAGAAATGCTGATTGTATGATAAAATACCCTTTAACCCGTGAAGGATACATGACATGTGAGACATATCATGATTCCCTTTTATTCCAGAGTTTGGTCCTTAAGGGGTTAATCCAAATGCAAGGTTAACGTGAGATTTTGAGAGTGACCTGTAGGGGTCAGTGTGGTTTATGTGAAACATTGTTTGTGAGCTATGCCCCAGCATTATAGTTGTGTGACAGGGAAACAAACAGTGCCCGTTTGACAATATACAATAAGTGAACATAATAGCTTAATAACAGTCATTGTAACAAACCAAAGTTCTGTTCATGGTTGTAAACGCGCGAAGCGTGTGTGTAGTACAATAGTAAATGCATGAACTAGTACCCGTTTGGTAGAAAATTGCACGAACCGTGAGCCTGGTATGTCAGGGAAACAAAACGAAACGAGCAGTGAGATTCGAAATGCACGCACAGAATTGCCTAGTATGTTTAGGCAATTGAAACAGAATGTGTTCCCGTTTGGAAGTATGCTAATGCTCGAAATGTGCCGGCAATTAATCTCCCTGAAGCTGCGGTTAACCGCAGTTTAATTGACGAATGCTGGGTGGCCGCCATTCGTATCACGAACACGAGGTCGCGGCCATTTTAAACATGCGAATGCACAGCAGTGTTCGACGCTTAATTCATGGAACTGAAATCGGACACAGTTTTGCGCGAACACCGCTGAAGCCGCCGACCTCCCTTCTTGTTCGGTGAAAGTGCACGAACGGCCCGGTGTTCGGTAGTTTTGTTTGAGTGTGTTGTGCCCCAGATAGGAATCCCATGGAGCCCATTCGCATGAAACTGACTGTGTAAAGACTTTGGCTCCATGGCGATTAAACTGTATTCGTGTGGTCTGAGCGCCATTCGCTTAATAATGTGCGCTCAGATCTGAGCTATCTGGGGATATGTATAACTGAATGTAACTGTAGGTAAATTTATGTCTTTTACTGTTTGTTTTCTGCCATGTGGTTGATGGAGTTTTGCCTCTGTCTTTGGAGATAATTGAATTACTTCCCAAATTATCTCCAGGGCAGAGAGGAGGGATTGTGATGCATTGTGGGATGGTTGAAATGTGTAAGTCTGTGATTGGTCCTTTTACCCTTTGTGTCCCAGTCTCCCATTTGGTCCCCTAGGGGAGTGTCCACCAGGTGGGAGACCTGCATAAAAGCCGGGCAGTTAGCCCCAGTAAATCAGTTCCTGCTTAACCCTCAAAGTGAAGTGTCATCTCATTATTGGGGGAGGATTTACTGTATGCTGTTAGAGACTGATTGCCAGGAGTGTAAGCCGCTTGGGGGCTTTTCCTGTTCGTCTGCTAGCAGCTATTCGTGTGTATGCAGTTCGGGAGTTTCGAGTATTCTCTTGGTTGCAGTTCGGGAGTTGGTAAATTCGTGGGTTCGCAGTTCAGGAGATTGGTGCTTGCAGTAGCTGTCTGTGCAGCTGAAAAAAGGGGAATATCGCCTAAACGGTTTTTAACCTCATTTGGGCAAAACGGTCCGTTACAATTGGTGGCAAGCGACGGGATCATTTCCACAGCCCAGAAGGACAGCTATAATACAACACCAGTTCCTGGATTACAAATTGAGGGCAATGCCAGTACCCGTACAGCGACCCTATGTACAAAAGAACCAACTTCAGCAGCGCAAGCATGGCACCCAGCTACACTCAGGAGCAGTATGACAGAGAGTTTACCACGCGGCTGGCTTTCTTTGGACCCAACCCCCCGGAGAAATACGTGCAGTTCGTGAGGAGACAGGTAGAAGAGTACCTGCAGGTCGGAGCAGGGCGGACACGTGAGTTGGCAGGTTGGGAGAGACCCCAGTGGCCGAGCAAGTTACAGAGAGAGAAGCGTGTCGTCCTTCCTCCCCAGCGGCAGTGTTTGTCCCAGGGAGCTGAAGGTTCGTCCTTCCTCCCCAGCGGCAGTGTGTGTCCCAGGGAGCTGAAGGTGTCGTCCTTCCTCCCCAGCGGCAGTGTGTGTCCCAGGGAGCGGAAGGTGTCGTCCTTCCTCCCCAGCGGCAGTGTGTCCCCCAGGGAGCTGAAGGTGTCGTCCTTCCTCCCCAGCGGCAGTGTGTGTCCCAGGGAGCTGAAGGTGTCGTCCTTCCTCCCCAGCGGCAGTGTGTGTCCCAGGGAGCTGAAGGTGTCGTCTTCCTCCCCAGCGGCAGTGTGTGTCCCAGGGAGCAGGGAGCTGTCGTCGTCCTTCCTCCCCAGCGGCCGTGTGTGTTCTTAGGAGAGGAGACAGTTGGTCCCTCTCCTCAGCAGTCAAGTGAGTCCCAGGGAGCCGAGGGTACCATCCTCCCTCCCCAGCAGCAGGACAATATATTGAAAGGGGAGACAGTCGGTTCCCCTCTCCCCCAGCAGGGAGAGTGTCAGGGAGAAGAGCTTGTTGCCCCCTCTCCACAGCAGCAGCGTAGCCCACCAAGGAGAGACATTAAGCTCCCCACCGGCGCAGATGGGACCGTGGTCTCTGCACCCAAGCTACAGGGAGTACAGACAGCCAGTCTAGCTCCCCAGCGGCAGAGTATTCTACCAGGAGAGGAGAATACTTCCCAGCGGCGGCCTATCCCACCAAGGAGAGATGAGAAGCCCCACAACTGTGCTGATGGGACCGTGTTCTCTGCACTTACAGCACAGGGGGTAGGGACTGTCGGTTTTGCCCCCCAGTGACAGGGCTGTTTAGCCAAAGGGGAGACAGTCGGTCTTCCCCTCCAGCAACCAGGCTCCAACCAGACTACTCCCGTGGTAGTGCTGGCACCAGGACCATGTACCGCTGGTCTCTGCCCACTCAGCAACCCACCCAGTCCGCTTACCAGTCACCCACACAGTCATGGTGAGGCATCTGGACATGGACAACGTTCTCCTCTACGCAGGTGTAGTAACCAGTTCTTGTGGGTGGGCTGTATTACTGATTGTGTTTTGTAGGTGGGCGGCTGGACTAACAAGGGCACTGACCGGCATGAGGTCAGATACCCTGTTAGTCTGATTGGTAAAGGGGAGAAGTGTGGCGAAACCAACCTCGCCACTGTACACTGGAGAAGCCTGGTTGCTCGCCTGCTGCCTTTGGACTATGGCCCCATGTTAAAAGACATCTTTTTTCCCTGCAGAAAAGACTTATTCGTGCTTTTCTGCCGGGTGTTCGGTAGATTCAATCTACCGAACAACCACACGAATGAATAGACCACCTGGGAGCTGGAGTGTGCCGGCAATTAATCTCCCTGAAGCTGCGGTTAACTGCAGCTTAATTGACGAATGCTGGGTGGCCGCCATTCGTATCACGAACACGAGGTCGCGGCCATTTTAAACATGCGAATTCACAGCGGTGTTCGATGCTTAATTCATGGAACTGAAATCGGACACAGTTTTGCGTGAACACCGCTGAAGCCGCCGACCTCCCTTCTTGTTCGGTGAAAGTACACGAACGGCCCGGTGTTCGGTAGTTTTGTTTGAGTGTGTTGTGCCCCAGATAGGAATCCCATGGAGCCCATTCGCATGAAACTGACTGTGTAAAGACTTTGGCTCCATGGCGATTAAACTGTATTCGTGTGGTCTGAGCGCCATTCGCTTAATAATGTGCGCTCAGACCTGAGCTATCTGGGGATATGTAGAACATATATGTTTTATGTACTGAATGTAACTGTAGGTAATTTTATGTCTTTTACTGTTTGTTTTCTGCCATGTGGTTAATGGAGTTTTGCCTCTGTCTTTGGAGATAATTGAATTACTTCCCAAATTATCTCCAGGGCAGAGAGGAGGGATTGTGATGCATTGTGGGATGGTTGAAATGTGCAAGTCTGTGATTGGTCCTTTTACCCTTTGTGTCCCAGTCTCCCATTTGGTCCCCTAGGGGAGTGTCCACCAGGTGGGAGACCTGCATAAAAGCCGGGCAGTTAACCCCAGTAAATCAGTTCCTGCTTAACCCTCAAAGTGAAGTGTCGTCTCATTATTGGGGGGAGGATTTACTGTATGCTGTTAGAGGCTGATTGCCAGGAGTGTAAGCCGCTTGGGGGCTTTTCCTGTTCGTCTGCTAGCAGCTATTCATGTGTATGCAGTTCGGGAGTTTTGAGTATTCCCTTGGTTGCAGTTCAGGAGTTGGTAAATTCGTGGGTTTGCAGTTCGGGAGATTGGTGCTTGCAGTAGTTGTCTGTGCAGCTGAAAAGAGGGAAATATCGCCTAAACGGTTTTCAACCTCTTTTGGG
Organism: Pelobates cultripes; assembly: GCA_933207985.1. NCBI lineage: Eukaryota > Metazoa > Chordata > Amphibia > Anura > Pelobatidae > Pelobates > Pelobates cultripes. The sequence continues at coordinate 253,258,793 of OW240914.1, forward strand.
CAAAACGGTCCGTTACAATTACAATTAAATGCTTTTATATATTACTGATATTAAATAATTTATGGGATTAATTTTAATTCATGATGCACTGGAAAAAGCTTATGCTTGTATTTTTCTTGCATGTCTGTAAAGTTGGCTTGTGGTTTAAATAAAGAAATTAAAGTGATCTCTAATACTTAAACTGAATGTTGTGTTAAGATTTTATCAAAAAAACAAGCATTCAGATTGGAGATACGAATCCATAAACTACAAGGTTTACTTAGTCTTATCAAGTGAAACAATTTTCATATTAAAAGCATTTCACTCACCTGTAATCTAACTGTATACATTCTACATTTTATATTCAATTGCCTTTTGTTAAAGGCCTGTATATGCATTATTTTAACACCTTATGTTCCAAACGCTCATAATTAACCTTTTTTTCTTCTAATTTTGAAATATTTATATTTAACCATGATTTCTTTCTTTTATAGTTAGTGAACTCATATATACTCTATTTATATATATATATATTTTTTTTAAGTATGCATAGGGCTCAACATACACTGAAAATAGAAAATAATTACAATTTATTAATTTGTCCTGATTCACAGAGTATTATATGAAAACTATTTTGATAATTTTTTATATACTGATATATTTTTGATATATGATATGTTTTATATATTTTTTCTCATCAAATGTTTTTTTGTTTTTTCTGATTTTCATTTTTAACAACAATAATATTAATCATCGTTAAAAAAATGAAATATATAGAAATTAACACAGAATTAGGAATACAAATAAATCAAAGAAATACAAAAAAACCAGGGGAAAAGCATCCATCTATTGTAAAATTGACAACATATGCATTATGAAAAACACTACATAGTGTCAAAGAAGGTGTTATAAAGTATCACAAATAAGAAGAGCACTATACATGCGTTGGCGGTAAAGAGAACAAGAGTAAAAAGAGAGGCACATAAGCTACAATCCAGCAAAAAGTTCATCATAAAGAGTATTTTTGTTTGATATTATCCTCCCATATGTTCCAGTGGTAAGCTAATGATTCTGTTAAATCTAAGGAGCATCTCATAACACTAATTCTCTAAGGCCAGTTTTAACACCTTTTAATAGCATTAATTACAACTGACTTCCAGTAGCATAGTACTTTAGTAGTGGCCGCTATTAAGACATGGCCTATCATTATTTTATCCACTTTAGTAAAGTTTTCAGGAAATTACATGAGTAAACAAAAAAAAAATCTTTTTTTTTTTTTTTCAATCTTGCTTTTTATTTCCGTTTTGAAAGTTGACAGTGACATTGATATTAATAACAAGCTCAACATGAAATCATAGTGTCTCAAATAGTTGCAATATGCACAACATTTGTCATGTACATGAGATATGCAATTTAACAATAAAACTTGTAAACGTGTCTTATCCAATTATGCATTGGTTAGGTTATTGTAAATGTAAATGGGCACGTGACCCTATTGCCTCTCAGTGGTCTCCCTCCTTTGTCGTACTAAGATTGCACCGCAGCGCTGTAGACATGTGTGTGTATACTTCCTAACCTGTATGCATGTCTATATCGGGATGGCAGCTAGTGGTTACGATAAGGTTGGGATCCTTGTGAGTTGCTCCTAGTCCCTGTTTGCGTGTGTCTTTACTTTAGGGGTTTCGTCACTTTATAGCCTCTTCTCTTCTCACTTAGTTTGGGCCTTTGTAGGGTATTGGATGTCAGTCGTGCTCAGGGCCGTTGTTTCGTTGGACAATTGTCATGTCCCAGTGTCCTGTGATGCATTATGCCTTTTTGTTGTATCTCTGCTTCCCTTTTTTTTCCCACTAGGTTTTAATCTCCGTCCCGCCCATTTTCTGTTTCTTTGTCTTTGGCCCTTCAGGGTCCGTATCCTGAATGGTCTGTGTTGGATGTGGTGTGTAATTTGTGTGTATGGTGGTTAGGGAGAGGGTAGAAGAGAGTGGGTGTGTGCGTGTATCTTTTCCGTGAGTGATCCGTGTGTAAGGTAGAGAAGGGATCGGGTAGAAGGTGAGGTGTAATGGGTGGGGGGGGGGGTTAAGAGGGTTCCCCTCGACTTCATACCCTCTATATAGGTTCGTCCTGCCCCCCTCCGGGTCCCCTCGGCTACATGCGCGTCTGTGTCTCCTTTGTGTATCTCAGTCTTGTCATCTCAGTGATAGTCCCGTCACCCCTGTGGGGGCCCCGCTTTCCTGATGTTCAGGCCGTTCTACCTGAGATAAATTCAAGCCATGGTGTCCATGTCTGTAAGTATCGCTCCGTCGTGCCTCTCAGGAAGGCTGTAAGTTGCTCCATGCCGTGGATCTCTTCCACTTTCTCCATCCACTGTTGCAGCGAGGGGAATTGTTTGGTCCGCCAGCGAAGTGGGATAAGCAATTTGGCTGCATTTAGGAGTTGCTTTGTGAGTGATTTTTTGTACCGTGAAAGAGGCATGTCCGTGTGGTGGAGGAGCATTTGCAGTGGCTGAAGAGGGAGATCCGAGTCCGTGATGTGTTTTATCTGCGCGTGGACTTGTTTCCAGTAGGGGGCGATATGTTTGCAGGACCACCAAATGTGGAGGTCTGTGCCCACCTCTGTCTCACATCTCCAGCACACGTCTGTAACTTCGGGTATCATTCTATGTAGTCGCTCCGGGGTTCTATACCAACCTGTTAACATTTTGTAATTCAGTTCTGGTGTTTGGAACTCAGCGTGCCCTGATGCGTTAGTATGTGAATCTTGTCCCATTGAGGGTCAGTGAGTGTGATTCCTGTTGCTTCCTCCCACCTCGCCAGAGGTTTCAGAGGCGGTTGTTGCGTAGAGGTTTGTAGCAGTGCATATATGATAGATATTCCCCTGTGTAGTGGCCTCCGTGCGGTGCATGTTTTCTCAAATTCTGTCATGGGCCTGTGGAACAGGCGGTGCCCCCCATGCGATTGGTAATAGGACTTGATTTGGAAGTATCTGAACCTATCTATACCCCGTGGGGCCCCGTCCCGTATTAGCTCAGGAAGTGGTTTCAGTGAGTCCAACGAACACCACTGTTGCATGTATGACCATTCTTCCTCCGTGAATGCACTGATGTCTTGGGGTTTGAGGCCCCCTGCCACCCCCGGGTTGTGTGTTATTGGTGTTAGGGGACCTGGCGTGGTGGTTAGGGAGAGCTTGGCCCGAATCGAGTACCAAACTGTCAGCGTAGCTCCAATAAGCGGATGGTTCCTGGCGCGTTGTCCTTAGTGGTGGCTGTCTAGCCACACTGCTGCCGGAAGTGTTCCCTCCATTTGTGTTTTCTCCATGGTTATCCATTCTTTCCCGGCTTTTAAATTCGATATCTGTCCATATTCCTGGAAGGTCTTGGGGTTTGAGGCCCCCTGCCACCCCCGGGTTGTGTGTTATTGGTGTTAGGGGACCTGGCGTGGTGGTTAGGGAGAGCTTGGCCTGAATCGAGTACCAAACTGTCAGCGTAGCTCCAATAAGCGGATGGTTCCTGGCGCGTTGTCCTCCGTGGTGGCTGTCTAGCCACACTGCTGCCGGAAGTGTTCCCTCCATTTGTGTTTTCTCCATGGTTATCCATTCTTTCCCGGCTTTTAAATTCGATATCTGTCCATATTCCTCGAAGGCCTTCAGGAGGTTTGGGAGGGAGATTACTGAATTGCTGATGAAAAATGGCATGTCATCCGTGTACGCGGCCACCTTATGTACTTCTCCCATTAAGGCAAAGCCCCCTATTCCCAGGAAAGGTTCCAGGGTGAGGGCAAACAGGAGGGGGGAGAGAGGGCATCCCTGTCGCGTACCATTATGAATGTGTACCGGTGCGGAGAGAGCTCCATTATTTCTGACCCTGGCAGTAGGTGTTGTGTACAGGGAAGAGATCCAGGTCATCAAATGAGGGCCAAATCCCATGGCGTGTAGTGTTGCTTTCATAAATCGCCAATCCACACGGTCAAAAGCCTTCTCTGCGTCGGAGGAGAGGAGAAGGATTTTCTGTGTCCCTTGTTTTGCCGCGTGGATGACATTCAGTGCCTGTGTAGTATTATCTCTCGCTTCTCGCCCCGGGATAAAACCCACCTGGTCAGGGTGTACTAATTCAGGTAGAACACTTCTCATGCGTATTGCTATGATCTTCGTGAACAGCTTCAGGTCCGTGTTCAATAATGAGATCGGCCTGTAGCTTGCGCAGTTGGCTGGATCTTTGCCTTCTTTAGGAATAACTGTTATCGTCGCCAGGAGGGAGTCTCTCGGAAATGTTCCTCCTTCCAGTATCGAATTGAGGCCCTTTAAAAGTCTCGGTAAGAGCACGTCGCTGAACTCCTTCAGGTGCTTTGTTCAGTTTAGAGCTTTTCAGCGCTAATTGTAATTCCTCCAGTGTAATTTCGGCCTCTAATTCTTCCGCTGCTTCCTGACTTAATGTCTTAGTGATATGTTGTTGTAGGTAATTCATGATCCGTCTGTCCTTTTGATGGCCTGCCTCTTCCGACTGCTCCGTAGGGAGGTTGTAAAGGTCTTCATAGAACCCCCTGAAAGCCTCTGTAATTTTCTCAGGCAATTGCGTCACCCGCTGGTCTTTGGTTTGATTTTAGTGATGTAGCACATTCTCCTTTTTTTTTGTAAGGTCCTGGCCAGTAATCGACCGCACTTACCCGAGTATTCATAGAAGAAACGTTGAGATTTACGGATTGTATACTGCAGCTTTTGGTGCAAAATGTCTCACAGCTTTTTCCTATTCTCTAACAGCTCTTTGTAGCTAGCGTCCGATTGTATGGTTTTATGAAGACCTTCCAGGTCTGCTATACATTTAAGCAGTTCTTCCGTGCGTCGTTGCTGCTCCTTCTTTCTTCTTGTGCACACTTTGATAATGTCAGCGGTCTCCCCTCCTCCTACCTGCCAGCGAGCGGCGTCTACTCTCCGCTGCTCGCCGCTCGTGTCCTCCACGCCTCCCAGCGGCAGCATGTATAACGCTGCACGCTGGGAGGTCGCAAATTTATGCAAACGCCAGGGTCACGTGAGTGACCCGGCGTTAAAGCAACAGTACCACAATCACAGTGGGAGGCGTAGATATCTCCCACGTATGATTGTTAATTCTGATTGGAAGTTATCCAATCAGAATTAAACAAAGGGTATTTATACTTACCTTTCCTGTCTCTCAGTGCCCTGTTGTGGTCTTGTGATACCTGTTTTGCAGTTTTCTTGTGTTGCTCTCTGGTTACCGATTATTTGGCTCGTTATTCCGATTATCCTGTCTTCTCCACTCCTTTGACCTCGGCTTGTTTCTCGTTCTCCCGTTTTCTGGCTCCCTTTACTTGGCTTGTCTCCTGACCATTCTTAGTGTGCTTAGCCCAGCCACTCTAAGGACCGGTATAGCATCCTTCCTCTCTGTGACCTGTTAGCGTGTTAGGTTCCAGAATCGTGACATTACAACAGGGCCACCATGGAACCTGCTGACATTCCACAGTTGTTAGTAAATCAGGAGGCTAGAATGGATGGTTTAGACCACCGTATGGATCAGTTTGCCCAGGCTTTACAAACCATACTGGCTCGTACTGCCCACTTGCAACATGCCGGTCAAGAAGCTGTTGCTGCTGTGCCAGAACCCATTCCCGATCCAGTAACCACTCCTGCTCACGTGGTTCACATGACACCACCTCAGCGCTATAGCGGTGATCCAGCGTTGTGCCGTGGTTTCCTCAACCAAATTGATATTCATTTGGTGATGAATCCTCGTTCCTACCCCACTGACAGAACCAAAATTGCTTTTCTGATCAACCACTTGTCCGGGAAAGCTCTAGCATGGGCTAATCCCATGTGGGAGAATACGTCCCCAATGTCCTTTGCAGACTTTTAAACGTACATTTGATCAACCTGGCAGGGTTGCTTCTGCTGGCAAAGCTCTGCTTAGGGTCCGACAGGGTAATAGATCTGTAGCGGATTATACCATTGAATTCCGCACTCTGGCAGCTGAAGTGGTTTGGAATAACGACACCCTCGTAACAGCCTTTCAGGAGGGTTTGGCCGCTTACATATTAGATGAAAGAGCATCCAGGGAATTGCCTGTTCTTCTGGATGATGTAATAGATTGTATCATTCTTATTGACAACCGTATTAGAGAGAGGAGTAGTCAAAGAAGGATGAATACACAGGTGTTACCTTCTTTACCCAGTACTGCATTACTAGCATTACCTCCCCCTAATCAACCACCTCCCGAACCCATGCAATTAGGTGCTGTAGGCTTAACTGAAGCTGAAAGAACGTACCACAGAAGGGAGGGCTTGTGCCTTTATTGTGGAAAGAGGGGGCATCTCTGAAGAAACTGTCCTAGTTTGCAGGGAAACTTCAGCACCTAAGGCCTAGAGAGGGGTCGGCCTCGGGTGTTATGGTTTTTTCCCCTTGTGTCCATCTCCAGACCATTTATTACGGTTACTCTTTTGGTCAATCAAACCACTATAACAACTAAAGCCTTGATCGATTCAGGTGCTGCAGACAACTTTATGGATGAGAACTTTGCAAAAACCGCAGCCTTGAATCTGATCCAAAAGGCCACACCCTTGGCCGTTGAGGCCATAGATGGTAGACCACTTGATAAACCTCTGGTGACCCATGAAACCCAAGAAATGGTTATGGCCGTGGGTGCCTTACACAAAGAAAGGTTAACCTTCCAAATAATTGACACCCCTACAGCTTCCATCGTTCTGGGCTTTCCCTGGTTAGTTAAGCATAACCCGGTACTTGATTGGGGTTGTCTAGATATACTCTCCTGGGGGGAATCTTGTCAACAAGACTGTATGGCCCGTTTACATCCCGTTTGCTTACTTAATGTGCCTACAGTTAAACCACTTTCTGTTTCTGTCCCTCCTGTGTATGCAGACCTCGCATTGGTCTTTGAAAAAAGGGAAGCTGATAAACTACCCCCACACCGGGATTATGATTGTGCCATAAACCTGTTACCTGGAACAATGCCTCCTAGGGGTAAGGTCTACCCGCTTTCTGAGAAAGAAAACCAGGTCATGGAGGAGTACATACAGGAATCCTTTTTTTATCAGAAGGTCCTCCTCTCCGGCTGGTGCTGGTTTCTTTTTTGTTGCCAAGAAAGAGGGCGATTTGAGGCCATGTATAGACTATAGGGGCCTGAATAATATAACAGTTAAAAACGCTTATCCTATCCATCTCATTACTGAGTTGTTTGACCGTGTTAAAGGTTCTAGATATTATACTAAACTAGTTTAGGTCGTAGGGGTGCTGCTCCTTCTTATGTCCCGGGTGATAGGGTTTGGTTGTCCTCTAAGAATCTCCGCCTCAGGGTCCCCTTGATGAAATTCGCGCCCAGGTTCCTTGGCCCCTATGAGGTATTGCGTAAGGTCAATCCTGTGTCCTACTCCCTGGCCTTGCCTCCTTCCATGCGTATACCTAACACTTTTCACACCTCCCTTGTGAAGCCCCTGCTCTGTAATCGATTCTCTGGTCCTCTCAGGCGTCCGGATTCCCTCCGCGCTGTCTCTAGTGACATGTACGAAGTGGCTGCTCTGCTTGATTCTCGTTTTTCTCGGGGTTGGTTGCAGTATCTGGTTGATTGGAAGGGTTACAGCCCTGAGGAGCGGTCTCCCCTCCTCCTACCTGTTGGTGAGCGGCGTCTCCTCTCCGCCACTTGCCGCTCGCGTCCTCCACGCCTCCCAGCGGCAGCATGTATAACGCTGCACGCTGGGAGGTCGCAAATTTATGCAAACACCAGGGTCACATGACCCGGCGTTAAAGCAACAGTACCACAATCACAGTGGGAGGCGTAGATATCTCCCACGTGTGATTGTTAATTCTAATTGGAAGTTATCCAATCAGAATTAAACAAAGGGTATTTATACTTACCTTTCCTGTCTCTCAGTGCCCTGTTGTGGTCTTGTGATACCTGTATTGCAGTTTTCTTGTGTTGCTCTCTGGTTACCGATTATTTGGCTTGTTATTCCGATTATCCTGTCTTCTCCACTCCTTTGACCTTGGCTTGTTTCTCGTTCTCCCGTTTTCTGGCTCCCTTTACTTGGCTTGTCTCCTGACCATTCTTAGTGTGCTTAGCCCGGCCACTCTAAGGACCGGTATAGCATCCTTCCTCTCTGTGACCTGTTAGCGTGTTCCAGAATCGTGACATTTAAGGTGACCCCGGATAGCACATTTATGTGCCTCCCATATCATCAAAGCGGGCACCTCAGGGGTGTCGTTCTCTGTGAAATATGTGACTAGTGCCATCGTTAAGAATTAATTCATTCATCCTCCATTGGCGGTCTCTGGGTCGGAATAATGGGGATTTAATGCTTGCTAAGATGGGGGAGTGGTCCGACCAACCCTGTATTCCGATCCCCGCATCTAGGAGCAGAGGCAAGAACTCCTGAGCTAGGAATATGTAGTCTAGCCTGCTGTAGTGCTTGTGCACCATGAAGAAATCAGAGTAATCCCTACCGGTAGGGTGGAGGACCCTCCAGCAGTCCGCTAGGCCAGCGCCACATAATTCTGCTCGGATGGTCTGTAGACAGTGGGTCGATATAGAGCTAGTCCCTCTAGATGTGTCAACTCTTGGGTCAAGGGCCACATTCAGATCTCCCGCTATGATCAGCAGGCCTTCCCTGAACCTTTCCAATTTACGTAAGGTCTCCCTCATGCTGTCGAGCATTTGGGGCATAGATGGTGGCTAGCGTGTAAGTGGAACCTGCTATAGTACCCTTGAGGAAGAGGAACCGTCCTGTTTCATCGGCCAGCGTATTCGTACATTCGAACGGTACCGTACGGGCAAATAGTATTGCCACCCCAGCTTTTTTGGCTGTTGGGTGGTCGGCGAAGTCTCCCTGGGGAAAACTCGCGTCTTTAAATGTTGGGGCTGACTTTCCCCTGAAATGAGTCTCTTGCAAGAATGCGATGGACGCTCGCGCAGTTCCCCTCGCCCCTTCCCCCTCCCCAACAAAGTCCCAGAGACTCCCCTACCACAGCCGTCTGTCCCTGTATGTGTGCAATCGGCCTTGTTCCCAATGACTGTTCCAGCTTACCAGTCCCGTGTCAGCCCGGTCCTGCTGCTAGTGTATCATTCTTCCGGACTGTTCGGACCCCCTCTGCGGTGTGGGAGCGTGGCCCGTTCTGTAGGTGGGATCGTTGGGTTGGACGCATTCAGTGGGTCTCTCCTCGCTGCTATTGCTTCATCTAGAATCCAATTGCGCACTCTCACCAGTGGTAGGTTAAGGGTCCTCATAAGGCGTGGGACCTCTTCTGGCCAGCGGGCCGCGATCCATGTGTTTCCATGCTTTGCTTGAAGGCTGAAGGGGAAACCCCAGCGGTATGGGATCCTCTTGTCACGCAGTATGCTCGTCACCGGGCGTAGCGCTCTCCTGGCGTCCAGCGTTAAACTTGACAGGTCCTGGTATAAGGATATTTACCCTCCGCGGCACAATATGGAGGGCCTGTCTCTAGCAGCCATCATGATCTTGTTTCTTTGGTCCTGCATAGTCATACAGCAAATGACATCTCTAGGGCTGCGTCACGTCTCGCCGGCCCCAGTGCTCTGTGAGCGCGGTCCATGCAGAGTTCCTCAGGTGCGTCTTCCCCCAGCACTTGTGTAAATAGGGTGCGCAGAGAGGCTTGGAGAGGTTCATCATCCGTCTCGGACTATGGCAGGCCGTGTATTCGGATATTCTTGCGCCTACTTCTATTTTCCAGGTCTTCTACCTGTCTGCGGAGGGTGATCAAGAGGTTGCCCTGTCTGGTTACTGCCACCTCTGTTGCTTTATGTTGGTCCTCACATCCCTGGGCAGCTGTTTCAACCTCTTCCACTTTCTGCTCTAAGGCAGTGAGATCCGACCGAAGGCCCGCCAGCTCCTCACGCAATGCCGCCCGCAGCTCCTGTGCTAACGAGCTGGTGTCCTCCCTTGTCAGCATTTTTGCAGAGATCTGGGTAAGCTCTGCCCGTATCTGGGCTAGTTCACTCAGTTGAGTGCCTGCCACAGAGGATTCTCCCGCACTCTCCAAGCCCGGGGAGGCGGGCGCCATTTTGTCGGTGGGTCGCGGTCCTCGCAGATCCGACGGTGTGACGATGAACTCGTCCATCGGTCCAGTAAGGCGTCGTGGGGAGTCAGTCCTCGCCGGTCCCGGGGTATTGGGCCTCTTGTTCCGGACCATATCCCTCCCGTATACCGCTAGTTGTTGCGGTTTGATCAGCCTGGGGTGCGGAGCTAGTTTAGTTTGTGTCCTGCACCATGCTCGTCCAGCAATATTTTTTTTTTTTATATTTAGTATTTGGAACACAATCTTTACAAGTTTTTCCAAAATGTCAACGCCCTATATTGGTAGTTAGAGGCCCTACCTTTTCAAAGCTGATTTTTTAAATAGAATAAAATAAAATAATTTTATAAGTTTAATAATGGTCCCAAAAATTACAATTGGAATACAATATATATATATATATATATATATATATATATATATACAGTTGCAAAAAAAAGTATGTGAACCCTTTGGAATGATATGGATTTCTGCACAAATTGGTCATAAAATGTGATCTGATCATCATCTAAGTCACAACAATAGACAATCACAGTATGCTTAAACTTATAACACACAAAGAATGAAATGTTGCCATGTTTTTATTGAACACACCATGTAAACATTCACAGTGCAGGTGGAAAAAGTATGTGAACCCCTAGACTAATGACATCTCCAAGAGCTAATTGGAGTGAGATGTCAGCCAACTGGAGTCCAATCAATGAGATGAGATTGGAGGTGTTGGTTACAGATGCCCTGCCCTATAAAAAACACACACCAGTTCTGGGTTTGCTTTTCACAAGAAGCATTGCCTGATGTGAATGATGCCTCACACAAAAGAGCTCTCAGAAGACCTACAATTAAGAATTGTTGACTTGCATAAAGCTGGAAAGGGTTATAAAAGTATCTCCAAAAGCCTTGCTGTTCATCAGTCCACGGTAAGACAAATTGTCTATAAATGGAGAAAGTTCAGCACTGCTGCTACTCTCCCTAGGAGTGGCCGTCCTGTAAAGATGACTGCAAGAGCACAGCGCAGACTGCTCAATGAGGTGAAGAAGAATCCTAGAGTGTCAGCTAAAGACTTACAAAAGTCACTGGCAAATGCTAACATCCCTGTTAGCGAATCTACAATACGTAAAACACTAAACAAGAATGGATTTCATGGGAGGATACCACAGAGGAAGCCACTGCTGCCCAAACAAAACATTGCTGCACATTTACAGTTTGCACAAGAGCACCTGGATGTTCCACAGCAGTACTGTCAAAATATTCTGTGGACAGAGGAAACCAAAGTTGAGTTGTTTGGAAGAAACACACAACGCTATGTGTGGTGAAAAAAAGGCACAGCACACCAACATCAAAACCTCATCCCAACTGTGAAGTATGGTGGTGGAGGCATCATGGTTTGGGGCTGCTTTGCTGCGTCAGGGCCTGGATGGATTGCTATCATTGAAGGAAAAATGAATTCCCAAGTTTATCAAGACATTTTGCAAGAGAACTTAAGGCCATCTGTCTACCAGCTGAAGCTCAACAGAAGATGAGTGTTGCAACAGGACAATGACCCAAAGTATAGAAGTAGATCAACAACAGAATGGCTTAAACAGAAGAAAATATGCCTTCTGAAGTGGCCCAGAGTCCTGACCTCTACCCGATTGAGATGCTGTGGCATGACCTCAAGAAAGCGATTCACACTAGACATCCCAAGAATATTGCTGAACTGAAACAGTTCGGTAAAGAGGAATGGTCAAGAGTTACTCCTAACCGTTGTGCACGTCTGATCTGCACCTACAGGAAATGTTTGGTTGAAGTTATTGCTGCCAAAGGAGGTTCAACCAGTTATCAAATCCAAGGGTTCACATACTTTTTCCACCTGCACTGTGAATGTTTACATGGTGTGTTCTATAAAAACATGGCAACATTTTATTCTTTGTGTGTTATTAGTTTAAGCAGACTGTGATTGTCTATTGTTGTGACTTAGATGATGATCAGATCACATTTTATGACCAATTTGTGCCGAAATCCATATCATTCCAAAGGGTTCACATTCTTTTTCTTGCAACTGTATATAACACACATCATAGAGCATATTCATTTGGAGGTATTCCAACACTTTTCAGTTGGCCATGTTGCCATCAGTTTCTACTATATTTTGTTGTAATATTGTATATTTTCTGTTTTTCATACAATCAGACTTCTGATGTATATTTGGTAGACCTGATGTATGCAGTTGCACTAAAATAAATTGTGCTCAGCTACATCTTTTTCAGTACAGCAATACCCCTTGTATATGTTTCCAAGGATTTTTCACAGGGCTAAATAAGAGATTTGCGTATTTAAGTTTTGAAACTTGGTGTTTGGCAGTTTAATTACCTATGCATTTGTCTCCTGAAATGACAGGTGCAAACACTGATCAGTATATCCTTACAATCTCTTAACCCTATGGAATACATACCCTTTCTCTCTACAAATATCACACACCAATATTATTTACTTCTATTACTTTTTAAATTTTAATATTTTACTATTTGTGTTTTGTTTTCATCTACACACCTCATACCACTAACATGAATCCAAATATGACCATAACCCTTTCTCACTCCAATTTTGGTCACATCACTACCGCCATAAACATACACCTCAAACTGGAAAACACATTATCATGCACCATGGCCTGCTCTGTTGCTGTAACTTGTCTGCTGAGTGTTGGTGGAGAGTTATGAAAAATAGCCCTCCTACCCCTATTTCACAAAATTATAAATTATCCCATTCACTATATAGCAACAAAAATTATATCCAAATTCCTATTTCTTATGTTACTTGCCCTTGCAAAAATGTGGAGTCTAACCCTGGTCCCCCAGCTAATTCTAGTCCTAATCTCCCCACTAAAAAAGGCCTCTCTTTTGTGCACTGCAACATCCGTAGTTTACGCCCTAAACTGGATGCAAAACAAACCTACTGTTCCCATTACAAACCAAAAATCACTGTGCTCTCTGAATCATGGTTAACAACTAAATACCAGACTCCGCCATTGCAATACAGGGGTATTCATGTTTTAGAAATGACAGAGCAAAGAGAGGAGTCATTGTTATTTATGTTGACAAGTTCATCAAATTTACTACTTTAAAAAACTATAAGTCCCCTTCTGCCTTTGATTTCCTTTCTGGTCCAATTGAGACCCATTTCAGTAAAACATTGTTGCTGGTATCTACCACCTACCTAGCTCTCCAGTGCACTCCCTTACTGACAAAGCCCATCTACTTAATGAAACTGTAGCTCAAAACCAAAAAAGTGAAATGTTGGTTTTTGGAGATTTTAATATTGATTGGCTGAATCCTAAAAATAATAAATCATGTAAGCTGTTTAACACCAGAACCATACCTTGCTAGATTGGATTCTCTCCAGTTGTCCTGACAGAATCCATGAGGCGTGCGTTCTCCCTAACAGTTTCAGTGACCACTGTCTAGTGTACTGCATATGCAAAATAAAGGCCACTAAATCCCCTCCCAAGATCATAATCACCAGGTCTTTAAAAATAAAAATAAAAAAATCTTGAATCCTTTTTAACCCCTTAAGGACTGGACTGTTTTTGCGATGTTGTACATTTGCGACCAGGCATATTTTTACACTTTGTGATGTTTGTGTTTGGCTGTAATTTTCCGCTCTCTCATTTATTGTTCCCATACAAATTATATATTGTTTTTTCAGGACAAAATGGGATTTCTTTACATACCATTATTTATATAATCTCATGTATTTTAATTTAAAAAAAATAAAAAATATGATGAAAAATTGAAAAAAATACATGTTTTTTGACTTTTACTTGAAAAATATTTTACTCATCTACAAAAGCGAATGAAAAAAACTGCTAAATAGATTCAAATTTTGTCCTGAGTTTAAAAATACCCAGTGTTTATGTGCTTTTTTGATTTTTAAAATTTATCAATGGTGACATTGTAACACTATTATCTGTCATAAATCTCTGAATAACACCCCACATGTAAATATTTTTTTTAAAGTAGACAACCCAGGGTATTCAATATGGGGTATGTCCAGTCTTTTTTAGTAGCCACTTAGTTGAAAACACTGGCCAATGTAAGCATTCATATTTGTTTGTGTGTGAAAAAAGTAAAAAAACAAAATTGAACGCTAATTTTGGCCAGTGTTTGTGACTAAGTGGTTACTAAAAAAGACTGGACATACCCCATTTGCATTTGCAATAACTTGGGTTGTCTTCTTTTGCAAATGGTATGCCATCATGGGGGTAATTCTCATTCCTGGGCTACCATACGCTCTCAAAGGCAACGTAACCAACCTGGCCATTTTCAATGTAAAAATATTTTATCCATATATTTGACCATGTAACTTTCAAAAATGCTATAAAACCTGTACATGGGGGGTACTGTTTTACTCGGGAGACATCGCTGAACACAAATATTAGTGTTTAAAAACTGGAAAATGTATCACAACAATTATATCATCAGTAAAAGTGCTGTTTGTGTGTGAAAAATGAAAAAAAAGTAACTTTCACTGACAATATCATCACTGTGATATGTTTTACTGTTTTGAATCACTAATATTTGTGTTCAGCGAAGTCTCCCGAGTAAAACAGTACCCCCCATGTACAGGTTTTAGGGTGTCGTAGAACGTTACAGGGTAAAATACAGTGCTAACAAATTAAATTCTCTGGAATTTCGGCCTGGGTTGGCAGGCAGGTCCCTCAAATTGCAATCAATAAAATTACTGAATTATGTAAAAATATTACATAAATACGCACGTAGAATTTAAATATATATGCATATTTATATATTTGAAGTCTACGTGTATATTTATATAATTATTTATGTAATTATGTATATGGACATATGTATATTTCGTATTATTTTTATTTATTTATATATACATAGATATATATATATACAAATTCATTCTAAGTGTATTTTGATATAAATATATGTATATTAATTTTAAAATATAGTTAGAATAAAATTTCATATAGATATATAATTTTTTTCAATTTTTATTATTTAAAAAAATTAAATTTAATTTAAATTACTTATTATTTATATTTTATAATATATATATATGCAATATATAGTTATTTTATACTTATAGTTATTTTATATGTTATATATATACGTGTGTAATTTAATTATAAGTGTATTTTTATATTAATATAAGTACATATTAATATAAAAATACACTTAGTATGACATTATATATATGATATATAGACATATATTATATAGATATAATATATGTCTATATATCATATATATATACACATATATAATTTTTTTATTTTTAATTAACATTAACTTTATTTTTTATTTTTTTTTATTTTACACTAGCAGGGAGACTGCCTGTCAGCACAGACAGTCCCCCTGCAGGCAGACACATGGACACCTATTGTGACCATGTGATCGCTGTTTTGAGCGATCACATGGCCACAGGGGTCCTAATCCAGTGTGGGGAAACTGTCTGGGCTGCAGGCAGTCTCCCCACAACGGGAGCAACGCTGATCGCCGCCGGGGGAACAACGGCGAACAGGTAAGTACATTGGACCGTTAGGACGGTTCAGGACCGTCAGCGGTCGGCAATGGGAAAATGCTGATGACGGTCCTGAACCGTCCTCGATCCTTAAGGGGTTAAACGATCTCAAGAACATACCATGGCACAGATTAAGTCTAATCCCAAATCTAGACTCTGCAATTGCATTTTGCATTTTTTCAATTCTTGCTTGTTTGGAATGTGCATGCCCCTCTGCATAAAGTGTGAACAATAGGGACACACCTGCCCTGGATTACAGCTGACCTCATTCAAATGTACTAGTTTAGAGATTCACTGTGGTCAAAGCTCAAGCGTACTGGCTACATGAACGATCACTGTACCTACAGATAATGGCGAAATGCATGCACAAAACAAGCAAAAATGGCGAAGGCCCAATATTTCAATGGAAATATGAACAAGAACCCATCAAAACCCAAGAAACTTTTGGAAAATCATAAATAGCATACAAACCTCAACAATCCACTCACAACCCTCCACTGTCAAAATGGACAACCAAACACTGCATACCCCTGCCTTTAATAATTATTTGGTTGGATGTGCTATCACCCTGGTTGCCATTTTCAGACCACAAATAAACATTAGGCCCTGCAAAATCTTCAAAATCCTCATATAGAAAAATTAAATTTTAGACCTGTGCCTGTTAGTATCGTTAATAAACTGTCACATCCTATTCCTGGCTGCGGATCATTTCTGGCCATGGCTTTTGGTATCCAGTACTCTTTTTACAATTCTTGTTTAGTTTTTCTTGGTTTTTCTGGTTATCTATTCTATGTCTGGTTTTCTTCATGCTAGGTTTTCTGGGTTCATTCCTTGATTCTGTTCCTGGAATTTCCAGTCTCCTGGATACCTTTGTATGTTTGTTTGTTGTTTCCACACCCATTCCTTTGCCTTTTTGTTTTAGTGTTCCCTGCTAGCAGCTCATTTCCTGGCAGGTAAGTACTGTGTGTGTTTTATTGTTGTACTTTTTGTCATGCATATCTAGGCAATTAGGACCCACCGTAATTGGAGTATTTTAGCGCAGTGGTGGGCTGCATACATCTTGGCCATTTATGTATGTCTAAATCTCCAATGTTTATTACATTATTTCTCTTCTTGTTTTGCCTTGTTTCTCTTGTCTTGTTTTATTTTGCCTTGTATTCCCAGTTCATGTACAGTCCTGTCCTGCCCTGTCCATGTCCTGTTCTTGTTTCCCTCATGTCTTGTGTACATGTTCTGGGTTCTGCTTTCTGTCCTGCTCCGGTTCTAGGTTCTTTTAGTCTTGTCTTGTTATCTTGTTTGGTGCCTGTTGTAGTCTTACTTTGTTTCTAGTATTGCATACATATCTGCATATTATCAAGCTTCTATGAGATCCACAGAAGCTGTATCAGGGTCCTGATATGTGGCCGCACAAACCCTGCTGCTCAACACCAGGGGGCGTGTGGTTACCCTGCACCAGACCCTGATAGTTCCTTTCCACGCTGTGACTCCTACCATCATCAGGCATAAAGAGGTCCAGGTCTCCAGACCGCCACCCGTGACATAAACATCCTAATAATTTAAAAATGAAAAACCAGTGTGGACCAGATCAGCAATGTAGCTGAAGCTCAGTATGCCAGCAATTGCTAAACCTGTCACTACCCTTATCAATGAATTATTGGTGTCAGGTTACATACCCAAACTTTGGAAGACTGCAAAAGTTGTACCTATCCATAAAAGTGGTGACAATACTTTGGTATCTAACTATTGCCCGATATCATTGCTCCCGGTATTGTCAAATATCTTGGAAAAATCTGTCCACACGCAACTATGTGACTATTATCAACAATCAAAATATCTGACCCCTGATCAAAGAGACTTAACTGGAGCTATTTTCTTTGATTTTGCATTCTTTTGCAAAAACCTAAAAACTCAGGCATTGGTGATCGTCCGCTAACCTAGTTTCGATCATATGTTTTAGACCGATTGCAATATGTGGCCATTTCTGATAGCGCTTCCCTCCCTCTTCCAGTCATGTGTGGTGTTCCCCAAGACTCCGTACTTGGTCCCCTGCTATTCACATTATTTATAAATGATGTGCCCAACGTCTGCAAATTCTCAACTGTACACATGTACGCAGACGACACTGTAAACAATACTACTAAATCCAATCTACCGCTTGAGGTTTCAAAACCAATTCACTGAGGTAGAAAAGTGGATAGCGGATAACAAATGCTTCCTAAACGCTGAAAAAACTGTTACAATGATCTTTGGAACTGTACCTAAATTACGTAAACTACAAAATTAACAACGGTGTATCAGAACAAATTCAAATAGCACACTGACAGCAGTCTGCTCTTTTAAATATCTAGGTATGTTGCTAGACCCCAATCTATCCTTTGGCCTTAACATTGAAAAAATCTCTTCAAAACTTTACCCAAAACTAGGTGCCCAGTACAGAAACAAAACCTTCCTAAGCCCTAAAATAAGGAAACAGATGCTGGTCATTGATTATGGGGATGTAGTGTATGCACCCGCACCGCAAACCCACCGTAATAATGCATTCTGCCACTTTGTACTAGAATGTAATTACTTTACCCACCACTATGACATGTTAATAGAACTAAACTCACTATCGCTGGAATCCTAACGCACTCTTCATCTTTCCAGCCTTGTGCATAAGAACATTTCTGGGAAGCACCTACCCTGCCTGAGTAGAATGCTCTCCCGAGCTGTTTCCACCTCCTATAACCTCCAATCCACTACTAGCACGATATTTAGCAAATACAAAAATAAAGTGGCTCAATACTCATTTTCCTACAGAGCACCGCAATTATAGAGTAACCTCAGGGTCACAGTCAAATCTTCATTCAATCTAAAATCTTTTAAGAGATCTATGACAATATACCTCAGCACAGAATGTACCTGTCATGGTTAAATATATTTATTATCCATTATGTATTAAATTTATATATGTGTGTGTATGTATATATATATATATATATGTAAAAAAACAGATAAAATTCTTATCTTGTAATACCTTTTTTATTGGACTAACAGAATTTTTTAATGACAAGCTTTCGGGAGAACCTCCCTTTCTCAAGTCTGAAGCATTTCTGAGCAAAACGACACATAGAATTCAAAGTTGAGTTGTGATACAGGGGTTAAAGCGACATGAGTGTAGATAAGACACAGGTTTGTTAGAAAATAGACACCATCTTAGCAGAGGGTCATAAATATCTTGTTGAAGAGAAGAGTAGGGGGGAGAGAGGGAAAAGAAAAACAAACAAGCAGACAGTGCACTCATGTCGCTTTAACCCCTGTATCACAACTCAACTTTGAATTCTATGTGTCGTTTTGCTCAGAAATGCTTCAGACTTGAAAAAGGGAGGTTCTCCCGAAAGCTTGTCATTAAAAAATTCTGTTAGTCCAATAAAAAAGGTATTACAAGATAAGAATTGTATCTGTTTTTTTACATCTACATCACTGGACTAATACGGCTACAATCTCTACTTGAACACTATATATATATATATATATATAGTTTGTATATTGTATTTTTGAAATATTGTATCCTATTGTAACAATGCAATGTTTTGTGGACCCAGGACATACTTAAAAATGAGAGAAATCTCAATGTATCCATCCAGGTAAAATATTTTATAAATAAATAAATACATTTCAGAAACCTGATGTGTGGCACAGGAGTAAAACAACCAAGATTGTACTATTGAGGGAAGATGGGAAGGAAGGACTTAATGCACTTCAATTTCACAGTTAGCAATACATTAGCATTGTATTCTAGAAATAAATATTTGCATAAATACTTTTATCTTAAAAATATATGATTTGACTGTACGTGCTGAATAATGCTCATGTTCAAACATCCATGTTTACATTTTGATGCCATTTTTTTTAGTGAGTTGCCCTGTTAGTAATTTCATTTGGGTCCTTAAAAATTCCCTGAAGCATGCTAATTGATCAATTTTAGTGGTACATTTTAGTTACAACTATTGTATGTGGAAACATTTATATTTTAGCATTAAGAGATACTGTATATAGTCTGAAATGTTTTATTGCACAAAAATCAACAAGGGATAAATGAACGAAAAAATAAATAAAAATAGTGTAAATTTGCATATTTTTAAGTTTAAGTTTAAAAATCAACCAATCTACAAAACTGTGCTAGATATGCACCCCATGTTAAGCTAATATTTCTTAAAACAAAAATTGCTTAATTAAGAAGGAAGTGACTTGATTTTGGTGAATCTATTAAACACTGCACTATGTCCTAACTGGCAGCCAATGAAGACCAGCTGACCATCACCAGTGCAGTATTGTCAAACAATGTATTTGAAACTCTTTTCATTTGTTGTTGGATATTAGACATTCGTTTACTCTGGGTTAGTAAGTCATGAATGAAAATGTTATCTAAATAAGAGTGTATAAAGTTCCTCAACTCATCACAATTTTGGAAGACAACTGTGACATTATGCAAATGAAATAGTGTGACCATGTATTCACAATTCCCACTGCATACATCAAAGATTGTCTAACATTAATATTCTCTTCGATCCTTCCTAGGCTATAAGCACTAGGTACGTTTAATTTTCTAAAAATGCATTGAAAATATAGTTCTTCTAAAGCTTTCACAACTCTAGGAATCCATTCCACATAGCAGCTTACACAAGGGTTTTCTTTTCATCTTCAAGGTACTGAGCACCCTAAACATCATGTGGTAGAGGGGTGATTGCAGTTGATTTGGCCATTGTCTGCCCCCTGGAAAGGCATGAAACTCCCAATTTGAATAGAAAGATATCCTCTTTCATCTGAGGTGTTGTTGGGTGTATGTATGTGGTATGCAGTTTTTAGAGATCTTTCAGAGCTCCTATCCTCTTGTATTGTAAAGAAGTAGGTGATTGCCATTTGTATGGTAATCACCTACCTTTTACCGAATGGAGCTATATTCCTATGTGTTTTAAAGGGTGTTGATATGGGCTCTAGAAGACATTAGATGTGCATTTAAAATAGTAAAATCCTCCTTTTCAAATGAAAGGTCTCTTGTACTTCTACATTTAAAAGTGGGGAAGACATAGACTCCTTAAAAGCACCCATCTCTCTTCATAATCTTGCAACATAAGGACACAAGTATCCGCAACTTCAAATAAATACTAAATAATCTCTCTAAGTAGTTTACAGACAGATATATCAGTCAAAGGATGCCCCCCCACAACACTGCAATGAGGACAGGACTCATTACATGGAGACAGTATCATGCATCAAATTGTGATATCACTGGGATCCCAGGACTTCCCGGCAAGCTCCAATCAAGTGGGGCAGGTATGGCAGTGAACATATGAACACAGGTAGGTTTCTCTAAGCTTTTGCACATTCTCAGAGTTCTTGTGCTCTTTGTTTTTGTTGCAATGCATATGATTTGCTTCTCCCTAAGCTAAAAGGGTAATCCAGATGTAGAACCTGTGCCAAGAGTGGTATCAGCTATACCACTTTGCTGATGAGGCTCAAAGAAGGCTGCAATGATCATATGTGGTTGCTGTACCTCTGGTGCAGAGATAATTTGCCAGCATTTCAGTTCTGGATTACCCAGTTTGATATGCAAATGGCATATGTTCTCTCTGTAATGGCACAAGTGAGCAAAAATATTTTTGAGACCTTAAGGGCAGACAAGCTGAAAAGCAAGCTACCGAGTTTCTCTAAGCTTTTGCCTGTTCTCTGAGTTCTCATACTCTGTTTTTGTTGCAATGCATTTGCTTGAGCACTTCCTAAGCTTAAAATTTAATACAGATGTGGATCCCTTGCTCACTGTGCTTAGAGGGCTAATAGCTACACCTTACTGTTGAGGCCCAATAAGGCCAAAACGATAGCTTATTTTTTCAGTTCTGGACTGCCCTTTAGCAAAATCATATTTGAGACCTGAGCGAGGACTAACAAAAGAGCAAACTACTGAGTTTCTTTAAGCTTTTCTGCTCCTCAGAATTCTCATTCTCTCTGTTTTTATTTTAAGGCATTGCATGACCAACCGGGTCCATCATGCATGCTCAAGGGCTAATAAACTGTAGAGTAATAATGTAGAAGACCCTTCAGAGTGGACTAATTTTTTAAATAAACTAAGCTGGTTACCATAAAAACACCATGCTCTAGCAGAGTACACAAATCATTGTAGCTTTACTAGTATGAACAACATCAGCATGAAGAATTGCACTACAAGACTCAGAGGTCCTTACTCATAAGAATGATTCCTATGATTGAAAGTCTTTGGATCTGAAATGTGTTGGGTGTTGTGTGCTCTGCATTGAGCACAGTGTTTTTGTGGTAACCAGCCCAGTGATTTCTTCATCTAGATAACTTTTTCTTATACCTCATCAGCTGCAGTAATTTGGTGAGCATCTGCTATTTCTTTTTTTTCTTGTTAATTGAGTTATTCTGATTTATCCTTTTTTTTTTTTCTAAAGATTTGAATATATAGGTAAAAGGGACATTCCAGGCACATCAATTGTCTGTCCACCTTTTGGATGTTGAAATCATCTTTAAAAAAATCATACTAAACTGGAATGCACACTAGAGGTAAACAGTTTCGGTAACTGATTAAAAATGTGTTATGGCTTTTACCAGGATTGCAGACAGTTTTTAAATCAATTTTCATCCAAAATTCCTTAAACATTTTACTGGTGGTAATGCTAATGAGGTCCAAAAATCTTATCAACATAATACAGTGTTTAACTTTACAAAAAAATATTGGTTCTGCTAAGCAAGGTTTGCGCAGTAGAGTGTCTGGTGACAAGCAGACACTCTCCTTTCGCTAGAGCAGCAAGAGGGAGATTAGGTTCTGTTGTAATTTTTTGCTGAGTGGCTAGCAAGGGGGGCTGCAGGGATCTCGCAGCACTGACTGTTCAGTTAATTTGCTATCCTGAAATAATGCTTGGAACCTGGATGTGTAATACTAGCCATAGAATCAATAGAGAGTTTAAGGGAACTGTGCAATCATTACAGAGAGATCCCAGCAGCAGACCTTGGACCATATTCAAGCCCCGCATGATATGTGAACCTTACTGTAAAAAAAATGAAATAAAAATAGTGTGAGTCTGAGTCATGAACATGAGTTTGTGTGTGTATGTGTCCATGTGTTTGTGTATAAGTCTGTCAGGATTATTCACTAAAGTAAAACTTCAAAGAGAATTTCAATTTTTTTTTTCAATTTGACAATTTTTATTTGTCGTAAAACAGGTTGGGGTACAGAAAGGAAAGGGAGGGGGAAATATTGTGCACAAATCGTGTTATTTTCACATGAACCTCATACAGTCCTGGATTGAATACGTCTACGTGTCTCTATTCACCCTGGGCTAAGTTAGTGTGTAGCTGCTTGTATTGTCCCTATGTGATGTAGTTGTCATGGGGCAATTCCAGGTCATGTTTTGTAACGCAGGCAAGGCAGCACATGAAGCAATGTCTCTAGGTGGTAGCTTATTAACAGGAGGGGGGGGGAGGTGGGGTGCGTTGTCAACCTTTATGCTAGTTGTTGTGGATACTTCAAATGCGCTGATGTTGTCACATCCTGTTCCTCGCTGCCGATCATTCTGGCAATGGCTTCTGGTATCCAGTACTCATTTTGCTGTCCTTGCTTGGTTTTTCTGGTTTTCTGGTCGATGTCTGGTTTTCTTTGTTGCTGGGTTTCTGGGTTCATTCTTATATTCTGTTCCTGTTCCCAGTCTCTTGGATTTACTTAAATGTTTGTTTTATGTTGCCACACCGTTTGTTTTCCACTTTCCTTTTGTTTCAGCTTGGACCTGCAGCAGAGTTTCATGTCTCTGTCCTTTCTTGCAGGTAAGTGCTATTGTGGTTTAGTGTGGCTGTTTTAGCATATATTAGGCAGTGTAGGACCTGCCGAATATGGGGTACATTGGCGTTGTGGCAGGCTTATGCAATGTATGATCATATAATGTAACTAAATCCCCATACTTTTCATATTAGTGCTTAGCTATGTTTCCTCTTGTTTTACCTTGTATCTCTTATCTTGTTTTACTTTGTCTTGTAATCCCAGTCCATGTACAGTCCTGTTCAGTCATGCCCATGTTATGTTGTTGTTTTCCTCATGTCTTGTGTACATGTTCTAGGTTATGCTTTCTGTCCTGCTCCGGTTCTAGGTTCTCCTAGTTTTGTCTTGTTTTCATGTATGGTGCCTATTTCTAGTCTTGCCTTGCTCTCCTCCTAGTTTTGTCTTGTTTTCTTGTATGGTGCCTTGCTCTCCTAGTTTTGCCTTGCTTCAGTACTGGATACATCCCTGCTGCAGAGCCTCCCTATTCAGCTCCTGGGAGATCTGCTTAATAACCTGCTCCTAGTTCCTGGGATCCGCATAAGCTGATTCAGGGTTCTGGTTGTGGCTGCACAAACACTGGTGCTCAACACCAGGGGGCGTGCGGTTACCCTGCACCAGACCCTGCTAATCCACCTCCACACTGTGACTCCTACTCTGAACATCAGGCATATTGGGTCCCGGTCCACACACCGCCGCCTGGACAGTGTCTGGGTCCCGGCACCGGACCACCACCCTGACAGATGTCCTAGTTTGCTAATGCCGGGATTGCAGCAAAAGGTAGAGCAGGGGAGGTGGGGGGTTACTTTATTGCGTTGTACGTCACATCGTACCTTTAAATCCTTGACACATGTAGTGGTATATTTATTAATAACTAAGTAAGTAGTACATGGTTTGGTTAATGGGTGGGGGGGTGTGGTAGGTGGAGAGTGGGCCTCCTGTGACCCAAGTACCTGTCTTCTTGTTGTCTTTTCCTGCTTTCAGCCTGTCTTGTTCCTGGCCTGTTAACATTGTATATTGTTGCTTCTGTATTGTAGGGTGTTCTTTGTTTAAATAGTCTTTGTTTGCTTGTTCTCTTGCGTTAACCTTAGTTACAATCGTCTAACTCTGATCTTGCGATTAATTCAAATCGCTTGTGGTGTTTAGTGTTTATTCCCAGATGTTCGTCCATATGGCTTGGAGTCTCCTTTTGAGTGTGGTTGTGCTAAGCTAGGTGGATGGTGCCGTTGAGATTTGCTTTGTGATGTATCTTTCTTTTTGTCTTGGATTTCCCAGTACTCTTTCCACATCAGGTTTGCTTTAATAATTGTTTTCTTTGGGCCATTTTGTTTTGAGAGCATGGTCTCATATTGCCAGTTTAGGTTGATTTGGTTTAGGAGGGTGTTGAAATTCAGTGCTGTGGGTGTTTTCCATAGTCTAGCTATCATCATGGCTGCTGAAATCAGTATGTGGTATGTCGTTGCCCACTGGGCTTTGTCCATATTGTCCGGTGGTATGAATAGTAGGTACATTTCTTCTGTGGGTTGTATGTTGGTCTTGGTTACTTGCATAATCAATTGCTGCGTTCTGCGCCAGAAAGGTTGTAAAGTGGCGCATGACCACCATACGTGCAGCATTGTTCCTTCTTGTGTATTGCATCTCCAACATTTATTCGTGGATGACTGGGGCCATATTCTGTGTATTTTGGCTGGTACTAAGTACCAGCGGTATTGTATTTTCCTTTGTAGTTCTAGGTGGTTCTTACAGGATGTGATACCTTTGTGTGACGAGTACGCTCTTGTCCAATGTTCTTCATCTATTGTTCGGTGTAGTTCTTTTTGCCAAGCTATTTTATGCATGATTTTCACTTCGTCTTGTGTGCGCGTGAGTGTTTTATAACACTATGATATTACCTTTTTTGGGGGCAAGGCGTTTGTGCAGAATTTCTCGTATATAGAGAGCATCTGGTGTGGTCCTTTGTTTTGTTTTGTGGGATGTGTGTTCTTTAGACATGATTTGAGTTGGAGGTATGGAAACAACATGTAGTGTGGTAGGTCGTATTTAGTTTGCAGGATAGGGAATTGCAGCATTTCCCCTTTGTCGAATAGTTGTTCTATATATTTGATGCTATGTTCCAGCCATTTGTGTTTATCTATTGTAGGTATTATTGTAGCCATGGCTTCCATCGGGGTCGCTAGAGGTATTGGGTAGAAAGCCGTTAAGTTACGTTTAGTCGAATCCCATATTTCTATCAGTAGTTGGGATGTGGGGAGTAGGTGCTGTATAGAATGCCTTTTTTTACTCTGGGGTCCATAGGTATGTATGGATCGATATTGGTTGGGCCCAGTAGGTTTCTATTTTGAGCCATTGAGGTTGTTAGGGGTGGGGTGTGATTTTGCGATACGGTATGGAGTATTGCTGCTTTATAGTATGCATGTACATCTGGGAATCCCAGCCTACCTTCGGCTATGTCTCGTAGTGTAACCGGTAAGTTCCTTGTCGGGTCTTTCTGTAGCGGGAGTGTGTCGTCTCCGTTGCCATCTTGATCGCTTTCATGTGAGACGGCCTGTTTCATTTGAGGCTGCCTGGTTCCGAAGAACGTATTTTTCTCTCCTTTGTCCTGGAGTCTGGGTTTGTTCTTTGCTTGAGACATCTCGTATGGTGTTAATTAGGATGTTTATTCTTCTAGTTCGCTGTTAAAAAATGCTTTTACGGGGCTTTGAGGTCGGAGCACTAGTACCTTGCGACCGTCCTCGCCATACGTCAGACCACGCCCCGAGAGAATTTCAAATTTAAAGCCAAAATGTCCAAATAGGAAAAAGTCAGCTAGCTTTCACTTTGGCTACTTTAGCCTTAAGCTTGACATTCACTTAAAATTCATTTTGAATTCTCACTTTAGTAAATAACCCTGTCTGATACAAATACCATCTGACTCATACACAAACACACACAAACTCATACACACAATATGTGTGTTCCCTAATATATGGTGAAGAGTGCAGAATGAGACTCAAAAACAAATCCTTCACTGTGATAACCTCTACAACTTCAGCTGGAAGGCTATTCCATGCATCCACTTCCCTCTCAGTAAAGTAATACTTCCTGAAATTATTTTTAAAACTTTGCCCCTCTAATTTAAGACTATGTCCTCTTGTTTTGACAATTTTTCTTATTTTAAATATAGTCTCCTTCTTTACTGTGTTGATTCCCTTGATGACAAATTCTACTTGGGAGAACTTATTACTAACCTGGGTTTACCATTTCACTATTAATAATAATTAGTATTATGATCATAAACAGAAAGTTGAATAAACTCAAAAAAATTTGTTCAATAAGAAGCATTCAATGTATTCAGAGCATTCCCCTGCTCCTTTCCCCTCTGTAGTTACTAGAATGAAGTCCTAAAGTTTGACCTCCAAAGACAGCTGTAGAGCATAAAAAAGAAGACAAGTCACTATCTGCAAGTGGTTTTCTGCAGCATAAAAAACCACTACTAGAGCAAATTGAGAAAATGGGTTATATTTGTAGTAAAAGTGCCGAAAATTTGCATTAACTCAGATCAATGTAAACTCAGCATGGATCCGACACATCTAATGAAGCATAAGCCAACTTATGTTTTGAATCGCACCATTCTCTACCATATTAAAATAAAATGAGACTGATTTATTAAATGGTGTTATAAATTATATATTGTATAACAACCTGCATAAATGTCATATTTGACCAAAGTCATGTATTTCAAAGCTCTGTATGAATCACTGAAGATCGAATAAGTGCAATAACAGGTAAGGCAAACCTTTAAAGCTGAAAATAGATCAGCTTTACAGTAATTGTGCTGAGATAACTTTTCATTTCATTCTTAAGAGGAAACTAAACTACAGCTTCCTCATTTCTGCAAATACATATTCAGAATGTAAATATATATTCTGAAATAACAAGTACTTTTGTATAGATAAATAAAGTAATGTATGCAAATAAAATGAGATAGTGAAGGAAAAAAAGGAACTTCTGGGAGGTTAAAACTACAGAGCAACCCCAAAGTGTTTGCACCTAATTAAATAATATCTTTTCGAAGGTTTGCTTATTTTGAAGAAAAGGATTTGCAAATTTTGAAATCTTTTTTGTCAACATTGTTCAGTATTTCTGTTCACCCAATTAAGGCGTTGCCCTCAACTTGGCTGTTCAAATTGTTTGACTAGGCCAAGATCTGTGCTTGCTTTTATGTTGAGATAGATAAGCAGCAGGGCTGCTAGTACTATTGTTTTAGAGTTTAGTTCTCTGGAAATAAAGTTCACATATCTTTTAAAAAACTGTTCAAGTATAAACAATTTTATTCAAAAAAGAAAGGTAGCATTTATTTTAAGAGATGCATAGCCAGTGTATTCCATTAAAGTATGTGTATTGATCATGGCACTTTATATCCTTTTCTCTGTTTTTCATTAATCTTTTGCAGAAATACTAGCAGTGTCTATTGGTGAAGTTTAGAGATGGTGGGGTGCTAGACTCCACTCTTGGAGTTAGACTTTGCTCCCTGACTTTCTGGGCGCTGTTAATTTACACCTTGTATTTAACCCCTGATGCAATTAGTTATACTCTGTTCAATATCAAAAACCTATAAATGCATACTATTGGAAAGCAACAACCACTTTGAAAAGGTTGAGGTTCGACTCAGTGACAGGTCAAACGGTTTGTCTTTTGGGGCAACCAGAATTAGTTACAGAAGATAATGGATATCTAAACAGTCTATTCCATGAGAATGGAATAAAAAAAATGAATCAAATAAAAATAGCAAAACATTTAGACATGATTATTTATGTTTTTCCAGCCATCAATATATTAGGTGATGTGAAGATAACATATAACTATTATTACTATCATTACCATGCCAACAGATTTTTTTTTATATAATTGCAACAAAACTAAGCAGCAATTCTATATCTGCCCCAATAATCTCTTAGTAATTGTCACTGGTGCCTGGTCTAAATATGTTGAAATTCTTGATGTTGCAGGTGGGATGTGATTTTTCTTGTTTTATTAAATGTGTCAGTTCCTGTTTAAGCAAACTACTGACTAAGTATTCTTAATTACTTAGCGTCATATATGTTTCCTGTCCTGACTTCTATATGCAGCTGTTGTGCTAAAACAACTCTGCAGAATTTTAATATTCAACACTCAGAGAAGAAGCTAGAACTGTGAATGTTATGGGTGTTGCTCTGCCTGTTCTCACATCTACACATGACCTGGTATGGAAGTTTAGAATGCCGAATGACCTTGTGAGAAAGGATATCTGGGACCTAGTGGAACAGTCCCCACCAACAGCTGATGTAGAAATAATCTCGTGGAAGAAAAAGGACAAAAGAAGAGATGAGATCTGCACTTGTGAGTAATAGTGATTTATGCCATTTTAAAAAAAAACTTTAGGAAAGGCTATAGAAACAGCAGTTTACATGAAATACCTTTATTTATGAAAGAAACTGAAGGAGACCTGAATATGAATAAATTGTCGGAGTTAATTGATCATTTATATTCTATTGGAAAGAAATGTGATGACGAAGACAAAGTGATTCTGATTTTATCAAGTCTTCCAGAAAGCTACAAATCATTAATTCATGCAGTAAAAACTAGAGAGAATCTCTCTGTAAAATATGTGCAGCACTTCAATTTCTGATCTAGAGAATAAAGGTTTGGCATGAGGAATATACATAAATACTTGTCAAAAGGATCACAACAGAGAAGCATGAAAATGTTGTCTCATAGGCAAAGATACATTTTCTCAAACAAAGTCAAGGAAACTCAGCAAAGCCTCTGCAACTAATTCAGTAAGACATTTGTGGTCTAATACAGCCAATGTTTTGTGGACAAAAGAAGTATATACTAACATTTATAGATGGTTATTTCAAATATTGTATGACTTATCTCATGAAAGACAAAGCAGAGACTTCAGAGACATTGAAGGCCTACAGTGCAAGTGTTAAAAAACTGTTTTGGAAAAAGTCTCAAGCCCAAACAATGGTGAGTACATCACACCATACTGCTGCATATAGTGAAGAAAAAGGAATAGAATCTGTAATGGTAGCCACCATCACTGGGAACATAAGACACTTCAATTAGATCCCTGAATGGCTCCTATGTTTAAGTCACCATGTGCCCATTGTAGGTCCAGGGAGTGTGTAACGTATGTGTATTATGTATTTGTTGTTAATTGTTTGTCCTATCCTGCTGATGCTTGCTACCAACTAGGATGATTTGGCTATGGAGCATATATATATATAGCATCCTGTGTTTGTTGCAACAACAGCTATATGCACTACCTGAATAGCAAGGTTTGCTAATTTGCATATTCAGGTAGAATTGAATATTGCTAAGTCTGCAGGCAGTAGAGATATTTTGTGTTAATTATTATCTTCCCCACCCACTTATAAATATGTCATTGTGTTATAATAAGTTGCTTTATGTTGTCTGCTATGATTTAGTTATTTGTATTTAATTAATTTGTCACAGCAATGTATATGTAATGATCATATGGGCTAGTTCCAAGTAAAATAAAGTTTTGAATGTTAGTTGCTTTTGGAACTTGTGTCCTGTGTGGATTTTGAGGGGTCCTAGTGACAGAGTCTTTGGACCTGTTTGCTGATTGCAGGATCCCTCTAGCCCTGGGATAAATCATGAGAGCTAGGCCTGAGAGCCGCAATTGACTTTGTAAAGGGAATTATTATAATCACTGTAAGCAGAGCTGCAGCAGAATAGGCAGAAGGGATGATACCTGCCTGGAAGGAGAACTGCTGCCTGGTAGGTTGGAAGAGCCCCGTAGAGACCCCACTCAAGCTTCAGCGACAGGGGCTGAAGCGTTCCAGGTTACCTGCAAGCAGCTAGGAAGCGAACTGGGCAGAGGAACTCAGTCGGAGTACAGGAGCTCCATCACAGAACCTTGAGTACAATTCCATATAGTTCAGATCAGAATGGTGTAGCTGATCAGAAACATTACTCTTTAATGGATATAGTCAGGTGCATGCTGACAGATTCCCAGTTGTTATCTTCTTAATCAAAGGCACAAAATCCTAGATTTGACCAAAGTGAAACTTTACTAAACATCAATATGTATAGAACAGTAGTAGGTAAGCTGTTGTATCTACTGGCAGATCTGACATTGCATCTGTAGTGGGAATGCTGTTCAGAAAATTGTGCTACCCCATGAGACTGGATTGCACTCAAGAGAATAGTAAGGTATTTTAAATGATCTGCTCATCTTAAACTAAAGTTATTAGCTGTCAGAGATATGCAGATGCTGATTGGATTGGACTGAAGACAAATTGTATTGTAAATCTGTAAGTGGTCATGTGTTCCTCTGTGGGAGTGATCCCATCTGCTAGACTAGTAATTTGCAAGACTTTCTGGCACTTTATCTACAGAAGCAGAACATATCTTCAGAAGCATGAAAGGAAGAATCATGGCTAAACTAACTTGAGAATGCCAGGGCAAAAGACTATCGGACTGATGGAGGAAAACCGGAGTGCAAAGATGGTGCAAACACAGAAATTAAATGCACGTACTAAATACACTGATATTAGATGTCATGCAAAAAGAGACCTGCACAATAAAGGATTTGTTGAGAAGCAGTACTGACTAACATCAGAGATGACAGCTCAAATTTTGACACTTAGTCACAAACACTGGCCAAAATTGGCGTTTTTTGCATTTTTCACATACAAATACTAACGCTAACTTTGGCCAGTGTTTGTGACCAAATGGCTACTAAAGACTGGACATACCCCATTTTCAATACCTTGGGTTGTCTACTATTGCAAATGGTATGCCATTATGAGTGTAATGTAATTCCTGGGCTATTATACAGTCTCAAAGGCAACGTAACCAATCTGGCGAATTTCAATTTCAAATGTAACGTACTATATTTGACCCTGTAACTTCCCAAAACACCTAAAACCTGTACATAGGGGGTACTATTTTACACGTGAGACTTTGCTGAATACAAATATGTGTGTTTTATTTCAGTAAAAGCAAACAGTATTATGACATTGACAGTTAAAATGTCATGTAGAACTAAAAAAAAAACGGAATTTCTTATTTTCTCATATTTCTCCCAATTTTTTCATATTAAATTATGTTTCATAGCTAAATATTTGATATTAAATGAAAGCCCTGTTTCCCCTGAATAAAATTATATAAAATAAGGGTGGGTGCATTTAATATGAAAGAGGTGAATTACAGTTGACAGACATATAGCACAAATGCCAGGTTTTGTTTATGTTTTGTTTTGTTCACAACGTGTACATTTGGCTCAGTCCTTAAGGGGTTAAAGGGTTAAAAGAAAAAGAGACATTTTGTTTTGTTTTGTAAACACAGAATATTCATAGGAATTATTGATATGAGTGTGAACATCTAAGGAAAAATCTGATGCCATTATGGAGTTAAGAAGCTTTTTTTGCCCTTTTTGTGTCATAATTGGAAATCATTCCAAATTGATGATGAGGGGGGGCTTATTGCCTTCTTTGGATTAACAGCAAATTAACCTGGGTTTTAAAGATTTTTCAACCTAGATTGCTATGTAACTATATAACCATGAGAGTCCCTCATTCAGTCGAACCAATAAATGTTACTGAATGACTTGTGAGTGGTGAATAGTGAGTAGTTTAACACACTTACCTAAACAGTACTTCATATGATATTGTAGCCCCATAATGCTCCAGGTGCACTCTCACCTGCCGAGGAATGCTGTACAAAAGCATGCATGAAAAATATATTCTTGCATGATACACTCTGGTTCTATCAAGATAATCAGGCATTCAACGTGAATTAAAAGAACACTCCAAGCACCATAACCACTATATTGCACTATAGACTTAACTGGCAATATAAGTAGTCAAACTGTCTTCTTTTTTAGGAAAATCCAATGAGCTCTACAAATCAAAGCAAGGCCATGCAAAACTGTGCTCAATGGATGAGGGCATTAACTGAGCACTCTAATAATACTGGATTATGCATGCTTTATCCTATAGAGATATTTGCCTTCTCCTGCAGCAGAAGATTGGAAACAGGTAACAAGGGGCCTCAGGTAAGTTGTCAAAATTCCCAACTGTTTGGAGAGTTCCTTTAATATAAAAACTACTGAGAAAAACAACTGAGAATTTTATAAATAAATAATGCAACCCACATCTAAAATTTACTTGGTTAATAAGATGTACATCTCACATTTACTGAAGGGATTAATGACTTTTAAAATGTCCAATTTTGAGTATGTTGCATAGCTATGCCTTTGTTTTTTCCATTTTCAACTTGCTTCATCCCCAATTGTTCTGTGAGATGACAATTCCTACACCTAGCCTTAGGAGGCAAATATTTTACACCAAATATGTCTGCACTGTAATACAACTAGCATATTGCAGCTGGTGTGATTATTTGTACTGTGACTAAACCCAAGCCATATTGGCCTTGATTTTTCATTTTGCCCTCTCATCTCTGTTCTGCAGATCAGTTGCTTCGAAATTCCTTTGTAAACAGAGAGACTTACCACATTTCCACTTCAAATACAAATACTTATGAACATTGGCAAGGTAGGCTAATTCTTGAATAATTTAAGTGCAGGATTTCATATTTTTTGTAAATATTGTTTCAAAATACCTTTCCAAATATACTAACAGTAGCATTGCATATATATATCTTTTATATTGGAATACAATATTACAGAATGAGTCTTCCTTGTTATAGGAGCGTTTGTAAGGTGTTGCTTCTTTGCGCAGTGCAAAGAAGCTTTAAGCTCCCCTCTGTGGGAGGCAAGGAGTTATGTAGCTCATTAAACCTTAAGAAAGCAAGTGGAGAAGCTGCTTCCAATTACCAGGATGAGAATTAATGAAATAAAAACTACAGACAGGCTGCAGCATTATGCAATAAAAAGGGCTTTGCTGGCGTTAACAAGGCAGTATGTAATATTTGTGTGGTTCTAGCTCAATTTCAGCCTGAACACATGGTGATTCTGCACATAAAAACTATCCATATTAATGAATTAAAAATCCTTGATAATCCTACACAATTTTCTGTTCACTAGTACTATAGAAACAGTAAGGAGACTCTGTGCTTATAGACCTGTTATCTCAAAGACATGTCAGTTGATTGTGAAGCCCTGTAAAGTCATACTCAGTTTGTGGCAACTTGGAGTCTCTGGTTTGAATTTAGTATTTACTAGTTATCGGATGAACTTCCTATAGCCCTTATTTTGTCTAGCAAAACTCATGCCACCTGCTTGAACAGTTTGATCTTCTAACAACTCTTTGCGTGCAAAGGATGACTCTTTATATATAGCTGTGAGAGCTTTAAGTTGGCTGTGACCCTGTACACATCACATTTATAATAAAGATGGCATGTGGTTTGTGGGATTTATGGTGAGAAAAAAAGAAAGACAGGTTTCCCAGGAGAAATATGCTATCTTTAACTGGAAAAAGCCACAACTTCAATTATTACTGGAGTTGAACTTGTGTTAAACTTTAGAAAATCTTGCCATTTTGTTGCAGTTTATACTCATTTCATTGACAAAACAAAAACTTGCATTCACACCCTAAACCATGAGTAACCAGAAGTACTCACAGAGTAATTTAATTATGTAAACAATTTGAGTGGTCAACATGTAATAAGTTCTTGTTCAACTGTTATATACTATATCAATGCATACAAAGCAATGTATATTATATAACAGTTGTGTGAAATTGTCACGGTTTAGTAGATAGAGCCCAGAATGCAGTAATAAACTGAGAATGTCTGAAGTGAGGTAGAGGCAAGGAGAAGGCTAAGACGAGATCAGGCAGGCAAATGGTAAGGTCAGGCAGAACAGATTTGTAAACAGGAGACAAGCTAAAATTTAGGTAATAGGTATATTCAGAGCAGGACCAAGAGTAACTGAGCACAGCAATGGAGCACAGAAAACAGAGGTAGCAAGTATGAGAGCATGTTTAAATACAAGAGAAGGAACACCTGCCTCCTAGTAAATGCATCTCCCCCTTTAAGAAACCTCATGGTCGGCGGCAGTGTGTCTAGTCTGATGATTGCGCAGGATCATTTGGTCAAGCCTTAACCACTAGATATGGCCCCTGCTTCCATTGGTGCAGCATGGTCAGGTGTTTGGACATGAGGAGTGGTGGAGGTAAGTGTCGGGCCGGGCAAAAGCATGACGGATACTTTAATTGTGAAGTTTTAATACACGTGTTGAAAATATATTTACAAAATAAGAAAAGTTACTTATAACAAAATCTAAGAATCAGTGAAGCATTATTCTTTATCAATAACTTTGGGGAATAGCTTAAACTCTTTAGCACCAAATCTAGGACCCTCATTGTCATAATTGTATTGATAATTCACTAAGTTGTCCCAAACTCTACTCACCACAGGTCTGTGATAAACTGTCCTCACTATTCAGTCTCTTCCTTTGTAGGTACTTGAACCCCCGGGCCCAAACTTGGCCCATAGTAATCCAGCAGAGATACATTTGGAGGAAGTTAAATTGCCTTAGTTTCATGTAGAATAAACCGCAACATCAAGGAAAATATGATGGTGACACAACACATTAGCCAAAATATTGTCTATGTGAAGCAATTAAGCCTCCTACAAATATTGTTTTGTTGTTATGTTACTAGTCCTGAATAGGTTACATTTCGAGGATACAGTTTTAAATAGATTAATTTTATCAGAACTGCAATTCGTTCATATTTGAGCCAATCAGATGATCATCAGAATTCCTAGTTTGCAAACTGAAAATGTGACCAAATAACAAACCAAACTAAAAGTGTAATAGATGAGCTTGTCTTTTTAGATTTGTGATTCAAAATTTGGTCCATGGTGCCAAAAAAAAAAATATTGATGGGAAAAAAGAAAATTTATGGCTAGGTGACAGCCACTAAATGTAGGAAGAAAATGAGGAGCAGTACAAAAAACTATATATTTGATATTTTCATATTATAGGTTTAATAAATATATACCATTTAAATATATATATATATATACAGTTGCAAAAAAAAGTATGTGAACCCTTTGGAATGATATGGATTTCTGCACAAATTGGTGATAAAATGTGATCTGATCATCATCTAAGTCACAACAATAGACAATCACAGTCTGCTTAAACTAATAACACACAAAGAATGAAATGTTGCTATGTTTTTATTGAACACACCATGTAAACATTCACAGTGCAGGTGGAAAAAGTATGTGAACCCTTAGACTAATGACATCTCCAAGAGCTAATTGGAGTGAGATGTCAGCCAACTGGAGTCCAATCAATGAGATGAGATTGGAGGTGTTGGTTACAGCTGCCCTGCCCTATAAAAAACACACACCAGTTCTGGGTTTGCTTTTCACAAGAAGCATTGCCTGATGTGAATGATGCCTCGCACAAAAGAGCTCTCAGAAGACCTACGATTAAGAATTGTTGACTTGCATAAAGCTGGAAAGGGTTATAAAAGTATCTCCAAAAGCCTTGCTGTTCATCAGTCCACGGTAAGACAAATTGTCTATAAATGGAGAAAGTTCAGCACTGCTGCTACTCTCCCTAGGAGTGGCTGTCCTGTAAAGATGACTGCAAGAGCACAGTGCAGACTGAGGTGAAGAAGAATCCTAGAGTGTCAGCTAAAGACTTACAAAAGTCACTGGCAAATGCTAACACCCCTGTTAGCGAATCTACAATACGTAAAACACTAAACAAGAATGGATTTCATGGGAGGATACCACAGAGGAAGCCACTGCTGTCCAAACAAAACATTGCTGCACATTTACAGTTTGCACAAGAGCACCTGGATGTTCCACAGCAGTACTGGCAAAATATTCTGTGGACAGATGAAACCAAAGTTGAGTTGTTTGGAAGAAACACACAACACTATGTGTGGCGAAAAAAAGGCACAGCATACCAACATCAAAACCTCATCCCAACTTCCCCATCCCCATCCCAACAAGTATAGTGGTGGGGGCATCATGGTTTGGGGCTGCTTTGCTGCGTCAGGGCCTGGACAGATTGCTATCATCGAAGGAAAAATGAATTCCCAAGTTTATCAAGACATTTTGCAGGAGAACTTAAGGCCATCTGTCTACCAGCTGAAGCTCAACAGAAGATGGATGTTGCAACAGGACAATGACCCAAAGCATAGAAGTAAATCAACAACAGAATGGCTTAAACAGAAGAAAATACACCTTCTGAAGTGGCCCAGTCAGAGTCCTGACCTCAACCCGATTGAGATGCTGTGGCATGACCTCAAGAAAGCGATTCACACCAGACATCCCAAGAATATTGCTGAACTGAAACAGTTCTGTAAAGAGGAATGGTCAAGAATTACTCCTGACCGTTGTGCACGTCTGATCTGCAACTACAGGAAACGTTTGGTTGAAGTTATTGCTGCCAAAGGAGGTTCAACCAGTTATTAAATCCAAGGATTCACATACTTTTTCCACCTGCACTGTGAATGTTTACATGGTGTGTTCAATAAAAACATGGCAACATTTCATTCTTTGTGTGTTATTAGTTTAAGCAGACTGTGATTGTCTATTGTTGTGACTTAGATGATGATCAGATCACATTTTATCACCAATTTGTGCAGAAATCCATATCATTCCAAAGGGTTCACATACTTTTTTTTGCAACTGTATATATATTTATTTATTTATTTATTTATTTTTAATTGCTCTTCCTCTTTTTCCCTCGGTTTGATACTTTTTTGTCACTTGTGAATCAAATGGTGGGGAATTTCACCTATCAGTGTACTGCTAAGTAAATAATATTTATATTATAATAAATATTTTGTAGTACATTGGTTGGCCGATTGTTCCTAACTTTTGGTTTATCTGATTATTTTTCCAAATCTTTTTTTTTGTTATCAAAATTGTGACATGATGAACTTTTATATGTCCAATATCCTGTCTATATTTCCAAAGTTAAAGCTTCAGTGTAATTTTTTTTATATTTTTGCACTCTTTGGTAAACAGAGGTTAAACCATTTAGCAGTGATGTGGGACCTGGTGCCCACGGACCCAAGGCACCATAACCACTTTAATGCTTTTCAACAAAAACAGCAAATATTAGAATTTAGAGAATGGACACGTGTAGAGAAACTAAATAGCTTGCCCTCATGGCTCAGGTCTAAAACTAGTTTTTGCTCACTTGAGCCATTACAGAGTGAACATATAGAAACATAGAAACATAGAATGTGACGGCAGATAAGAACCATTCGGCCCATCTAGTCTGCCCAATTTTCTAAATACTTTCATTAGTCCCCGGCCTTATCTTATAGTTAGGGTAGCCTTATGCCTATCCCACGCATGCTTAAACTCCTTTTACTGTGTTAACCTCTACCACTTCAGCTGGAAGGCTATTCCATGCATCCACTACCCTCTCAGTAAAGTAATACTTCCTGATATTATTTTTAAACCTTTGTCCCTCTAATTTAAGACTATGTTCTCTTCTTGTGGTAGTCTCCTCCTTTACTGTGTTGATTCCCTTTTTGTATTTAAATGTTTTTATTATATCCCCCCTGTCTCGTCTTTCCTCCAAGCTACACATGTTAAGATCCTTTAACCTTTCCTGGTAAGTTTTATCCTGCAATCTATGAACCAGTTTAGTAGCCCTTTATATGCCATTTACATGTCAGACTGATCCTACCTATAAGGACAGTCCAGAACTGAAATGTTGGCAAGTTCACTCTGCACAAGAGATACAGCAACCCTAAACTATTGCTTTGGACTTCTTTGCATCTTGTCAGTGAAATGTAGCTGATACTCCTCTAGGCACAGTGAGCAAAGGTTCCACACAAATAATAAAATAATAATAATAATAATATGGATCATGAGAGCCCATGATAATGCATAGCTTGAGACCTGAGAGGGGATATACCGAAGAGCAAGCTTTTGAGTTTCTCTAAGCTACTGTCCATTCTCAGAGCTCATATTTTCTATGTTTTTGTTTTAAAAAAGACTGGAAAAGGTGATGCAAATAAAGAAATAATACATACATACATACATAAATAATTCAGTCTCCCTAGCTTGTGGACTGGAGAGCACTGCATTTACTGAAATTCAAGTCAGAGCACTGTGATTGGTTAGCTTTAACACAACCAAACATATTTATATGTGTCTGTCTCAAGTAAATTGACCTATTAGTGATAATTGCTCTAAAATTCTTCTAGAGATGGAAAAAACAATGGTATGAGAGAGCACTCACTTTTATTTTTCTTAAGGGTGCAATGACTCCGGCTCTGCCTTCCCGGATAAGTTTAATAAAATAAACAAAAAAGAAATCCAATACTCCTTTTTGTGAAAAGATCCCTTTCTTGGAAAAATAGCAACATTTCGACTGTGCTTCTTTATCAAGCAATGCGAACTTCTCCCCACACCACACTTGATTTACACTATCTTAATTAGCCACATGATCAAGTAAGGGGCATCTCAAGCCCATACAAAGTGACAGTTTCCATAGTGATAGTAACCATAAATAACAACAATAACAAAGTGCAGTGTGCTAAACAACATCACTGAGTACAAAGCCAAGAACATGTGATATATAAAGTGCATTATATAGCTGTACACATATAATGTATCACTATAGAAAAAAATTAAAGTGCATATAGCAAATATATATATTATATTAAAATATACTTAAATAGAAGATGATTGAACTCTTTAACATATACAGAATTTAACAGTTTCAAAACTTAATAGTCATCATGATCAAGACAGAAATTAATTTCCCAAATGATCTATCCCTTCTTTACTGGTGTTTAAATATTTCATATTAAAACAAATATTATCTGTATAGGATAAATATTATGTTTTGAAACTGTTAATTTCTTTATATGTTAAAACGTTCAAACATATACCCATTATTGTTAACAGAATGAGAATACCATATCTTGAAAATATACTACTGCAAATGTTTATTTTAACTATTCTGTAGTGTTGGCAAATTTGAGCCTGAGGGACAAAGTCACAAATTCCATATCCCAGAAAATATCCCACATTTTGTACCCAATTTGTCATTAAAATAGTATTGTCACTTCCAGTGAAGTGACATTTACTCCTTTTTTCACTCTGCACCTGCTATTTCAGCATGTAATGTGGGGACTAGAGCAGTGGAGGTAAAAAAAATAAAAAACTTACCTACTTGAATCTGCTGCAATTCTGCTTTGTGGCAAGATCGTTGTTGGATGCACACCATGTATTTATTTCAGCAGAACCCAGAAAATGAAATAAAAGAACTATGGAGAATTTAAAAAAAGTTTGGCATAAACTATAGCTAACATTTAGTGCAGGTTATGCTAAAGTTGAGGAATGACAGGAGAGGATCTGTTATTTCTTATTCAATCCATTTGGAGCTATTGCACAGGTACAGCAATTGCTGCTTATCAGCATCTTTTCATATAGGGATGCATTATCTTAGTCTGAGAGGTACCGCTAGAGGTGTCCCCATGAAGCAATGTAAACTCAAGTGTTTGTATTGCTAAGGCTAAATGGACATACTCTCTGAACTAGAACTCCTACATGAAGCTTAGATTTTCTCTTTAAACTTGCCATATAAATGTATGCAGCTAGCAGACATCCCACTGCATTAGGAAGAATTGTGTTTCATACTACATGAGTCCATATGTCAACACATCCATACATAGTTGGTAGTTTGCAAACACCAGTCACAAAATGGTGAATATGACTGGAAATAGGCTAATACAGCTGTGGTATAACTGCCAACAGCTTTCTCAGCAATTTTGATCAATACATTTCGAGGGCAACTCATGGCTGGACTTCTTATCCCATAAAGCTTTGCAGGGCACAAGTTATGTTACAAAAAGCAACAATTCTAGAAGATTTGGAGACCACCCTGCAACTTTAGCTTATGTTCCTGTTATCTGAACCAATAGGCAATATGTGTTTCGCTCACTGAGCAGGATGAGAAGTAAGATCCACAGCTGAAATTAAAGGACCACTATAGTGCCAGGAAAACATACTCGTTTTCCTGGCACTATAGTGCCCTGAGGGTGCCCCCACCCTCAGGGACCCCCTCCCGCCCGGCTCTGAAAAGGGGAAAGGGTTAAAAACGTACCTTTTTCCAGTGCTGGGCGGGGAGCTCTCTGCCTCCTCTCCTCCTCCGATCCTCCTCCTGGGCTGAATGCGCTGCGAAGGCAAAAGCGCTGCGCATTCAGCCCCGTCGCATAGGAAAGCATTTACATGCCCACCATAGACGCTATGCTCTCACTGTGAAAATCACGGTGAGAAGCAGTATAGCTGTCAATGAGACAGCCACTAGAGGAAAGGCTTAACCCATTCATAAGCATAGCAGTTTCTCTGAAACTGCTATGTTTATAAAAAAATGGGTTAACCCTAGAAGGACCTGGCACCCAGACCACTTCATTAAGCTGAAGTGGTCTGGGTGCCTAGAGTGGTCCTTTAAGGTAAATGAAAAAAAGTCCCACAAAAAGTTTCAACTTTGGATAGGATAAAAATTCACAGAAAAACCTCACATTTTATTTAAATACCATGACTAAACAAACAACACGTATTAACTGACAATACATGACTTTTGCATACTGAAAACATAATTTATATATAAGAATATTATATAAATGTGAAAACAAGATTTGTTAATTTTCTTAATCAAAGTAAAGTAATGAAACAAAACATTAAATTTGACCTGTCACAGCCTCCCCCGAAGTCCCCCGGGAAAAAAAAAAACAACTCATGCTCATTAAAAAGAACATGGAATATCATCCCTGCATTGTGCTTGCAGTTTTGTTAACAAATGTAGATTTGAGGGAAACTATACAAAAATAAGGTTTTCTCCCACCTGTCAATTTATTCTCTAGCACAGACTTTCAATGTGAATCATTGATTGACAGGGAGAGCAGAAGGTACTTCCCACAGGTGATCCTCTGCTCTCCACCCATAGCAACCAAAGCACATGTACTGTGGTTGATGGCTTTTATTGCACTGGCTGGGGAGTATAGGAATGGAGTGACTGGCTTTACTCTGTTCGAAAAGCAACATGCTGGCAATGAAGCCAACATGTCAGCAGTTTATCCTGCTTGCAGAAGCATGCCAAAGCTGTCCAAATAAGTGAAGACCACAGGAGGAGCAAAGGTAAACACCCACCTCTGTAAGGAGAGCAGAGGGTCACATAAGAGCTGACATGTAAATATTGAAAACATTGCTCATTATTTTGTGTCATTACATGTACAGGCACATTCAGTGTATTTAATGTTGTCACAAATAGATCTCTACTGTTTAAACTGGAAAATTCATAAGGGGAAGGGTTTGATGTAGGGTTAGTGGTGGGGTTAGGGTTAGCGGTAGGGTTCTGGGTAGGGTTAGGGTTTACTGTGTTTTGGTGACTTATCCTCCTGTGACTATTTTCTGTGCCTTTTTCCTGTGACTTTTTTCCTGGATTCAAAATGCTCAGGGATTGCCAATATCTCACACTTGATTTTCACTTTTTCTCTTCAAACACACTTGACTTAATCAAGCAATTTAAAAGATACAAAACAGTATTTTGTTATATGGTAAAATAACACCATCAAACAACTCAACCTATTATTCTCCTCATTATTAATTATGTAAGTATTTTGGATATATAGATATATAGTTACATAGAATATATTTTGTATTCTGTTGATCAAAAAGAAGGCAAAAAAACAGTAGTTGCGATTTCCAATTGTGCCCCAAAAATTCATTTTTGACTCTATAATAACAATCCGTTTTCGCTTTGTAGCCATAACCTGTTTACATACATATACATTATTCCCTTAAATATTTTGTTTTTGCAAAAAACATCCAAAATATTTTTTAAAATAACTTTCGATCACATGAATCAATATCCCTTTTTCGATCACATGAATCAATATCCCTTTTTATACACAAAAGTATTTTGCTAGCTTATACAATGGCATAAGTCATTGGATATTGTTGCCTAGTTTGTTATCTATAATTGTTCCCAAGTCCTTTTCATTTAATGTCATCCCTAACTCAACCCCATTAAATGTAAAAGTGGCTTGTGAGTTACTTTTCCAAAATGCATGACTTTACATTTAACTGTAATGAATCTCATCTGCACTTGCCTGCCCAGGCCGCTAATTTATCCAAATCCCTGTGTAGTGATGTTAGATCATATTCAGACTGTATTATCTTGCCTAGCATTGTGTCACCTGCAAACAACAACAAATGACTTTCAACGCCCACTTCAAGATCATTTATAAACAGATTAAAGAGATGTAGAACAAGTTTATGGCCAATTTTGAAAAAAATCTATTTATATCTACTCTCTGCAGTGTTCTATCCAAAAACACAATTTTTAATTAACACCAAGTTATTTAAGTTTTTGTGTGAAACTGTATCAAATGCCTTAGCAAAATCCAAGTAGACCATATCTGATGGATCACCCTGATCAATACTTCTACTAACTTCTTCATATAACATGATTAATTTAGTTTGGAATGAGCGGTCTTTCATAAAACCATGTTGATTCATGTTATTGATATTATTGTTCAAAATTAATTCATGAATATTATACATTAACAGCCCTTCAAATACAACTACTTATCAAAAAACAGGCATTAATGTTTTGATCTGAAAATTATTTTGATCTGGTTTGTCTAAATCTAAATCTTTCTAATGCATACCCAAACACGTCTATTTGCCCAGGGTTTACCTGTGGGGGCTTATTTGTTGAAATCCTAGGTAAATCTATTCATTCAGGTGCAGATTAAAATTAAAAGGCCCAAACCAACTTTCTTTACTATTACAGAATGAAATACTTGTCAACCCATGCTCATGTACTGTGTGTGACAGCTAAGCAAACTCCAACATTTATCAAAGAATATATTACCGAACCTTAACAAAGGACAGAAAAAGAATAGGCAGAGGATCTTCAAAGATAAGGACGCTAGAAATAAGGAGACCGATTAAGGAATAGCCAAGTCAGGATACCAGAGAGAAGAAAAGGCAAATACCAAGCCGAGTCAAAATACTAAGAAAAACTATACTGATAACATTTAGCACTAGAGGGAACTACACAAGAACAACAATAGGACAAAATACAAAGCAAAAGGTGCCCTATTTATATCGGAATTTTTTTTTAAGGCCACACCACCAAAATGTTTTGATGCCGGTAAAAATTATGCAAATCCCCTACGTAATTATGTCAACTTGCATGCGTTGCATTATAAGTGGGGGCATGATCACAGTGTCCAGTTTGGGACTTGCCGATCAGGTGGAGAGAGTCGGCTCAGGGTACCGCACCACATAGGCTCGCTAGAACGAGGTAAGGTATTGTGACAGTACTCCAGGCCAAGACCGCCCACTCGGTAGGTAGGACCAGGCCTATTCTGGAAACATTGTTATAAAGCATTATCTCTGTGTATTGTTAAAGTGGATAAAATTTCCATTTATTCAATTTCTATTTTTATCTATTCTGATATAAAATGCCCACACATCTGTGTCCAACTGTTTTTTAATAGCACGGTCATGCTATAACTCTATAGTAATACAATTAATCATCTTAGTAGAATGCCCATTTAAATCAAATCGACTGTAAAATTCATGTTGCCAAATATTTTAATCTCGTAAAGGAACACTCCAAGCCCTATAACCATGATAGCCCATTGCAGTGGTTATGGTGCCAGGAGTACTCTAACACCTTCATAAAGTAAGCAGGCAAATA
The DNA here is from genome assembly GCA_933207985.1 of Pelobates cultripes. Lineage (NCBI taxonomy): Eukaryota > Metazoa > Chordata > Amphibia > Anura > Pelobatidae > Pelobates > Pelobates cultripes. The sequence continues at coordinate 253,302,814 of OW240914.1, forward strand.
ATTTGCTAATGGTTTAATTACTAACCTGTTGTCTGCTGGCCACTGGTCACCTTTTCTTTGAAAGCTGGAATCTCTCTGTATTTAGCTAAGCCAAGCAGTGCAGGAATTAGCTCATTGGTTGAGAGAGATCACCTGGTGCACTCTGTCAATGTGTTTCTCTCTCTCACTGATGGACCCCAGGTATAAAGTCAAACTGTTAGCAAATGGCTTGACTGTCTCCCAGGCAAATAAGTCAATTTGGATTGACTGCTTACATTGAGTGGGGGCCAGGGCACTCCTGGTATCATAACTTTTATAACATGCTACAGTGGTTATGGTGCTTGGAGTGTTACTTTAATAATGCTTGACCTCTAAATATGTTAAATATATATGAAAACAGACATTTACTGAAAATAATTTATGGAACACTTGTGCAAAATGCAATGTTTTGTGCTTTAGGAAATTGTTGATGGTGTAAAATTTTATTTTCCTTCTATATATACTAACACATTGTTTTATTTATATTAATGATACAACACTCTTTGCTAGTGAGTTGATACTGGACTGTTCATGTGCTTTTTTTTCTCTAGTTAAATTGTTTAGTAAATATGACAGTATAAAATAATGTGTTTTTTTTTTTGTAGTTGATCACCCTCTGCTGGTGTTTATTAAAAATGAAACACTTAAACCATTTATCTCAGATGTCATCAAGACAATAGTTAAGGACTGATTTACTATGAGATTACATTAATGTACTGTGACTGATAAAAAAAACAACAAAAAACAAACCAAAACCAAGAATGCATGTGAAATAAACATTTTTTAAAATGTGTATCGGAATTTTGCATATAGTTATGTTAGTTTGTTTGGATAGGTGGAGTATTAAAAAGATAACACTTTGTAACTTTGTTCTAGCATATGCAAATAAATCAGTTTCAGAGTTGAGGGGTAAAGCTAGATAGGTGAAATATATATAAAAATATATATTTTTTGGTAATTTCTAAGACATTGCTCATGGATATCTATAGTGCAAAAGAGAGCATTTTGGGGAGTGAAGATTCCCAAAAGGCCACTGAATGTAAAACTAATATCTGTATGTGGGTGTAATTCACAAACACAGCAATATATTTTTACTTGAACAATGTTTTATAAAGCATCATAAGTTTATACCATAATGAGGCAAAAAGTCACCCTCATCCAGCTGCTAAAATATAGCCCTGTGTTTGATAGTGTCAGCACCATTGAGGATTCTTATTTACAATCCATGAGCAATTTGCTTCTCCACCAGATGTATGTGATAATGAAGTGAAAAAGGGGCACACATATACATACATAAAATATTTTAAATACTATATAAATATCAAGAAAGCATGCCATGCATGCATATAAATCAGTCAGATACTCTTCAACTACATATTTGTCCATGGATATATAGAGTATGATAGTATAATTATAGCTATTGTAAACTACACAATTACATGAAAATGAAAATGTGAATAATACCTACTACAATGATATTTGAGTTTCACAGGTGAATCTGCTGCTGCTGATGCTTCATTGATCTGACGTGGCTTTGATCCACCGTTCATGACGACCTAATACAACCAATCCATGTACATGTGAGTGGCACTTAACCACTCCCCACTTGTGAGATGCTGTCCAAAATAACATATATTTAAAAAAAGTTTTATTATGTTTTTTACAGATAGTCTACACTATATATGTATTTGTGTTTTATACACTGATCAGTCACAACATTAAAACCATTGACATATGAATTGATTTACATTGATTATATTGTGACAATGGCAGCAGTCAAGTGCTGGGATATCTAAGGCAACAAGTGAACAGTCAGTGTTAATTCCATGTGTAGGAAGCAGCAAAATTGGCCAATCGAAATAATCTGAGTGACTTTGGCAAGGGCCAAATAGTGATGGCTAGACATCTAGGTGAGAGCATCTCTAAAATGACAAGTCTTGCGGGGTTTCAAGCAAATTGCAATTTTTTCACATTTTTGACAATCATTGGGATGTCTGAATTCTTGGACTCTGAAGAGCCATATGAATGTAGCACTTAAAAATGACCTTAATAATAGACACTAGTTAAATTTGTTTCATGATTCATGCTATCTGTAGCACAAGAGAATGGGGGATGGAATGGAGAAAAAACTGTTTTTTTGAGGGGTGGGAAAAATAAATGCTATAAGGACAAATCATAAAACAAACAAAAAGAACAATGCATGAAATGTTTTTTGTTTGTTTTGTGATTCTGAGTTCTGTCCATGGAGCCAATAAAAAGATGATTGATGGTCACTAAATATTGATCTTATTAACAGGTCACGTAAGAAGTGATCAAAAGAGAAAAAAAAATATAAATATACAAATATATACATAATATATAAATATATAATTAGAGTTTTTTTTTTTTTTTTTTACTAATCCTACTCTTGTTCTTTATTGGCTACTTTATCGGTCTCTCTTTTTGATCTGAAAATCAAATGGAGAAACAATGTGCCTATCAATGTACTGTACATAATGTACAATTTTTTAGCACCCTTTTAATACACCTGCATTACTTTTCTCAACACAGTTGCATGGATGAAATTAGCCAGAACTGAAATGCTATATAGACGAATGCTGATCTACCCAAACCAAATGTATTTATTTTTTTGGATGAATCGATTTGGTCAAATTTAATTTTTCTTTGCACAAGATTTTATATTTTGTTTCATAATTGGTCAAGTAATGCAAAATGTACACCAGACTAGACCACATGGTATCTGGGCTCCACAACTGAAAATGGTGTAACATTTATCATGAGGCAAATTTTAAAGTGTATTTATCAAACAATTTGATTTAGTGATTTTCTTATAAATGATATATTTCAACTTTGTGACAATTTCAGGTGTGTAAACATAAATGTATGGATACAGCACATGCATAGCTATTGATGACCTTTTGTGACCTGTGAACAGCTTATGCTTCTGAATTCCAAGATTTTACTATTTACATGACGTAAAGTCATGATTTTATTAAAGAAACGGAGGCGAGTATATATGCATTCTCTTTCTTATTTATTCCCTCAGCAGCAAGAAAAGTTGAGAGAAAAACAAAAAAACTATTAAACATTAACATTTAAATCTGCTTAGGAACAGTGGCAGCCAATAATGTCTCAGTGTCCATATGAAAGGAAGCTGTCATCTGTTGCTCCTCCTCTTTCTGTCTGCGACCTTCCATAGAACAAAATAACATCCAATCAGTCAATAACACGATTATCCGTATCCATCATTTAGGCTGCAAAGAAAAACAAATATGTGGTAAAACCTTATCTTTCAACTATTTGTATATCTTTGAACAACATAATCATAAATCCAAGTATTCCAAGATAACCCAAAATCTTCTTATCCTACCTTAAAAATGTTAACTATGAAATAATTCAGTCATGCCGTATGTGACTTACCGTAGTTCTTGTACCAGAAATATATAACTGTATCCACCTTCCGCGGTTGGGCGGGAGGGAATAATACTCGCCTCCGTGTCTTTAATAAAATCATGCAAATAGTAAAATCTTGGAATTTTATTATAGACACGGAGGCTCGTATATATGCAATTTCAAAGCTGATCAATAATCCTTGAAGAAAAGTGCTCGACAGGGCGACAATAAAAGTCCCTAAACGTAGACTCATTAGACCAATCAGCCGCTTTCATGATATCCTCTAAGCGACAACCTATCGTCGAAGCCTTGGAAGCCATCGCTCCTCTTACAGAATGAGGTGAAAAACTCGATACATCAATCCCTGCTGTAGAAAGCATCCATCTTGTCCAGCGGGCCAATGTGGGAGATGAGACTGGGAGGTGTGGCTTCCGAAGGGAAATAAATAATGCGCCTTCCTGTGGAGACCAAAGGGTAGCCGTGTAGTCTAGATATGCCTTCAGATATAGTACAGGGCACAGATTAGGTTTGTTAGGGAAACCTGGATAGAAGACTTGTTTAGTTGATGTCTTAGTTCTTCGTGAGATGTTGAATAACACTCCCGATTGAAAATTGATAGCGTTACAGTCCAAGGCCCTGACATCTGAAACCTGTTTACATGCAATTAAACACAGGAGGATGAGTAATTTTGCAGAAAGTTTCTGAAGTGAGAGCTCTTGATTTGTCGGCCACGAGTCTAAGAAATTGAGGACTATGTTGACATCCCAGAAGGCGGAATATCTGGTCGTTGGAGGTCTCGAAAGTCTAATTCCTTTCATGAGTCGACAAGTCATGGGGTGGTTTCCTGCTGTATTTCCCGGAGACCCCTGATGGCCTGCTGCTATAGCCGATCCGTGTACATTGATCGTACGATATGCTTTTCCTGCTTCAAACATAGATGTGAGGAAATGTAATATCTTACTCAGAGGGGCAGATATGGGATCCACTTCCCTTGCCAGGCACCAGCTAGACCATGATCTCCATGCTGAATGGTAAGCGTTTCTAGTGCCTGGTGCCCACGCCTCTGCTAAAAACCTGGGAGTTGCCTGTGGAATGTCAGGGATGGTCCAGGGTCCCCTGAAAGGAGCCAAGCTATGAGGCGTAACAGACCTCTGTCCACTAAGTCGTACGAGTTCCCATCCAGGTCGGTCAGCAACTCCGGCAGGTTCGGGAGCAATCGTGCAGTCTGGGGAACCACGCCTGTGTCCGCCATAACGGGGTAACTAATAACAGGGTAACTATATAACGGGGTAACTAATACCAAGGAACCTTTGTACCATCTGAGATGGATGAGAGTCCGAGGTATGAGGTTGAACGGTGGGAATGCATAATGCCTTGTCTGTGGCCACACTTGTAGGAATGCGTCGGTTGCTAGAGCTGCCGGGTCTGGTCTCCAGCTGTAAAACTTTGGGAGTTGTGTGTTCAACCGAGAAGCAAATAGGTCAATCTCCAGTTGACCCCACAGTGCTTGTAGTTGAAGAAAAGTCTGTCTGTGTAGCTTCCAATCCCCCGAGTCCCTGAGGTATCTGGAGTTCCAATCTGCTGTGGAGTTATCCAGCCCCGGAATGTGTTCTGCAATCACGGAGATGTTGTTGCGGAGACAGAAGTGCCAAAACTCTTTGGCGAGGAGGGCCAACATCTTTGATTTTGTGCCCCCCAAGTGGTTTATGTATCTCACTGCTGACACATTGTCCCTTTTCAGTAGGATACAACAAGTAATGTTGGTGGGTGTAAGGCTGCGGATGGCGAACGATCCCGCCAGGAATTTCAAGCAGTTGATGTGGAGCCATGTTTCTTGTTCCGACCATCTGCCACCGGTTGAAATATCTCCACAGCGTGTGCCACAGCCATATGAGCTGGCGTCCAACTCTATAATCATGTCTGGTGTTGCCCCGAATATTGCTCTGCCATTCAAGGCCTCCATGTGGACGAGCCACCACGCTAGTTCCTCCCTGGATTCTGCGTCCCTAATGAGTCGCATTTCATATGTGTGGCCAGCACGGAGATAGGAGCCTTTGAGTCTGTGTAACACCTGGTAGTGCAGCGGGCCTGGAAATATCACCTGGATGGATGAGGCGAGCAGACCTATGATTCGTGCCAGTTGTCGTATTGAGAAGTCTGGAGCTCGTAAGATTCATCTGATCTCCTTTTTTATGGTCTTGAACTTGTCTTCCAGAAGGCAGTGGGTCTGTTGAATGGAATTGACTTGAAAGCCTAAAAATTCTATGTCCTGTGTTGGTTCTAAGATCGACTTCTCCCAGTTGATGAGGAAGTTCTGTATGAGGTTCAGTGTACAATCCAAATGGGATGGTGAGCTGGCTAGAAGGAGGATGTCATCTAGGTATATAATGAGTCTGACCCCTCTTCCTCTGAGGAATGCTATCACCGGTTTCATCACTTTGCTGAAGCACCATGGTGCCGAGGATAGACCCAATGGAAGGCATTTGAAGCTCCATCTCCTTCCTTGCCAGGTAAAATGCAATAAGGTCTCTGTAGTCTTCCGCGATGGGAATTGTTAGATATGCGTCTTGCAGGTCTAACTTGACCATCCAGTCCGCTGGTAGACGTAAATCTCTGAGGCGGTGAATGCCCTCCATTTTGAAGTGCCGGTACTGAAGGAAAGCATTTAGCTGTTGAAGATTTATCACTGGGCGTACCCCGCCCCCTTTCTTTGGCACCAGAAATAGAGTGCTTGTGAATCCCTGTTGGTTTAACAGAAAAGGTTACTGATTGCACAAGGTTTGAATTCCTGCTGGTAATTATAAGGCATTTGATTTGATTAAGCTAGTTACTTGCTGTTGATTGCTGGTTAATTAGCTATTGTTTGCAAATAAGCAGAGGCCTACCCAGGTGTTAAACATTCCTAGTGGGCGGTGATTTTAGGAGTTATATAAGGCCTGGTGTCATTAGCTTGTCTAATATAGCTTGGTGCTACTTCAAAGTGCTGTTTCTAAGTGTGTAGTTGGAGATATTCTGGAGAGAACCTGGAGGTAATCTGAGGTATTCAGGAGGATAAAGAAAAAAGTTAAGATTTGTTAGATTTAAATTATTCTCATAATTGGAATGGCAGGCTTAGTTCAGTGTAACAATTGCTATGCATTTGTTTCACGTTCCACTTTTTGGAGGTTTGGTTATTGTCTAATCTGTAGACAGTTCTCTATCTTGCGGCAGGAGATTGTATTTTTGAAGTCTGAGATTTGTAAATTATCTGGTGAAGAAACTCAGACTGGAACTGCTGCAAAGCCACTGCCGCAGAGACATGCTAGGAAAGGCAGATGGATTACAGTAGGATCTGGTAGACTTAGAGTTGTGGATAAAAGGCATTTTGCACAGTCTGTTGCTCTACATAATTCATTTCTGCACTTTCAGAGTGTAATGGTGTTGTGGAGAGAGGCACTGAGGCTAGTGGTGTTGTGGAGAGAGGCACTGAGGCTAGTGGTGTTGTGGAGAGAGGCACTAAGACTAGTGGTGTTGTGGAGAGAGGCACTAAGACTAGTGGTGTTGTAGAGAGAGGCACTAAGACTAGTGGTGTTGTAGAGAGAGGCACTGAGGCTAGTGGTGTTGTGGAGAGAGGCACTGAGGCTAGTGGTGTTGTGGAGAGAGGCACTGAGGCTAGTGGTGTTGTGGAGAGAGGCACTGAGACTAGTGGTGTTGTGGAGACTATGGTGAGGCCTAATAAAAAGCAGTTGTTGTTGGGTGATTCTATTATAAGAGGTGTGGAGATGGACAATGGTGGTCTTGTGAGGTGTCTTCCCGGAGCTACTGCTCACAGAGACAGGAGACGTATCTGTAATATTGTTAAGCAAGCAAAGCAGGAAGGGGAATTGGATGTAATTGTCCATCTAGGGACAAATGACTTGGCTTGCAATGAGGTTTCAGAGGTTAAGGAAGTTTTTAGTGTTTTTGCCAATGATATACGGCAGGTTGCTTCCACACTGTCATTCTCTGAAGTTCTGCCTGTGCATAACACTCAGAGCGACAGGCGGATGCGTATTAGGGACTTTAATTTGTGGCTTGGTGAATGGTGTCGGGAGCAAGGATTTGGCTTTATTTCTCATGGTAGCTCTGTTTGGAATGGAGATAAGCTGTACAAAAAAGATGGTTTGCATCTTTCTCAAAAGGGAACAAATGTTCTCAGTGAGCAGTTCAGAGGTTTTGCTAGGATGTATTTAAACTAGGAGGGGGGGGCAAAAGGGTGATAAAACATCAATCCAATTGTCCCCAAAACAAGGACAGAAGGTGCCTGTAGCAAGTGTGTTAAAAAATGATAAGCTTAGAGTCATGTCTACAAATGCTCGCAGTTTAGGGAATAAGATCCATGAACTTGTGGCAATAATGGCAACTGATAGTGTAGATTTAGTCGCTGTTACTGAGACATGGTACAATGACAAAAATGACTGGGACATAGCAATACCAGGGTACTCTTTATAAAGGAAAGATAGGGAAGGCAAGAAAGAGGGAGGGGTGGCCTTGTATGTGAAGGATAGCATAAAATCTAGCCTAATAAAAGTTAGTGAGGCAAACATAGAGTCCGTTTGGGCTACGTTAGAATTTGGTAATCACACAGTAACTCGTGTAGGTGTGATTTATAGGCCAGGAGCACACATATTCTAAACTCCCTACTGGGATTGTCTCTAAAACAAGTTGTTGAGGAGCCAACTCGTAAAGAGGCCATACTAGATTTAGTGTTAACAAATGGAGATTTGGTATCAGATGTTACTGTAGGTGAAAGTTTAGGATCCAGTGATCATCAGTCAGTGTGGTTTAATATAAGAACAGTAACTGAGTCACACCACACAAAAACAAAAGTTTTAGACTTTAGAAAAACAGACTTTTCTAAAATTAGAATATGGGTAGAGGAGTCATTATCAGACTGGAGCAATTTAAATGGAGTCTAAGAAAAATGGGATTATTTAAAAGTTGCACTATTGAAGGCAACAGAAAATTGCATTAGGCTTGTCAGTAAAAGAAGGCAAAAAATAAAACACATTTGAAGTGCTTTCCAATTTTGTAACAAACTAGGGGGAAAAAAATCCTTCTTGACCCCAGAATTGAAGTCAGATTTCTCCTTAAATCAATAAGCTGTTACCCCCATAAACTGAAAATTATATCCCTGAATATTATGTTTCTGAAGTATTTGTCCAGTCGCTGTTTAAACATCTGTACAGACTCTGATAAATGATTTACAGGCAAAGATTTTTAGGAAGAGAATTCCACATCCTTATTGTTCTTACTGTAAAAAAACAAAAAACCTTTTCTTTGCCTTAGACTAAATCTCTGTTCTTCCAGTCTAAATGCGTGACCTTATGTCCTATGTATAGTCCTGTTTATAAATAGCTTTATAGACAATGGTTTGTATTGGCCCTGAATAAATTTGTATAATGCTATTATATCTATCCCCCCGTTGCACCGTTTTTCTAAACTAAAGAGATTTAAATTTTTTAACCTTTCTTAATAACTAAATTGTTCCATTTCTTTAATTATTTAGCCCACCTCTGCACTTTTTTTCTTGTGCTATAATATCCTACTTTAGAACAGCTGCTCAAAATTGCACAAGGTATTCAAGGTGTGGTCTAACAAAGAGGATATGTACCATTTGATTTACAAAGAATGAATGAATGCTTACCTTACTGGACTTAGCCATTGCTGATTGACACTGTTGCCTACTTTTTGTCGATTACAATTCCCAAATGCTTCTTGTGTGTTGTTTTTCCTAATTCACTACCATTTTGGGTGTAAGTTGCTTATGTATTCTTTACCCCGAAGTGCATAATTTTGCATATATCCATGTTAACTTTCATCTGCCATTTAAGTGCCCAGTCACCCAATCTACTTACATTTTCTTGCAGCAAAGTAATATCTGCTCACATTGTATTACTTTACAGAGTTTTGTGTCACATGCACACTGTGAGGAACTGACTCTGCTGGGTTTCGAACCCTGGTTTACATGGTGCTAAACCTTTTCCTTACCAGTACACCAGCCTGCCTTTTGCAAATTTACCTGAGATCTGATACTATTGCTTGTAGAGTCAAGGTTATCAGTGACAACTCACTTCAGCTGTGTCTGGTCAGGTGTCTGGTTCTTGGCCTATAAAAGCCACTTCCTGTCTCTGTACCTTTGCCAGATTATTGTGGTTCCTGTACTCTCTAATCCAGCGTGTTCCTGTTTCTCCTTCCTGTTGCTGAATTTGGACTGTTTTGACTTTGCTGCTTCTCCTTCCCACTGACCTCGGCTTGCCTCACTACGATTATCATCTTTCTGTTCCAGTCTCCCATCTCTGCTTAAGACCAGAAGGCCACTCAAGGCTCAGGGGCTCAACCACCTGGGTAACGAGTGGCTACCTCTGGCAGAAAACATTGCTGATCTGGCTACTGGACTCCAAAACTTTGTAACATCAATATCATTACAGAATAATCTGGCCCATTCATGGAGACCGTCGGATCAGATTCTGCATTGGCCCAGCAGGTTGCTTTTAATGCAAGAACTATGCAGACCCAGGCACAGACCATTCAAGTGCTGCAGGATCAGGTAGCTGAACTGCAAAATGAAGTTCGATCAATGCATAGTGAGCTTACCAGCTACAGGGCACATGATGTTGCGGCTGCTGCTACTACTACTGTTACACCTGCACAAGATGCCCGCTTGCCTCTACCAGAAAAATTTGGAGGAGACCGCAAAAAATTCAGGGGTTTCCTAAATCAATGCTGTTTGCATTTCATGATGTTACCTAACCGTTTTCCATCTGAAAGAGAGAAGGTGGGATTTATTTTTTCCCTCTTCAAAGATGAAGCCCTGGCCTGGGGCTCCCCTTTTCTGGAACAGGACAGTCCAATCTTGGGAAATTTAAAAGACTTTCTTGAGGCCATGTGCCTAGTTTTTGATGATCCCAATCGCTGTGCTACAGCAGAAGCCACTCTCCTTCATTTACATCAAGGGAGGCGCTCTGTGGCTGAATATGCTGCTGAATTCAGACAGTGGGTTACTGATACTACTTGGAACCAATCAGCCCAGAGGTTCCACTTCAGAAGGGGTCTCTCAGAAGCTATAAAAGATGAGCTAGCTCGTGTTGATCTTCCTGTTGAGTTTGATGCATTTGTGCGGTTGGCTATCCGTATTGATCGGAGACTTTCAGAAAGAAGATTGGAAAGACAGGGCTCTTTTAAACCAAGTGCTACTCCTACTTTCTATTCAAGAATTTCTACTCCGACCCCACAAACACCTACAGACTCTGAACCTGAGGCTATGCAGGTAGATCTAATAAGAGGGCCATTATCCAATGAAGAAAAACAGTGGCGACGCACTCACAACTTATGCCTGTATTGTGGTAGTGCAGGGCATTATGCCATCAATTGCCCTAACAAGTCTAAAAGAACAATAGCTATGACTGCTGAGGGTGCACAGATTCAACACCAATCCCAGATTTCAGACCAACTGGATTCTGTCACACAACCCTTGTTTTCTCTGGCTCAGGGTGAAGAAGGTATGATGACTCAACATCCTCATTTGGTGGTGCCTATCACTTTGCAATATGGTGATAATAAAATTTCAACTACAGCTATGATAGATTCCGGAGCAGGCGGAAACTTTATGGACATTAAATTTGCAGCAGGAAATAAAATTCAGTCTATCCCTAAATCTTCACCTGTGTTAATGGAAACAGTAGACGGTTCTCCACTTACGTCAGGCCCGGTTACACATGAGACTGTGCCCTTAAAATTGATTCTGGAAGTGAATCACCATGAGTCTATATCTTTCCACCTAATTTCCTCAACACAGTTTCCAGTGATTTTGGGTATACCCTGGCTTGCTCTGCATAACCCACAGATTGATTGGAAGACTAGAACTTTGTCCTTTCCTTCAGAACACTGCTTAATGAATTGTCAACCCTCTAAGGCGACACCTGTTACCACAACAATTAATGAAATGGTTGCTACAAACTTAACTAAGCTTCCGCTACAATATCGGGATTTTGCAGATGTCTGTGATAAGAAGAATGCTGATCAGCTTCCACCTCACAGGCCTTATGATTGCCCCATAGAGCTGCTACCTGGAGCTGCTATCCCATTTGGCCGTATATACTCCCTTTCTGAGCCTGAATTGAAAGCACTTCGTGAATACATACAAGAAAATCTTGCCAAAGGCTTTATTCGACCATCCACTTCTCCAGCAGGAGCTCCTATATTCTTTGTAGAAAAGAAAGATGGCAGTCTACGGCCATGTGTCGATTACAGGGACATTAATAAAATCACTGTTAAAAACCGTTATCCCTTGCCTCTTATTCCTGAACTTCTGGAGAGACTTCGTTCAGCTAAAATATTTACGAAGCTTGATCTACGGGGGCATATAATCTGGTTCGCATAAGACCAAATGATGAATGGAAAACAGCTTTCAGAACCAGGTACGGACATTACGAATATCTAGTAATGCCATTTGGGCTTTGTAATGCCCCTGCAACTTTTCAGCATCTAATCAATGATGTACTACGGGATCTCCTGGATCAGTTTGTTGTGGCATATTTGGATGATATCCTGATATTTTCTGATAATCTTGAAAATCACAGAAAACAGGTCTGCATTGTTCTTGAGCGCCTTCGTACCCACCACCTATACATTAAACTGGAAAAATGTGAGTTTGAACAAACAGAAATTCAGTTCCTGGGGTATGTAATAACTCCTAAAGGTTTAAGTATGGACGCAAGTAAAATTAAAGCTGTGCTGGACTGGCCCATCCCCAAGAATGAAAAAGATATACAGAGATTTGTGGGGTTTGCCAATTTTTACAGGCGTTTCATTAAGAATTTCTCTGCCGTTATTACACCGATCACTGAACTTACACGTAAAGGGACTCCTTTTCAGTGGTCCAATAAGGCTGACACTGCATTTTCCAGATTAAAGACTCTGTTTACATCTGCCCCTATCTTGGTACATCCTCAGCCAGAATTGCCATTTACTGTAGAGGTAGATGCTTCTGATTCAGCTGTTGGGGCTATACTGTCTCAAAGGACTGGACCTAAGATGTTGTTACATCCATGTGCCTTCTATTCCCGCCAGATGTTACCAGCAGAAAGAAATTATGACATAGGGAATAAAGAACTTTTGGCTATAAAAGCTGCCTTCACCGAATGGAGACATCTCTTGGAGGGAGCCACCCATCCAATTACTGTCCTCACAGATCACAAAAATCTGGAATGTATCCAATCCGCTAAGAGACTGTCAGCCAGACAAGCACGCTGGTCCCTATTTTTCTCAAGGTTTAATTTTTTTATTTCATACCGCCCTGGTTCCAGAAATGGCAAGGCGGATGCCTTGTCTAGGATAGCTGACCCCCTCCATACTACAGTAACCAAGGCCACCATCTTGCCAGAGAGCAGATTTTTAGGAGTTACCTTTCCTTCTGATCTAATGTCTCGCATTAAAAAGGGCTACTCTAAAGATCCAGTTTTTCGTGATCCTCCTCGTGATCTTCATATGACCATGCTTAATGGGTTTTGGATTTTTCAACAACGTCTGTTTGTTCCAGAATCAGTGCGACTGGACGTTTTACGCCTCTACCATGACTCTAAACCAGCAGGTCATCCAGGAATCCGAAAGACACAAGAACTACTTACCCGATCCTTTTGGTGGCCTAAATATTATGAGGATGTTAAGAAGTATGTGTCCTCTTGTGATGTATGTGCCAGACATAAGACTCCTCGCTCATCCCCTGTTGGCTTGCTTCAGCCTCTTCCGATTCCTCATCGTCCCTGGGGATCTATATCCATGGACTTTATTGTGGAACTACCTCCCTCTAAGGAACACACTACTATTCTTGTTGTTGTGGACCGGTTAACCAAGATGAGTCATTTCATACCAGCTCGTGGTCTCCCTTCAGCTAAACAGACTGCTGACCTTGTTATTCGGGAAATATTTCGCTTGCATGGAGTGCCTGATGAAGTAATTTCTGACAGGGGAGTGCAGTTTACATCTCATTTTTGGAAATATTTTTGTTCTATTCTAGGTATTAATGTAAATCTGTCTTCAGCTTTTCATCCACAAAGTAATGGACAGACTGAGCGAACCAACCAGACTTTAGAACAATATTTGCGGTGCTATATAAGTTACCTGCAGGATGACTGGCTGGATTTTCTACCCACGGCGGAGTTTGCCTATAACAATGCCCAACACTGCTCCACTTCTCTGAGCCCATTTTTTGCCAATTATGGTTACCATCCAACCTTTCTAGTGAGTCTCCCAATTACTACTCCCATTCCTGCAGTCACTGACCGGCTAACCGCCTTACGAGATTCCCAAGAACTGTTGAAGGAGACTCTTTCGGAGGCTCAGGAATGTTACAAAAGAGCTGCTGATAGGCACAGAAAGGAGGCCCCAGTTTATCATGTTGGTGACAAGGTTTGGCTGTCAACAAAGAATCTTAAGCTTAGGATTCCTTCTCATAAATTGGGTCAAAAGTTCATGGGCCCTTTTAAGATAATCGCCCAGATCAATGCAGTCACCTTCCGTCTGCAACTTCCGGATTCCATGAAAATACATCCGGTATTTCACGTGGCACTGCTTAAACCTTTTCATGAAAATACTTTCCCTGGTCGAGCCTTGCCTGCCCCACCACCAGTCCTCGTGGATGGTGAAGATGAATACGAGGTGGAAAAAATTCTTGACTCCAGGATCTTCCGCAACAAGCTTCAATACTTGGTTCATTGGAAAGATTATGGTGAGGAGGATAGATCGTGGGAACCAGTGGACAATATTCATGCTCCTGATCTTCTTCAGTCTTTCCATGCACAGTACCCTGTTAAATCAGGAAATAGGGCATCCAGAGGCTGCGCCTGTAGAGGTGGAGGTAATGTGAGGAACTGACTCTGCTGGGTTTCGAACCCTGGTTTACATGGTGCTAAACCTTTTCCTTACCAGTACACCAGCCTGCCTTTTGCAAATTTACCTGAGATCTGATACTATTGCTTGTAGAGTCAAGGTTATCAGTGACAACTCACTTCAGCTGTGTCTGGTCAGGTGTCTGGTTCTTGGCCTATAAAAGCCACTTCCTGTCTCTGTACCTTTGCCAGATTATTGTGGTTCCTGTACTCTCTAATCCAGCGTGTTCCTGTTTCTCCTTCCTGTTGCTGAATTTGGACTGTTTTGACTTTGCTGCTTCTCCTTCCCACTGACCTCGGCTTGCCTCACTACGATTATCATCTTTCTGTTCCAGTCTCCCATCTCTGCTTAAGACCAGAAGGCCACTCAAGGCTCAGGGGCTCAACCACCTGGGTAACGAGTGGCTACCTCTGGCAGAAAACATTGCTGATCTGGCTACTGGACTCCAAAACTTTGTAACATCAATATCATTACACACACACTAAATCATGACTTCCAATGCCTATTTCAATATCATTTATAAATATGTTGAATAGAAGCAGTCCCAGAATAGAGGGACCACTTTTGTCCAGCTTGAAAATTTACCATTAATGTCATCTCTCTGTATTCGACCTTTAAGTCATGTTATACCCAACAACAACAGTTTATGAGCTGTAAGCCATAATCATCGCACTTATGACAAATCACGGCTTGAACTATCTTGCTTTGCATGTAATTCGTCTATCTCATATATTAGTTTCTCCTTTTACGTTGCATTACTGAAATAAATGAACTTTTGCACAATATTCTAATTTTTCGAGTATCACCTGTATATACTTTGACAATACATGACAATACTGTAAAAAAGATTACAATGGCAATAAATAAATAAAATAACAACACTCCAGAGTATTTGATCACCACTGAAAAGGATGGGCATAAAATGCATTGCAGTACAGAAAAAGATAAAAGAAACTTGCATATTTGTTAAATATATACACACATGAAAATGTGTTGTGACTCCAAAGTTCAGGTCTCTATGTACACCAGTCCAATGATCCTTTATTATAAAACTGTAACAAAACATATTAAGCTTTGCTATCTTATGAAGACCTACAGTTGTACTCAATAGTGTGAATTGGTACTATATGTACTATTTTTAAAGAAAATATGAGTGAGCAGTCAAAACATATTTATTTTATTCCTTATGGGGTTCATGTTCAACTGTAGGTTATAACAGAATGGCACAATCATAAAACCAAACATGGCAACAAAGAAAAAAAAAATGAAATGACCCCTGTTTAAAAGTCTGCATACCCTTAGTTCTTAATACTGTGTATCGACCCCTTTAGCATCAATGACAACCTACAGTCTTTTGTAATAGTTGTCTATGAGGCCCATAATTCTTGTAGGTGGTATAGCTGCCGATTCGTCTTGGCAAAATGCCTCCAGGTCATGCAAAGTCTTGGGTCGTCTTGCATGAACCACACGTTAAATATGTTAAAGTTTTATCGGGCATATTGTAACCGGCTTTTTTTGTGCCTGGTATTCACAGAGTGCTAGTATGATTCTTTTGTTATTTTTATATATTGTGTTACTGAGAACTGGATAATAAAAGCTACTGATTTTGTTGACATTGGAGAGCAGAGCTACTGAGGATATCTGTCTATCTATTGACCATTATTTCCATAATCTAGCCGTTGTTTATCTAAATTTGCCTGTAATGTGTTTCCTGGATTCTCATGTATGCCGAGTTATTTATTCCAACTCGCACCATATGTTTATTAGCATTCAGTTGTTTTGTTTCTAGCTTCCTATATCTCCACTTTCTAGACTTTCTGGCAGTCACATCCTGTTCCTAGCTGCGGATCATTCTGGCTATGGCTTCTGGTATCCAGTACTCTTTTTACAATTCTTGTTTAGTTTGTCTTTTTGTTTTGTTTTCTATTCTATGTCTGGTTTTCTTTATGCTGGGTTTCTGGGTTCATTCTTATATTCCGTCCCTGGATTTCCCAGTCACTTGGATTAATTTAAATGTTTGTTTTATGTTGCCACACCTGTTTGTTTTCCATCATTCCTTTTGTTTCAGTGTTCCTGCAGGCAGAAATCAAAAACAGAGAGTAAGCGCTAAGTAACAAGAAAGGCAGCAACCTTTAAAAGGGGATCCCTCAAAGAACCCTTCACATATAACACGAATAAAAACAAAGAAAAAAGGCTGTGCCACACACAATCAATGTAATAACTATAATGGAGATCCAAACAGGAACGTCTTAGCTTAGTTATTTTCTCCTTCTTGGACCAAATGGCCTGTAAAATGCTTAGTCAGGGATAGTGTCCACGAAAGCCTTCCCCAGGGCGATCCAATGATACGTGAAGATAAAACAAGAAATGGAACCAAATAGTGTAATATGTCCAATAAGATGCGTTAGGTGATAAAAGGGAAGATAAAATGCACTCACATGGAATAGAGCTTTATCTAGCTCTAGTATGAACAGCGTACAGCGGTACAATCCCCACTTATAGGATATGGTACAAATGTCTTGCTTCACAGGTATGTTCAACAGTCAAAGAGAATAAAACAGAGACAACCAATAGTGCCCTCTGAATAAAAAG
Source organism: Pelobates cultripes (assembly GCA_933207985.1). Classification (NCBI taxonomy): domain Eukaryota; kingdom Metazoa; phylum Chordata; class Amphibia; order Anura; family Pelobatidae; genus Pelobates; species Pelobates cultripes. The sequence continues at coordinate 253,319,725 of OW240914.1, forward strand.
AGTGCTGTAATAAAATATATAAGATGGTACTCACAAGAGTCGAGCAGACAAACTGCTCTCTGATGCTAGCATTGGTGGTTTGATCCCCAACTAGAATTACTTGGAGTCCAGGGTAATAAAAAAGGCCAGGTAGTAAAAATATAATATAATAATAAAGTGTATTAAAAAGATAATTGGCACAATAAAAGGTGACCAAATGATCTTTAATACAATAAAATACACAGTATAAATCCACAAACGTGTTTCGCCAACAGGCTTTCTCAATATGGATGCTGGTGAGTGTGGCCCGTCGCCGCCGTCTTGGGAGCGCAGCGGGGACAAGGCCGAGATCTGTAATGAAGCTTTCTGCTTAGTTTTTCTGGTGGATTTTTGTGCCATAGTTGTTGGAAAAGTAGTGCAACCCTACTGGGGTTGTTCGTGGGCTCTATGTTGCTTGTCTAGTCGCTGTTATGTGTATCCCACACGAGGAGTAAGCAGCTCATGCAGCCATCTACGCCCCTAGTATCTTTTGTATATGATCGGGCCTCCTCTGCATACCCTTGTAGGTAGGAATCAATAAAGGCAGAAAGAGCGGCAGTTATGGAATCGATGCCGCTAATTATAGGGCGGCCGGGGGGGGGGGGGTATAGTAGATGTGGCAGAAGTTGGATTTGAGGGTATTTGGTAAGAAATAATAACCTTAGGTCTCTATGTCCTTTATGCTCTAAGCCCCAAGCCATGATGAGACTCACCTCCTCTTCATAACTCAATGAAAATACTTAAAAGTTAGACTAAGAATTCACTATAATTATAAACTTAAAGCATGATTTAGAGGGGACATGGGAGATAGTATGTTATATCCCCATAGGAGTGGGCACCTTGATGGGGGCCGAGTGTATACTGAGTGAATAAATGTAAACGTATCCTTTTGGAAGATTAACTGATAGGAGCTCTCCTCTAGGGCTAGGGTTAGTTAAAACATAACTTTTCATAACTACATATAAACTAAAATAACATTTTCTGTCATTTTCTGTCCTAAACAAAAAAGGAAAACCAAACTATGTACATAAATAATAAACCAAAACTAGTAGAGTCCTAATGGCTACACAGTAGAAGCCTGGCAGGTAGGGAACAATTAGCTAAACAGTGCTTAATGGCAATAAGCTACAAAATTGCTCTGTCTAAACACGGGTACTCTTTATCAGGCTACACTGAGTAGACACACAGATATATTGAGACTCTACAAAGAGGACCATCTATTCTATTGGCATCGATCAATAACCATGAATAACTGGAATAATATACCAATAGCCATGCTCAGGAGAAAATACCCCCATACACATGTAGCCAAGTTGGAAAAATGATAACCATGAGGATGGTCACTAAATATATCACTATCAATATATATTTTAAATACGTCGGGTCTCCATTGTGCTGAGTATGGATATGGTTAGCTATGGGACTAGTGATGTTTCTATTAGTAAACAAGTTGAGGTGTTGTAATATTCTTCTTCTGAATTGCTGGTAAGTCCTCCCCACATATTGTAAATCGCAGCTGCATGTAATTACATAGACCACTCTTGTTGTACAATTTATGAAATCTTGCACCGAATAGCAGTTGTTGGTCCTGGTGCATATAACTGTTTTGGAAGGATGTAGGAATTTGCATGCTTTGCATGATCTGCACTTGAATATACCTTAAGTGCGGGACATCCATCCTGGGGTGGTGATCGGTGGTTCTAGATGAATATGTACCAGAATGTCCCTTAAATTTCTAGGTCTGCATACTGTTAGGCGAGGGAAAGTCGTGAGGCTGTCCTTGAGATCATCAGCATGACTAAGACTTTCTGGAAAATATTTGTCTCACTGGTTTCCAATGTTGGTCATATGTTCCTATACATCTAATAACTTGTTGGGTGGTCTTTGATCTTGAGGATAGGAGGCATGTGGATCTATCAATAGAAATTAATTTCTGGTAAGTTCTTTTGAGTTTTTTTGGGGGGTAACCTTGTGCCTTGAAACTGGCTCTTATTTCCTTTGCCTCTTTTTTGAAATCTTGTGTCATTAGTGGATGCTCACCTCCTTCGGGAGCGGGCCCAAAGAGCTGTCTCCTGGGCAATGCCAATGTGGCACTAAACTCAGAACGCTGCAAGGTGGCCCTGTACAAGTTGGATGGCAAACTGGCTGACTTGACCTCTAAAGAAGTGGGTCCGGATGCCAGAGGTCTCCTCTTCAGTGATGCCTTCATGAAGGAGCTGAACCGCCACGTATCCATCTATACATCCCTAAACAAGGTCAACTGGGTCTTCCGGTTTTTCCTCCAGGGCTGGTCGACAGAGGGGCTGCGCCACCAGCAGAGCTATATTCCGAGGCCCCGCATCTTGGAGTCAATTTCTGTGCACTGTGAGGTACTGGCAATATGCAATACCCACTTTAAATTTAATGGGATTATGGTTCTGCCAATGTAGAAGGTTGTTAGTGGCAGCAGATTTTCTAAGGAGCTCTGTTTCCACTTTTCCATGTAATGACAATGTGAATCTTAGGTCTAAAAATGTTAAAGTATGCTCGTCAATGACTCATGTAAGTTGTATTCCTATGTAATTTTGGTTAAGGACGCTGACCAATTCATTTAACATAGTGACTGTCCAGAATATCCAGAATATCAGCACATCATCAATGTATCTATGCCATTTAAGTATACATTGGTTATATTGCTAGTCAATTACTTGTATAAGGATGGTCTCCTCCCACCACCCTAAGTACAGGTTAGCGTAACCTAGGACACAAGCTGTACCCATGGCTGTTTTCCTTCAGTTGTAAGTAATAAGAACCATTGAACACAAAGTAACTTTAAGGCAAGACAGGAGGCTTCATATTTGCTTAACCTTCTTTACTGAAACCCCCAGTGTCACGATTCGGGGAACCAAACACGCCGACACACACACACACAAAGTGCAGTACCGGACCTTAGAGTGGCCGGGCTAAGCACACAAAGAATAGTCAGGAAACAAGCCGAGTAAAGGGGAACCAGAAGACAGAATAACGATAGACAAGCCGAGGTCAAAGGGTAGGAGAAAGTCACAAAGTCGGATAAACAAGCCAGAGAGTACGTAACCAGAAACACAAGTTCAGTAGTAATACTAGCAAGTAAAGACCACAACAGGACGGAGAGGAACAGGAAAGGTAAGTATTTAAATCCATAGGTTAATTCTGATTGGATAATTTCCAATCAGAATTAACAATCACACGTGGGAGATATCTAAACCTCCCACTGTGATTGAGGCACTGTGCCTTTAACGCCGGGTCAGGTGACTGACCCCGGCGTTTGTTAAAATGGGCGGTCTCCCAGCGTGCAGCGTCATGCATGCTGCCGCTGGGGGACACAGGGGAAGACGCGGGCGGCATCCGTGGCTGGGAGGATGCCGCCAGCCGAGCGCATGCCAGGAAGGGGACCGTGGACGGCTGGAGGGTGAGTGCCGCGAGCGGACTGCAACCTCCCCTCGCAGCCGCCCGCGGGACCCTGACACCAAGCAGCAAAGAAACAGTTAGCATAACTTTTCAGAACAACTAATCAGACCAAAACAACAGCAGTATTAAACCACTTTGGCAGACCATTCCCACTTCCTCTTTCTTTGCTCCTGCCTTCAGGTGAGCAATTTCACTATTGACTTGTGCTTAGCTGCATGGTTATTTTACTTGTTCATTATAATTGTTTTGTATGTGTATACATCCAAGGGGACATTTTGGGTTGTTGTGGGTGCATGCTCTGGGTCTGCTTGGGCTGCCTGACTCCCTAGGGCTTTCCTGGGACCCCGACCGACTGTCGCGCTGTGCGCTTCCGCAACACCTTCAGGGTACCACCATCTCCCCCTCTCATCACTGGTGGCACGGCCAAAGACCTCTACATTACCCCGAGGTAGGACATGCTGGATTTTCACTCTCCTCTGACTGATTCACTGAAGATTCATGGTGGATTGTGACGCTCTGGGCGACATCTTGGATCAATCTGGTCACGTGCTTTTCGACTCATGTCTCCTCAAGCATTCTCGCTCCGCTCCAGCTGACCACATCACGGAGTTTCTCCATTACTGGCTTTGCCACCCTTTGGACAATAGTGATTTGCGGCCTCAATTGCCGCCCGGCCTGGTACTGCCGCGTGGCCTCCTAGTGCGGCTGCTGCGCGGCCTATGTTTGGATCTCCATCCGCCCATCCGCCCATCTGCCCGGCCGCCAGCGCTGGATTGCGGGCCGGGGGCGGTGGGCGGCGGATACAGCTATCCGGGCGGCGGATACAGCTATCCGGGCGGCGGTCAAGTTCCCCCGCGGCCGGCAGGGAGGTGAGAAGGCCCTTGCGGGCCACGTGGGTTACCTTAGTACCGCCGTGGGGGTCTAGGGGGGTCCCCTTGCCTGTCGGGAGCCTACTCTGCCGGTGAGGAAGGCTCCCAGGGCTCTGTCTCCCCTTCCCTCTATCTTTTCCCCTATTAGTAATGTTTCCTTTTCTTCTTTTCTCTTCCATGGGGCCCAGCTTACCCTTGCCTGGGCCCCCTGGTCCCCCCTCCTCTTGCCCGGTTTTCTCTTCCCCCCTCTCCCTCTCTGGTGGGCCTGCACCACCTTCTCCCCCCTCTTTCCCCCCCTCCTGCTCTAATTATCCCCCCCTCTATCCCTCCCTATCTGCATCCCCTCTGTTCTCCCTCTACCTTGCCTCCCAGGTTCACGTGACTCTGGGTGCTGCTGAGCTCATATGGCCTGCTTGGCTTGCGCGTAATACTAGGGAGCAGATGGGGAAGGGGCTTTTATTGCAGGTTTGTTCCCTCCTGCCACGGGGTCCCTTGACTAAGGGGGACATTAGGGGCTTCGGGAGGGTCGTAGGGAGCACACTGTGGTCGAATACACCCCAGGGCGTATATTCGGTGCACCCCGGTTTCTGGATAGCATGGTCGGGAAGAGGGCTCCCCGAGACTGCACTGCGTGGTTCTGCGGTCAGGACACTCTCGGGACGTGTATCGTCCCTGGGATGAGCTGGGTTGGTGGAGGTACGTTTTGCACTTTCGTCAACGGTTGGCGGTGCGACCCTTCTTGGCCTGGGACCGGATGGGCTTCGGCCTCTGGTTTTACTTGGGGCTCACCTGGCACCTCAGCACAGTGTGTTTTCGTCCTCTCTGTCGGGATGGGGGACGTGTTTGGTTCCTGGAGATGGGTTTCTCTCCTGCGTCCATTTAGTTCGGGTGATCCGCTTAGGGCTCGAATTCCTGGATAAGGATGGTGGGGAGTTCAAGGGGCATTTATTCTGGTAGGGGACAGCTACGGACGACGCCAGGCTTGGCGTGCCTGCGCCAATGGTTCAGAGGGCTCGAATGGTGGGAGTCAGGGTGGCGGGTTCCTCAGGTTCACCCTGCTGGTCTCCAAATGGATTTCTCTCTGCGGTTACGGTCCCCCCCCCCCACACCTCCAGAATGGGGATGGTGGGATGCTCGTATGTAATTTGGGCCAGGCGGGGGCGAGTGGTTGGATCTTACGCCTTCAGGAGCGGAGGTTCAGTGGTCTGGCACCAGATACATGAAGGGGGTGTGGTCCTCCTCGTACGGGGTCAGCTGTCCCATCTCATGGAGGTACCAAGGGTTTTTGTCATCTCTGGGTGCAATGACATGGGTTCGGTGATGTTTTGGGTATTGGGTGCTCTTCAATCTGGACATGTTGCGCATTCTGTTTTCTTCCTAGAGGTTCTCAGGGGCTAGGCTGAGGCTATCACCCGTTCCTGTCGGCAGTGCGCTCAGCAATGTGAGTGCCCTGGTGCGCTGCCTTCAAAATTCTGACGAGATGGGTTTCTGGGTTTGTCTTGGGGAATTCCAGTTCACCTTAGGGTTTGGCTGGATGTGGGTGCGCTTGCTGGAGGTCGGAATAGTTAATCTAGCGCTGCAAGAAGTGGTGGAACAGGCCATGGCTGGTTATGGTGGGGTCCCCCGCTGATTTTAGGTGTAAAACAGCGGGGTTGTGGCGGGGGTATGTCCTTGCCAATTGAGTTTGAGTGGTTACGTTGAAGTATATGTAATGAGATGAACAAGTTTTTAAGGTCTCAACCTCCCCTGCTTCAAACAGTTAACATTAGGTTGCCTGAGGTGTCATGCCCATCGAGCGTGGATAAGGTCGGCTGATGGCGGGCATTGGAAAGATATGATTTTTATGCTGAGGGGGGAGGTGAGAGGAAATGGTGATTAGGAACCACTGTATGTTTATTGGCAAGGACGGTTGGGTCACTGTATAAATGGGTGGAGTTATATATATATGTTAATTAATGCTTATTTATGTCTAACGTTTTGGTTACAGAAAGAAGAGATTTAATAAATAAAGTTATGGATGTGTTATGTAGTAATTTAGTTTGTGATAATAAATGCTGTGGCCTGTTCATCCATACTAAGTGGTCTGTCGTTATTGGGGGGGTGAATGGGTTTAGATTTGTTCTAGGCTGCATCGCGATTCCCCACTACGTACATACATGTAATTCTCTTTAGATTCTCTATGATCAATTATCAATCATTGAATATCTGCATTTTTTTATTTATTTTTTGTAAGGAGGGGGAATAATACAAAATTGGGTATGCAGAAAACACGTAATTATTAAGGACAAACATAAGAACATTGCAAACACTTAATATATTGCCTTTTAGTTAGTCTCTACTAGTCTCAAGCAAAGTTTAATTCACAATTGCTATTATTGCTATTACAGAGAGAACCTAGGCCTATCATTTACAATCCTGATTCCGCCTACATGGGTATTCCAGATCTGAAATGCCAGTTCCTTCTGCATGAACAAAAACCTGCAGACCTTAGCTTCCATTGCACGCATATGATTTTTCCCTGGGGTAGCAACAAAATGTAATTCACAAGCTGGCATGTAATATTACAAGCGCAACATACACAGTAATGTCATGCACGGTCTGGGTCCAAATTAGCCATTACTGCAGAGCTGCAACCATAAAATATAAAGTGGGAAAAAATGTGGTAATGGATGTTGATTAGTCCTTTCAAATGCATGCCTTTTTTTTTACAGTATACTGGTAGTTTAAATTCTAGAAACATATTACAACTTAGGAGCAGCATGAGCAGTGAGAATCCAACATTTGAGTTGCTTTATTTCATCTAGATTTTTGTGAAATTGTGAACTGAGCTCTGAACATCAGTTAAAGAATAATATGGTAAGTCTATCAAAAACAGTAAAATGCATGCATGCCTGTTCTGATTTACATTTCATACTAAATTGTTAGAAAACCCACCTGGACCCGGAGTTACATACCACTTACACATATGGTATGTCTGGATGCTGTGTAATTGGGTATTACTTCCTCTGTAAGCTGTTGTTGTTCAATGAACTGTCACATCTTCTGTTTCAACATCATTAGAGACAATTTATGTATAGAATCACATTTGTGTTAGAACAAACAGTTCCTAAAATTTCTGAATTGTGTCTTCTACAAAAGATGTGTAACAAAAGCGCACTTCCGTAACAAGAAAGGTATGACATGTTCATGCAAGAAAGGAATTTTTTTTTCTTAATTAAATGTTTTAAAAGGACATACACTGGTATGAATATCCCCCAAAATCACAGATTATTGACAATTCATTTTTTTTATTTGCACAAAACCAGTATAATAAATGGAAAAACACATTTATTAAAAATTGGTATTTTATGCATAGTATAAAAATTACATGCTGGTATACTGTTACAGCTGCACACCTATCACCTGAATGAAGCATGATTAACATAGAATTCATAATAACATATATTTATTTAATAAGCAGTGAACTGTGATGAAATGAATAGAAAACCTTAAAATGTAGGATAAAATAGTCGATGTGATCCAATTTGACCATAATCACAGTTGTTGTTGACCCATATTTTGCAATATAATTAACATTTCCATAATTCACAGTCAGAATTTATTATTCATATCAGTTGTGACATGATTAATTAATTTACCACTTTCAACTCTTGTATTTAGTATATAAAGAACATACTTGTCCTAGGGTGTAATGAGGGCCTAGAATATTGCAAATCATCACACTGTACACAGTTCTAGCACTTATGGGATTTCAGAAATTGTACTTTATGTAACTATGTGTTTGTACATTGTGTAGGGTGGTTGTGGGGGGGTGTGGGGGCATCAATGACTGTTTGTATTTACGTATGTATGAGGAATCAGTGTATATGAACGCATATATGAATTGTCGTTAGGCATATATATTAGTAATGTAGCTTGTATGTATTCTATATCTGAGTGTAGTGCCAGTGTATGTGAATACAAGGGTACATTTAAGTGTGTGCAAGTATAGAATGTCTTTTGGTGTACTGCAAATATGTAAATATAGTAATATGTTTTGTGTAGTTGCAGACTGCATCTGTCAATGTAGACAGATGCAGTCTGCAACTACACAAAATATATTACTATAGTATACCAGTACAATAGTTTATGAATATATGGGATATTTATGAATAGTGTCATTGTTATAGTTTTAGTGTATGTAAATGCATAGGCTTGGTTGTTAGTAATTTTACTGTTTGTGAGCACAGGACAGTATGGTGTGTGCGATATGGTTAGTATTTAATGAAAGGCTGATATTTATTGAAGGTGATACTGTGTGTAAATACAGTGGTGTATTTGTGTAGATTGTTTAGGTATAATATTTTGGTGTAATTTGTGAAGACAGAGACATATTTGTTTGCTGTATGTGTCAGGCATTATCAATATAATTTATTTAAATTTCTTTAACCACTCCCCTTTACTTCAATGTCCTTCCCCTTCATTGTGCCCCTTCCATATCCACATACTTTAACATTTCCCTCATCTCCCTCCCCCATAGGTACCTTGTTTCCATCCCCACTTCTGTCTCCTCTCCAATGTACTACTTTTTTATTTGCCAGAATAACCCAGATTCCGCTTGTGTTTATGCCGCCTAACATTTGCCACTTGTATCTCTGGTTTCTGACTCTATTAAGAAGTGGGAGAGCTGTAGTGTTTGTGATTATAAGGAAGAGGGTAGAACTTGACATAAAGCTATATTTATTCTACTTATCTCACATGCTGTATTTACATCAGAATAACAATATAGACACCAGACAGAAATAAAAAGCTTCCCTAGATCTCTAGGCAAGGCCAAATTTCCCATTTGGCACAGCTGGCACCTGCCTACAGCGCATGTCCTTAGGAAGCAACTATTTTCAGCGTTGTAATATGTATTTTTAGAACTTAAGTGGGCTGGTGGGGAGAGGATCTGTGATCAGTGCCCTCTGTCTTATGGCTTGACTGGTGTGGATATTTCTGTTTAACAACTGTGAGCAAAAATGTGGAATGGTTGTTGAAGGAAGGTATATCAGGCCTGCTTTGCTAAACAGCAGCCAGAGAATTTTCAGTTAAATGTCCCAAGGAGAGATGTTAAGTATGCAATATACATTGCTGATACTATGGAAAACACGGTATGGGTCCCTGGGGTGGAGCATTTGGAGAGCAGGGTGGGCCAGTGCTCCAACAGCACTAGTTGCTCTATAACAGGCCAGAACTTGGATTTCACTTAAGGGTTCAAGAGATGTTAACTAATTGACACTCACCTGTAGCCGGCCAATTAGCAGGCAGGCCTTTAAAAGAAGAGATCAGCCTGCTGCAGAGTGAGGTTGAAAAAGCCAGCTAGGAGAACTAACAACAACAACAACAACAACAACAACAACAACAACAACAACAACAACAACAACAACAACAGTGTTTATTGCAAATCTATTTTGTTTTTTGGAAAATTGGTAAGTGGGAAAGCCACCCAATTACAGATAGTGTTTTCTGTCTAGTAAGAGCGCAAGTAAGAGAAAGGAATTTTGTTTTGTTTATTATTATTTAACGCACCTGTTTTTCTTATCAAATAAAAAGGAAAACCAAACTGGATGTGTCCTGGACTTTGATTACCCTAGAAGGCTGTGATTACTGTAAGATCTGTGACAAAATCCTACCTGAAAAAGAGGTGGTTTGTTACACAGTGTATTGACAATGGATTAAAAAAAATAGTAAGAGAGAGAATTTAATGATCACAAATGGGGTTTCTGCAGAAATCATGTTTTAACAAATTAAACTGCAGTCACTTTCTTCCCTAATATAGGGTGAGAATTTCATAATGACTTTAAAATGTCATACAGAGCCGACTTTACGCATGGATATGCTGGGTAGTTGCCCAGGGGTCCCATGAGCATAGGAACCTAATAGTCCTAACTTTTCAATATATTATTCCAGGAAATTTTATCACAGCCTTCAAACCCTCTTTGTTAAAACATTTAGGTGGACTAATCACCTCAGTATCAGCTGTTATCTGTACATAATGCCTAAGCTTGCCAACCCTCCCAGAACGTCCGGGAGTCCCCAGGAATCTAATTCACTCTCCCGGTCTCCCGCCAAACTTTAACATCTCTCGGAATGCCGAAATTTGTTATATATTCAATTTTTGCGTACATGGGCTGTGCAAATCAATTTTTATAATAAAAACATCACAACTAAGATTCATAATAATTTTGTAGACTCGTGCATGGAAAAAGAGACAATGCTTCTAGCATGCATGTGTGATGGGTGCCTGAGGAAAGGATGCTAGATGCATTGTTTAATTTTCCACCAGTCTATGAAATCACTTTGAATCTTAGTTGTTTGGTTTACATAAAAAAATGTATTGCATTGCCTATGCATGCAAAAATAGAATATATAACATATTTCAATTGCTTCTCCTTTTTTCCTCTATTGGCCACCTCTTTTTAATTCAGTCCCCCTATTTTTCTGCTGAATTATGAATGAAAACAAGCATGTCACAGTTGAGACAAAGTTTTTCCCCAAGTATATCTCACTTGGTGACTTGTAAATCGGAATTTTGTAGTTTGGTCTGAAATGATTCACCAAGTCTACTAAACACCCATCTACTTAAACTAAATATTTCACTAGTCCCCAATTCAAGCACTCAAAACCTAAAACCTTTACCATAATTCTAAGTTTTACTCCTCTCAAGATTTTAACACTGCATGCATTTACACAGCTGTATACACTCTAGTACTATTTTACTCACAATATAAGTATGCAATTTTTTTTTATATATATACTTTTATGTCTGCAGTGTCCAGATAATAAATTATTTGAACTCACATCATCTTCCTTAACTTTTCCTATTTTTTTCTGGAGGTGACTAGGTGGCACCTTAGGATTCTGTGTCTACACCTGACATATAAATCCAGCCCAATCCCTATTATAAACCTATGTAGTCAAATTAGAAATGAAGGTCCACAGGTTAACAGGACCCTTCATATTATGGCATGCACCAAAAATATATATATTAAACAAAAACAAATTAAAAAATAATTATGCCAGGCTGGTTGAGTGATTCCTCTGAGATGTTCAAACATAGCAGGGTCCCTCGTGTGATCATCCTAATTTATTTTCCTATAATTTTAATAACTAATCTCTGCCATCTGTGGAAAAGAACATCAATAAAATGTATTTTAAAAAAAATACAAAATATAAAAACATAAATATTTGGGATATTAATATTGCAGAATTTTCCTATAAATCACCCATTACCACAAATAACATCTCTCTCTCTGTTTTTCTTTATCCTATAGATTAAATATTGACAAGACTATGTTCCTAATTTTTGCGGTCATATGTGTTCAATATGTATGCTGTTAATATGTATAGCTCTGGAGTATTTGAGTGAAAGATCACGAAGTATGGTAATAAATATTGAGTAATGTTCTTGTAAGTATGCATCTAGTAGCCGTTTGAACATCTGTATGGACTCTGATAAAACCACTTCTTCAGGCAGAGAATTCCACATCCTGATTGTTCTTACAGTAAAAAAAACCTTTCCTTTGCCTTAGACGAAATCTTCTTTCTTCCAGTCTAAACAAATGGCCTTGTGTCCTATGTAAAGTCCGGTTTGTGAATAGATTTCCACACAATGGTTTGTATTGGCCCCGAATATATTTGTATAATGTTATCATATGCCATCTTAGGCGACGTTTTTCTAAACTAAATAGGTTTAAATTTGTTAACCTTACGTTCCAGAAAAAAATTATATCTACACACCTAAACACACACATATACACTCATCCACACCAAAATCTACAATGTAAGGTAATATTGATTTAATTATGCATATTCTATTATTATATTATTTTAACTATATACTTTTTAAATCTCTTTATTTCTATAAATAATTGTTGTAAAATAAATAAAATGATTTTTTATACTGACTTACGTCTAAATATATTTAAAAATATTTGCAGTAATTTCTATATATCAAAGAACACACACAAATCTAAGCATAAAAAATATTCTGATATTTTTGCACATTTCCAACACAGTGTTCTGTGGCAATAACTTTATCATTCTAAGATTATTAAAAGGAAAAACAGTAGAAACAAATAATGAGCTGCTTTTTAAAACAGATCCTGATCTCATAATTGCTGATCATGACATATTTGAATGTCTATTTTTTAAATAACTTTTTACTTGGGGACATTAAAGTGTTTTACAAGCGATTTCCTTTCCAGCAATGTTTACCCAGAACCATTACATTAAATTAGGTATTGTGCTTGTAGATATTGCAGCTGTTCCCTTGGCTGGTGTACCTATTTAAATAAACAACAATTACTGCACTATAGATACAGTCTGCATTTTACACCTGACAGCAATACGAACTAAAGAAATAGTTATGTGTTTTGATTAGATGCATCACTTTGCTTTAAAAATGCAACTTTAAATCATGAATAACACTAAAGACCATTTGTAATTACATAATAGTGCATCTATTATACCTTGCTTGTTTTTCTCTCTCTTTTTAGTCTCTGTGTATACAATCTACGCTGTACCTATTCATACCCTTGTTAAATCTCAAAAGAAAAACAAGCTGGATTTTAAATTACTATTAGTTTTCTTACTTGTTGAGCAAATTGAATTAGACTGAACACTAACCAGAGCTATGGCACCGCTCACAATTACAGTGATTGAGAAAATATTTAGCTTTATAACATTCAGTATTTGTTTATCAATAACACAGTTACAGATTATTCACATTTGTGTATTTTTTTAAACTTATTTTTAAACTTTAACTAAGAAAAGAAAGGAAAGAAAAAGAAAGAAAAATATATTAATACTTGCTTTGATTTTCATTTACTGGGTATTTTCCACAGTATCATGTACTAATACGTTTGCTCTGCCTCTTACAGCTGATAGGACAGGAAATTAAGAAAGATTATAAAAAGAGTGTGAGGTTCATAAATCACCAGTCAGTTACAGGCTCATTAGCTCTAAACATATTGTTCTTCCTTTGGGGGGAAACTATATGCTACCATGAATAAAATTACAGTAATCATGGATACTTTTTCTGCATACAAATGGGTCTAGCCAAGCTTAAGAAGGGGGTAAGGTAGTATCCACATCATCCTCCAAATGTATGGGACTCCAAATACAGGAACCATAAAACTTATATACATAAAAAAGTTAAATATATAGAAAAAACCCAAGTTAGACAAAAGCTAAACAAGGAGTAAGAAAAGGGTTACGGAGGTAGATAAGGACATAACCCTGGAGAATGTATATTAAAAAAGCAAGATAGAAAAGATGATTAACTCCACAATTAGTGGAGTCAGCCTCTCTACTAAGACTACCTACATAAAAAAGTTACTAGAATAAAATACAGAAGGGCTGGAAAAATCACCCAAAAATGCTCACCGCTGGTGTACTGCCCAAAGAATAAAACCATATGCTTTTCTTCCTGTGCTATCTTATTTCTATCCATCAAGTTTATATACCCTGTAAGTTATGATGTCTCCCTCGTTCCTCCACGCATGTGTCTGCTTTTTTTTTTTACTTCTGACTTTCGGTGCTTTCTGTATGTTATGCAACTTCTGTCTCTTGTGGATGCTGAGCATTCACTTCCCTTTGTTGTCTCCAAATGTCATTTTAAGTGAGGTCATGGCTTTCAGTTTGTGGATATATGCATCTGCATCTGTAAAATAAAAATAAATTTTGTGTAACGTCATACTAAGTTTATTTTTTTAAATATATATATAACTATATATATTGTATATATATATATATATATATATATGTAAATTATAAAAAATATAATAAAATAATAATAAAAATTAAAAATAATTTTAAAAAATTAAAAATAATTCAATATATATATATATATATATATATATATATATATGTGTGTGTATTTTGATGTTAATATATATTTATATCAAAATACACTTAGAATGAAATTATATGTATATCTATGTATATATAACTAAATAAAAATAATACAAAATATACATATGTCCATATACAGAATTACATAAATAATTTCATAAATATAAACGTAGACTTCAAATATATAAATATATATATATATATATATATATATATAGGTTCTTGTTGAAGTGCACTCACAGGACTCAATAATATTTCTAATCGTGCTGTTTATTCAAGCATCAAGTAATACAAATAAGTGTTGACGTTTCAGTCCTTGCCGGACTTTTCTCAAGATCTTCTTGAAAAAAGTCTGGTAAGGACTGAAATGTCGACACTTCTTTGTATTACTTGATGCTTGAATAAACAGCATGATTAGAAATATTATTGAGTCCTGTGAGTGCACTTCAACAAGAATCTATATATACTAATGGTCGGAGTTTGCACCGAGGCATTAACAAGACCGGGAGCAGTGAGTGCGGGACACGTGGAAAGTTATATATATATATTTAAATTTTACGTGCATATTAATGTCATATTTTTTACATAACTAAGTAATTTTATTCATTGCAATTTGGGGGACCTGCCTGACAACCCAGGCCGAAAGTCCAGAGAATTTAATTTGCTAGCACTATATTTAACCCTGTAACTTTCCAAGACACCCTAAAACCTGTACATGGAGGGTACTGTTTTACTCAGTAGTCTTCACTGAACACAAATATTAGTATTTAAAATTGGTAAAACATTTCACGGCGGTGATATTGTTACTGAAAGGGAAGTTGTTTGCATTTTTCACTCACAAACGGTACTTTCACTGATGATATCATTGCTGTGATATGTTTTACTGTTTTGAGAAACTAATATTTGTGTTCAGCGAAGTCTCCTGAGTATAATAGTACAACCCATATATAGGTTTTATAGTTTTTTTAAAGTTACAGGGTCAAATATAAGGCTTGATTTTCCATTTTTTTCACATTGAAATTTGCCAAATTGGTTATGTTGCTTTTGAGAGCGTATGTTAGCCCAGGAATGAGAATTACCCTCATGATGGCCTATTATTTGCAAAAGAAAACAATCCAAGGTATTGCAAATGGGGTATGTTCGGTCTTTTGTATTAGCCACTTAGTCAAAAACACTGGCCAAAGTTAGCTTTATAATTTTTTGCATTTTTAACAAACAAATACAAATGCTAACTTTGGCCAGTGTTTGTTGCTACTAATACCCTGGGTTGTCCACTTTAAAAATAATATGTACATGTGAGGTGTGATTCAGAGAATTATGACAGATAAGTGTTACAATGTCACTATTGATAAATTTAAAAAATATATATTTTTAAAAAGCAATGTCCTACTTGTACTTATATCTCTATAACTTGCAAAAGAAGCCAAGATCATGCTTAACATTGGGTATTTCTAAACTCAGGACAAAATTTAGAAACTGTTTAGCATGGGTGTTTTTTTGGTGGTTGTAGATACATAACAGATTTTGGGAGCCAAAGTTAGAAAAAGTGTGTTTTTTTAAATATTTTCATCATATTTTATAGTTTCATCATATTTTTTATAGTAAATTATATCATGGAAATAATTGTATAATATAGTGACATTGTTGACAATTCCATAAAGGTTACCCCCTTACAAAATGTTACACCTCCTGCCACCTTTGATTTCCTTTCTGGCACAATTGAGATCCCATGCAGTAAATCAATCATTGTTGCTGGAATCTATAAAAAACACCTTAATAATCTAAAAATGAAACACCAGTCTGGACCTGACCAAATCCCAGCAATGCTGTTGAAGCTCGGTGCGGCAGCAATTGCTAAACCTGTTGCAACCCTAATTAACGAATCCTTGGTGTCTGGATACATATCCAAACTTTGGAAGACTGCGAGAGTAGTGCCTATTCATAAAAGTGGTGACACTACTTTGGTTTCTAACTATTGCCCAATATCATTACTCCAGTATTGTCAAAAATCTTAGAAAAATGCATCCATACGCAACTATGTGAGTATTACCAACAATTTAACTATCTGACCCCTGATCAATCGGATTTTCTCCCGAATCACTCCACTACAACTGCCCTCTTAAAAGTTTACAATTACATCCAAACTGGCATGGAACAAGGAGACCTAACTGAAGCTATTTTCCTTGATTTTGCAAAGGTCCGTGACATAGTAGACCACGACATTCTACTGCACAAACTCAAAAACTCAGGTATTGGTGATTGTCCACTAACCTGGTTTCGATCATATGTATCGGATCGCTCGCAATATGTGTCCATTTCTGACAGTGAACTCCCTCTCCCAGTCATATGTGGTGTTCCCCAAAGTTCCATTCTCTGCTCCCTACTATTCACATTATTTAAAAATGATCTACCTAATGTCTGCAAATCCTCAAATGTACGCAGTTGACACAGTAATCTATACAAGCAAATCCGACCTACCGCAGCTTGAGGCAGTGCTCCAAGAGCAGTTTACAGAGGTAGAAAAGTGGATCACAAAAAACAAACTCTTCCTAAACACTGACAAAACTGTCACAATGATCTTTGGAACAGTACCTAAATTACACAAACTACACAATTCCCACCTATCCATCAAAACTAATTCAAATAGCACACTGACCGCAGCCCACTCTTTCAAATACTTGGGTATGTTGTTAGACCCCAATCTATCTATTGGCTTCCACATAGAAAAACTTACATCTAAACTTTATCGAAAACTAGGTTCCCTGTACAGAAACAAATCCTACCTAAGCCCTACAGTAAAGGAAAATATTGTACAGCAAATGCTGATGCCAATCATTGATTATGGAGAGGTAGTATATGCACCTGCACTGCAATCCCACCTTAATAAACTCAATACATTTTATAACTCATTCTGCCGATTTGTGCTACAATGTAATTACAGGACCCACCATTGTGACATACTAAAAGAACTAAACTGGTTGTCGCTGGAATCCAGATGCTTCATCTTTCCAGCCTTGTGTTTAAGAGCTTTTCTGGGAAGCTCCCGCCCTACATGAGCAGAATGTTCTCCTCGACTGTTCCCACCTCCTATAACCTCAGATCCAGTACCAGCACATGTTTTAGTCTACCTCAATACAAAAATAAAGCAGCCCGATCCTCCTTTTCCTACAGAGCACCGCAATTATGGAACGACCTCCCGCACACTTTCAAATCTTCCCCAAGCCTAAAGTCCTTTAAGAGATCCCTCTCTATATACCTCAAAACAGAATGCTCGTGTCATGGTTGATTATATATTTCCTAACTGTTCTATGTTAAATTTTGTATATATTGTGTATTAATATTGTTTTTTTATTCTATTGTACCCTATTGTATCAATGCAATGTTTTGTGGTCCCAGGACATACTTGAAAATGAGAGAAATCTCAATGTATCTTTCCTGGTAAAATCCTTTATAAATAAATACAATTTAGAAAGACCATTTAATTGCGAGAAAAATGGTATATAATATGTGTGGGTACAGTAAATGAGTAAGCGGAAAATTACAGATAAACACAAACATTGCAGAAATGTAAAAACAGCCCTGGTCCTTAACGGTAAGAAAATTGAAAAATGGTCTGGTCACTAAGGGGTTAAACAGAGTGATTGTGCCAGCAGCTGTCATAAAAATGCTGGCTAAATTGGCCCGATATGATTTGAATCAGTAGAGTAGGAGAAGCCAATTCCTAGCCCTGCGTTTCAGCTGGTTACCACGGAAACCACTGGAACGCAACTAGCGAGCTACGGGAGACAGTGTGAATCCAGCCACTTTCGGCAGATTTCGTGTTCCTACAGAAACAAAAGGTGCTGTTTGGGCAGAATCCTTAGTAGGAAGGGGCAAGGACTTCCATCCCTTAGAGGCATCACAGTACCAACACACATGGAAGGAACTAGATAGATGAAATTAAAAACCAATGTATAAACATGGTAAATGGTATTAAAAACAAAAGCATTGGCACGAGGGCAGAAGATTATCAATCCACTTGGGACCTATCAAGACAAAAGAGTGGCATAATGCAAAACAAAAACAACATTACAACCAAATTATATATACCACAAACATATAGCCAGAGAGATATATCCAAAGAAAGCAAATCTAGTGCATGACCTAGATTACACTAGATGCAATATTGGATACATGAATAGACACACAATTTTTAAATTACAAAGTTATTACATATAATAGGATACAACTAGCCAAAACAAGTTAGGAAAGTCCATGAATAAAATATATCCCTATACCTGAGATGCATAGATGGAAAATGATGAGTGCAGAAGTAGCACTTCTAAACTATTTATACAGTAAAAGTGATAAGAAAGGTAGAAGAAGCATACATGAGATACACCCCTAAAATGCAGAAATAAGGAATGTGTATATGGTAGAATGTAAATAGAACCACACCATTCTGTGAAATGCATATAGATAGGTCTCTATTAGCCCAAGAGTAAAGAAAAAGAGAATAGGGAAGTATTCACGCATGACCTCACAAAAGGCCATTCAACAATAAATCTGGAGAATCGATCTAAAGAAAACAATCATGGTGTGCGGTTATCAAATGAGGGATATATACCCTATGTAACCATCATAAAAATGTTTCATAATAATAGTAGCCATGTTACTTTAGATCCAGTTGGGTCACCATTAAGATATTAAAATCTCATAGATCTTATATATTGGATCCTAAAACCTTCAGAGAAAATTACAAAAATATAGATAAAGAATATATTTTGTTAAGGCCTTTGGACCATACTGTGTCCAATGTCCTGATCCAAAATAGTTTCTTTTGCAGTAGCGTCTTTTTTCTATCACCTCCATGTAGTGGCACTGGGATATGATCTATCGCAATTAATTTCATAGATGGCATTGGATGTTTATCAGCAAGAAAGTTTTTTGCCACTGGCAATTTAGAATGTTGGTCCCTGTAGGGTGTTTGTATACTTGAGCGATGATTCCTGATTTTTTTCTCTAAGTAGTAAGTCCGTCTTACCCACATAGGCCAAGCCACAAGGGCATAGCAATTTATAGACCACAAAATCTGTAGTACACATAAATCTATGCCTTATGGTGTACTTTTTGCCTGTATGTGGATGAGAGCATGTTTTACTTGGCGTCATGTGGCTGCAAGTGACACAGCCCAGGCATCTATAACAACCCAAATTCTGATACGCTTTGGTAGTGCCATAGCAGTGTGTTGGATCTGTTTTGACCAAAAGGTCTCTAAGGTTTTTACCCCTTTGATAAGACATAATTGTCTCCAACAATCCATCATGAAAAAATTGTCGGGTCTTGAAAAATGATGATACTCTCCCAGAGCAATTCCGGGAACCTCCAATTATAGTTGCTGCACTAGAGGAAACTGTTCCTTCTAACAGCCGAGGGAACAGGCCCTCTAGTAAGGGTGGAGATGAAAATGTAAAAAGGCTAGACGGTTGTGGTGGTAGGCGATTTTAACAACAGGAGAGTAGATAGGGTAATCTGCGGCTCTGATCGGCTAAACCAGATAGTTTGCTGTCTCCTGGGTGCTCGGGTACGGCATGTTGCTGAGAGAGTGGACGGATTATTGGGAGGGGCTAGGGATGATCCAGTGGTCATGGTCCATGTTGGTACCAAGGACAAAGTTAGAGGAAGATGGAAGATCATAAAGAATGATTTCAGGGAATTAGGTAGCAAACTAAAGAAAATGACATCCAAGGTGTTATTCTCTGAGATATTACCTGTGCCATGAACTACAGTGGAAAGGCAGTGGGAGATAAAAAAGGTCAATGCTTGGGCTTTAGATCAGGGTAAGGGGTGGTGATGGGGGGAGTGGCAAGCTCAGAACAGAGGAGGCATGTAATATTGATAAAAATTCAGAAAAAGTATGAGTGACTCATGATAATATTAAATGTATGCTTACTAATGTAATGAGTCTGATTAACAAAATGTTGTAACTTGAAGCAATAGCATACGCTAAACAATATGACAAGTGGAAAGTGATGAGGAAAATGTGGAAGTATTATGACTAAATATTTGCTTGGGGCAAAAGAAGGGAAATCAGTTAAGAAAACTTAAGAAAATGACCTCCAAGGTGATATTCTCTGAGATATTACCTGTGCCATGCATTACAGTGGAAAGGCAGTGGGAGATTAGAGAGGTCAATGCATGGCTGAAGTCTTGGAGCAGGAAGGAGGGTATTGGGTTTTTAGAGCACTTGGCCAACTTTGAGAAATTTTAAATAAGAAAAGGGCATTCAAAGCCTTTAAATCGGACAAATCAGAGGCATCCTGTAAAAGATATAAGGAAAACAATAATGTGTGCAAAAAGGCAATTAGATTTGCTTAACTTCACAATGAAAAAAATGATAGCCAAAGAGAGCAAAACAAACCCCAAAGGGTTTGTTTTTTTTTTTATTTTTGTATATCTTCTTTTTATTTTCATTTATAATGACATTGGCAACAGTAAACATGTGATACATTTATATGCGAGCACTTGAAAAATTGAGATAATAAATACATATAAGACATATAGAAAAGTATCAACACGATAATATCATGACATTGAGGAAACTATAAAAGCAAATACAAACACAAACAAATAGAAAGACTGCAGTATCCAGGGCCCGATTATAAGTATGGGGCAATAAGTATCCAATGGTTTGTTTATTCTCCTTCTTTCTTTTCCCCTTTTCCTTCCTTTTTTCCCTCTTTCTTTTCTCCTTCCCCATTCCTTTTCTTTTTTCCCTTTTTTATCCTAGAGCAAATTTTTCTTATTTCTATATAAAAGCCAGGGATTCCATGAGTCTCAATAAGAGATTGGATTTCCTGATATAGCTATGAAATTACTCTCCATTATACATTGATACTCTAGTTGATTTATTATTTCTTGCCACAATGGAGGTTGGCTGGACTTCCAACTACTATAAATATCTTAAGTGCATAGAGAATGTGAGTAATTAGATATTTATATTTTTTCTCCAAAGTGTTTTTTAAGTAGATACATTCTAATAAAACAAAAAATGTGTAGGTACACTAAAAACTGTGTTGAGGGTGTTAGTTAATGAAGACCAGGAAAAGGCAAAAATTGTAAATACCTATTACTCCTCAGTATATATTAAGGAAAATCCTATGGCAATAGAAATGCACATGATTACTGCAAAAAAACATGTAGAAATTGTAACTGGCTAACTCAAGACAAGGTGCTGCGGCAACAAAACAAAGGTGCTGCGGCAACAAAACAAAGCTCCAGGGCCTGACGATATTTATCCACAAGTACTTAAGGAACTAAGTGTGGAAAAAAGGGAACCTCTGTTTTTAATCCTTCAAGATTCTTTTCTTTCAGGAAGTGTTTCGGAGGATTGTAGGAAAGCGGATGTAGTTCCTATATTCAAAAAGGGTTCGAAATTCTTGCCTGGAAATTATAGACCTGTGAGCTTAACTTCTGTGGCTGGGAAAGTATTTGAAAGGTTATTAAGGGATAATATTCAAGAATTCCTTGAGAAGAACATGGTTATCAGCAAAACATCAGCATGGCTTTATGAAGCACAGGTCATGTCAAACTAACTTGATTGTATTCTACAAAGAAGTAAGTAGAAGTATAGATCAGGGTATTGCAGTGGATGTGATCTATTTGGATTTTGCCAAGGCGTTTGTTACAGTTCCACACAACAGATTAGTGTTCAAACTCAAGAAAATCGATCTAGATGAAAATTCTTGTTCTTGGGTAGAACATTGGTTTAACAATAGAGTACAGATAGTTGTTATTAATGGTAAATTTTCAAGCTGGACAGAGGTGGCAAGTGGTGTCCCTCAGGGTTCTGTTCTGGGACCCATTCTATTTAACATGTTTTAACACTATTTAAACAGTGTTTGCAGATGACACAAAACTCTGTAAAGTAATACAATGTGGGCAAGATATTTATTTGCTGCAGAGGGATTTAGATAGACTGGGGGACTAGGCACTCAAATGGTAGAACAAATTTAATGTGGAAACATGCAAAGTTATGCACTTTGGCATCAAGAATGCACAAGTAACTTACTAATTTTGGGCACCTGTTCTAAAGAAGGATATTATGGCACTGGAAAGAGTGCAGAGGCGGGCTACAAAATTAATAAACGGAATGGAACATTTAGCTACGAAGAAAGGTTAACAAATTTAAACTTCTTTAGTTTAGAAAAACGTTGGCTAAGAGGCTATGATAACATTATACAAATATATCCGTGGCAAATACAAACCATTGTGTGGAAATCTAGTCAGAAACAGTACTTTACATAGGACACAAGATCCTGGTTTAGACTGAAAGAAAGAAGATTTTGTCTAAGGCAACGGAATTCTCTGCCTGAAGAAGTAGTTTTATCAGAGTCCGTACAGATGTTTAAACAGCAACTAGATGCAGACTTGCAAAACAGAATATTCAAGGATATAATTTTTCAATGTAGGGTAAATGCTTCTTGATCCAAGGATTAATCTGACTGCCATTCTGGGGTCAAGAGGGAATATTTTTCCTAGTTTGTTGCAAAATTGGAAGTGCTTATAACTGTTTTTTTTTGTTTGCCTTCTTTTGGAGCAACAGAAAAAATCAAATATGAAAAAGGCTGAACTTGATGGACACATGTCTCTTTTCAGC
This sequence comes from Pelobates cultripes, assembly GCA_933207985.1. Lineage (NCBI taxonomy): Eukaryota > Metazoa > Chordata > Amphibia > Anura > Pelobatidae > Pelobates > Pelobates cultripes. The sequence goes on from OW240914.1 coordinate 253,342,555, forward strand.
CTATGTAACTATGTAACTATAGCCCAGTGCCACCACGTGGAGACGATAGAAAAAAGATGCAAAGGAACTATTTTGGATCAGCACATTAGACACAGTATGGCCCGAAGGCCTTAACAAAAAATATTCTTTATCAATATTTTTGTAATTTTCTCTGAAGATGTTAGGATCCAATATATAAGACCCAACACGCAGGATGTAATAGAAAAACATATACCGGACCTTAGAGTGTCCGGACTCTACATTAGACAGCTGGAGAATAGTCCAGAACAAGCCAAGGTCTAGGGAGCCAGAAATCATGAAAACAAGGTATACAAGCCGAGTCAGGAAACCAGATATTAGGATAGTCGAGGTACGTGAGCAGAGTCAATATAGCAGAATGGAGAATAGTCAGTATAGCTGGTCAAAATACCAAATAGAACAACCAGATATAAAGCATTATTGAGAACTAACAAAAGAACCACAACAAGGCAAAGTCCTATGTGTGAACCAGCCTTTTATAGGTTGGCACTTTAAATTGGGCACCACACCCCCAAAATGTTAGAATTCGGACATTTTGGTGAGCCGTGATGTCATCGCAGTCATGGCACGCACGCAACATGATGATGTCATTAGCGCCATGATGTTGACATGTGCGCATGCCGCATCATTAAAGAGGCCGGGGCTACAGTGGCCAGCATTGGAACCGCTGGAGTGGAGATTGGAGGCTGGAACACAGCCAGAGATGTGAGTGAGCATGACAGAACCTCCCTCTTGAAGGACCCGGACAAGAGGGAAAACGGGAGTGGAACGACCTCAGAAGACAAGGAGCATGCACATCAGAGGACTTGACCCAAGACCGTTCCTCAGGACCATACCCTTTCCAACCAGATACTGGAGACAGCCATGGTATATATGAGAATCCAGAATGGAACCTACTTCATACTCCTGCTGATTATCGACTCGAACAGGGGGAGGAGGAATGATTTTACTGGTAAAACGGTTACAGATCAATGGTTTAAAAAGGGACACATGAAATGTATTAGGAATACGCAGGGAAGGCGAAAGAGCCAAAATTAAAGCCAAAGGATTGACCCGCTTAATAACCCTATAAGGACCAATGTATCTGGGAGTGAACTTCATGGTTGGCACTTTGAGACAGATGTGTCTTGTACTCAACCAGACTCTGTTCATAGGTTGATACACCGAAGCAGCACGTCTATGCTTGTCAGTCTGGAAGTTAAATGAACTTGAAGCTTTAGTGAAGATGAGTTGAGCTAGTTTCCAAGTGTTTCTCAGGTTGTCAATGTGGAGGTCAACCGACGGCAGAAGGACCAAGGATTGAAACCATAATTGAGATAAAAAGGGCTGAAATGAGTGGCCTCACTAAACAAATTGTTATGAACGAATTCAGCCCGTGGAATCAAATCAACCCAGTTATCCTGATGTTCCCATACAAAGAATCGTAAATATTGTTCCAGCATTTGATTTGTGTGTTCTGCTGCTCCATTGGACTGTGGGTGATAAGCGGATGAAAAATTAAATTCAATGCCCAATTGAGCACAAAAAGCCCTGCAGAATCGAGAGACAAATTGTGTGCACCCAATCTGATATTAGTTCCATTAGTATACCATGTAGATGAAAGATTTATTTGGAGAATATATTGGTCAATTCTGGTGAAGAAGGTAACTTTGGCAATGGTATAAAGTGTGCCATCTTGGAGAACCTGTTTACTACTGTCAATATAACTGTTTTTCCTTTGGACAAAGGTAGTTCGACAATAAAATCAATAGATATACAATTCCATGGTTTGTCTGGTATGTTAAGTGGTTGTAATAGGCCACAAGAGAGAGCGTGGAGCTGTTTATTTCTAGAACAGATGTCACATACTGTTACGTACTCTTTGACATCTGTTCTCAAGGAAGGCCCCCAAACTTGTTGGTTATAAGAGAGTATGCCTTTTTAATACCCGGATGACCTGCTGTTTTACAGTCATGATGATGGTTAAGTATGGGTGTTCTATACTAAGAAAGGAACAAATAACTTGTCAACTGGAGTTTATTCAGGCGCTTGATCTTATTTAGACAAAATGTTGTCAACAAGATCGGAATTTATTCTGAGTACTGTGTGGGCTATTATATGGGAGCTTGGCACCACCATAGATATGTCTGTAATAGGACTGGTAAAGTGGCTTTTTTCTACCTATCAAAGAACTCGGTAATCAATGGTATAGGATATGCATTCCTCACTGTGATCTTATTTAACCCCCGGTAATCTATGCATGTTCAAATATCTCCCTCTTTTTTGGAGACAAAAAAAAATCCTGCACCAGCTGGGGACACGGATTTCCTAATAAACCCTTTCCTAGATTTTCTTTAATGTAATCCTCCAGGTAAAATATCTATAGGACAATCGTTGGACCTATGAGGAGGAAGTGACTCGGCCTTATTCTTATTGAATACATAGAAACATAGAATGTGACGTCCCTAGTCCCTAGCCTAATCTTATAGTTAGGATAGCCTTATGCATATCCCATGCATGCTTAAACTCCTTTACTGTGTTAATCTCTACCACTTTAGCTGGAAGGCTATTCCATGCATCCACTACCCTCTCAGTAAAGTAATACTTCCTGATATTATTTTTAAATCTTTGCCCCTCTAATTTAAGACTGTGTCCTCTGGTTGTCGTAGTTTTTCTTCTTTTAAAAATAGTCTCCTCCTTTACTGTGTTGATTCCCTTTATGTATTTAAATGTTTCTATCATATCCCCCTGTCTCGTCTTTCCTCCAAGCTATACATGTTAAGATCCTCTAACCTTTCCTGGTAAGTTTTATTCTGCAATCCATGAACCAGTTTAGTAGCCCTTCTCTGAACACTTTCTAAAGTATCAATATCAGTCTGGAGATACAGTCTCCAGTACTGTGTACAATACTCCAAGTGAGGTCTCACCAGTTTTCTGTACATTGGCATGAGCACTTCTTTCTTTCTACAGCTGATACCTATCCTATACAACCAAGTATTCTGCTAGCATTTCTTGCTGCTCTATTACATTGACTGCCTACCCTTGTCATCTGAAATAATTACCCCTAAATCCCTTTCCTCAGATGTTGATGTTAGGACCGTATCAAATATTCTGTACTCTGACCATGAGTTTGCACGTCCAAGATGGCATTAAATGTCAGCTGCCACAACTCTGACCATTTTTCTAGTTTACCTAAATCATTTGCAATTTGATTTATCCCTCCTGGAACATGAACCCTGTTACAAATCTTAGTATCATCAGCAAAAATACATATCTTACCATCAAGACCTTCTGCAATATCACTAATACAAATATTAAAGAGAATGGGTCCAAGTACAGATCCCTGAGGTACCCCACTGGTGACAAGCCTATGCTTTGAATATACTCCATTGACTACTACCCTCTGTTGGCTGTCACTCAGCCACTGCCTTACACATTCAACAATATTGGAATCCAAACTTAAAGATTGCAGTTAATTGATAAGCCTTCTCTGTGCAACAATGTCAAAAGCCTTACTGAAATCTAGGTAAGCAATATCTACTGCACCACCCTGATCTATTACCATGGCAACACGCTGACACTTCAAATGCCAGACCTCTACTACATGGTCTGCAGTTCTGCAACCAATGGAGCTGCAAATCGGATAGCATGGTAACCAGACCAGCAGGGAGGCAATCCACTGGACCATCTAGAAATCGATTTCTAGATTTAAAAAAAAGGTATTTCTTATGTGTGGAGACTGGTCACTAAAATACAACCTCTCCACACACTGTCACACCCCAAATATGTTCAGCCCGCACACACTGCCTGATTAAGGCTTTTGGAAGCCAAAACATCACATTGTTTGGTAGGGTGGCTTATCTTTAAATAAACTTTCACCATTAAAATCTCAGAGTTTAACCTGTGTCAATGTTTTTTCCCCCCACAGATGCTGTCACCCTCCCATGCACACACTGTCACCCCATATACATAAACTGTCACCCTCTACACATACTAAACGCATCACTGTATACATAACTGATGTTCTATGCAACCATACCCCGCAATCAATTATAAATGATAAGCATAATTACAAATTAGATTTGTTTAATGAAGATTCATTTATTTTGCGAATTATGCCTTAACTACAGTCAGAGAGCTCACAACACAGTAATTCAGTATAACTACACCTCCTGATACTCACACAATGCAACCCCTATCTTCTTTTTAATATATTAACACATTCTGATAAGTTTAATTTTAGTTTTAAATATCATGATATAACATTATTGATGTTGGAGTGTTTTGATGGGGGTGGTTTTGGTGAGGGGTGGAAGCAATTCTTTTAAAATCTTTCTTATTTTCATGTCCTTTCAGCTATACAGGACAGAGCTAACACATAATTACATGCTACCTTGGTTAGCCAGTAAATATATATATTAGTGCACCATGTTTTTAGATTGAATATAAAACTAATTTCTGTATGTTTCCCTAATGCCCAACATATTAGGTAGGAATAGTTACATAAAGTTTTTGCTACCATAAAGGGTTCTCTGTTTTGTACTGATCAGCACCAGATAAACAATTACAACAAAAAAAGTAAGCAAAAAGTTCATCTATGGGAAAAAAAATATTTTTTTTCTAAAACAACAAAAGACAGTTAACAAGTCTGGAAAAAAACAGACAGACAACTAGTATAGCATTTGCAGGAATTGATTGAAGTAGAGCAGAAGTGGTAGATTGAACAGTATTCATACTATTTTGAAATTTTCATGAAATGTCACTAAAATTGAAGGGTTTTGTATTGTTAGACAAGGGACAGCCTTTGGTATGTGATAGTGAGACAACGTGTCTGTAAGATGAATAATTGACAAAACATCCGGACAGACACATAACATTCAAATATTTCTGCACACCCAGTGACTCTTCAATTGTTCTTTCAATGAAGGAGACTAATAGCAAAACAAAACTAGACTAGACTAGATAATTGTACATTTGAGTGCTTGTGAGCTCATAAAAGCAATCACCTTTCTGTCTTCTGTCTGAAGGCTGGCTATTATGTAATATTGCACAAAAACATAGAATTGTGACATATGTAACACAAAATGTGTGCATATATATATATATATATATATATATATATATATATGTGTGTAGATTGCAATAATTTGGTAGATATATATATATATATATATATATATATATATATATATCTGGTAGATATATATATATATATATATATATATATATATTGGAAAGTGTGTATACAAAGGCAATTGCTCTCTTTTTATCTATCTATCTCTCTATCTCTGTCTATCATATAACAGATCATATTTTGATTCATTTCTTAGATTTTGTGGTGGTAACGACATACTATTCAATTAAAATTGAATTGTATGATGTGACACTCTACAAAAAAGGTTCTAGGACTGTCAGAATGGTACGAGTCTTGTATAACAGAAAATATCACAGTCTGAAAACAGAAAAAATAAGGGGAAAACCTAAAAATATCTCAAGGTAATTACCAACGAAGAAGAGGTTGAGGATGCTATTTCATGAAGAAAAAAATATTGATAGACTGAGACGACATGAGCTCAACTTGGAGAGTGGAATATGCACGGTTAGTATCAGGAAATACATCTAAACCTAGATATTAAGAGGTAAGGAACTGGGACAAAAAACGGCTGGTCAAGAGGGGCATGCAGGCGACAGTACACCTGAGAACAAACTTGAAATGGTGGTCAGAATGATGCATTTTAAACTATCCTGTTGAAAATTTGACTGTTGGAAGTCTTGTAGATGTTTGAAAAAAAACAACAGAGTATGTGAAAGCTTTATTGCAATGGAAGCTAATGCATACCTCCCAACTGAACCTATTTAGGAAAGATAGTCACTATTTTGCATTCAAATCCCTCTGTTCCTCTTTTCTATCTTAATGTCCTTTTCTTCTAGGAGCACCATTTTGGTCATGTGCCTGAGTGTATAACAGAGCTCCACAGCAATAGCCGATAGCCGTGTATACCAGCAATATCCGTGTATACCAGAGCTCCACAGCAACTGAACCTATTTAGGAGAGATAGTCACTATTTTGCATTCAAATCCCTCTGTTCCTCTTTTCTATCTTAATGTCCTTTTCTTCTAGGAGCACCATTTTGGTCATGTGCCTGAGTGTATACCAGAGCTCCATAGCAATAAAACACTAACTTGTCTTTAAATACAAAACGTACGTTTAGGAGTCAGTCTGTATAAGACATATTGTTCTTGTTCCAAATTACATTTTACTTACATAAATTGTTATTAGTAAGTCACTTACTAGTCCTGCCCCTGGGCCTCCACTAACATCCTAAAATGAAACTGTCTCTCTTTGTCAATTTGAAATGTTGGAAGGTATGTTAATGGCTTCACAAAATCTGTAGTTTTTCACTGATTCCCCATCAGTGTTTAAGCAAAGCCTAAAGGCTGACTGCGCAACCCTGAAAATAAAGTCCACAAGAACATAATGAAACATAGTTCATAAACAATGACTAACTATATACGTGCACAGTTAAGTGGACTGACTTATCTCATTAGTTTAGCCAGTCTCCCAATAGTTCAGCCAGGGAAACTAATCCACAAAAAATGGCTGACCTTGTTGCTTATACAAATATCTGCCTCTTCTTCTGTGCAGCAAACTGTCTTTATAATAGACATTAATTCTGTAAAACTGACTGTAACGTAATGTGAATACCATAAAGAATATGCTACAGGAATGTGATGTGCAATAAAAATGATTTCTCAGACTACCAACAAATGAATGAATCTGTCAGAATAGGATTATGAAACAAGTAAAACAACTTGTGATTTAAAATGCATGCACTGTGATTAAGAGTATGACCTGGATTATCTGATGTAAAAACCTGTGAGTGATGGGTAAAAAGTGTTTGCAATATGAGGATGAAATTTGTTATTTTAACAAGTTGATAGTCATGCACTATAGTTTAAAGGGACATTAAGCCAACAACATCAATTAAATGCATTTGATAGCTTTTAGCTTAAATAATTACTAAATTTTGTAATAAAATACATATATATATATATATATAATTTAATTTTTAGCATTCTCTATCTTAACGATTCCTACTGTGTCCAACCTTCTCCGCCATTCTAAATTGCTACCTTCTTGATAGGTACTATATCTGCGCACCACTTCCTTTTCATCCCTACAAATCTGCAGTAGAATATTTTTTCTTAATATTTAACCCCTTCCTGATTTTAGAATGTTCCATGCCGTCCTCCACAGAGTGGGCTTTAAAGGGACACTCCAGGCACCTAGACAACTTCTGCCCATTGGAGTGGTCTGGGTGCCAACTCCCACTACCCTTAACCCTGCAAGTGTAATTATTGCAGTTTTCATAAACTGAAATATTTACCTTGCGGGGTTAACTCCTCCTCTAGTGGCTGTCTACTAGACAGCCACTAGAGGGCACTTCCGTGTTTATAGCACATGAAAAGTGTGCTATAATGTCGCTTGACGTCCTCACGCTTTGTGAGGACCCCCAGCATCGCTGAAATCCCCATAGGAAATCCCCATAGGCATTGCCGCGCATGCGCATTAGGTCTCCCCCGCCGGCAGCCGTACATGCTAAATAGGTCTCCCCCTTTGTTTTCCTGGCACTGGAGAGTCCCTTTAAAGCTGTTAGGACACCATGGAACATTCTACAGCTTTGGTGTGAGAAGGGTTAAATGCCTGCTCACACCGGGGAGTCTGAGGTATCAATTGATACTTGGGGCTCTTGTCTGTCAGCTTAGTTCATTTTAGTGGCCCTAGACTGACAGGCGAGCTGCACGCATTTTAAAATTCAGCATTGCATGCAGCTCTATAAATAGGTATAAAAAAAATGTCTATAACTAGATCGCAGCATGAGCATGTTTAAATCCTAGTTCACAACCTGTGACACAATGGATACCTGTGTTACCCCTCTGTCAACTGGCTTGACAAAGACCTCATAGCAGGTCAAAACATTGCTGCTCTTTTCTGTTCTATTAAAACTGCCTGAGGCTTGAACACCTTGAGTAAGTGGAGAATTTCTTGTTTGCCCTCTGTCAACTGGTGGTCTGCTGTTGTCCACTAAAGGGAGACCCCAGGATCTGACAGGGTCTCCCTGCATCTCTTCAAGCCATTGCGATCGACCAGATGCCCAGCACTGACAATATTTTAATCAGCTGGGAAATAATGCTTCATTCAGTAATAGAGGAATATCTTAAAGTAATAAGATTCTTTAAGCTACATATAAGATATATAAGATATATTAATACATATTAATATAAACAGTAAATTAAGCTGCAAACATTGAAAGTAAGGAATACCCCCAACACCTTAATGAAAAGAAGTAAAACAACACAAAACACAAAAAACAGGTTGTGCTGAATACTGTATGTCCAATTATTTGGAAGATCTTGGCTTGGACTCATCCAGGTTTTAGTTGGTGGTAAGTATGTGTAATAAAACAGAAATTAACCAGTAATAGTGCAGATAGGCAGATAATTAGTGTAGGAAACACAACAAAGATATGTGGGATCACACTTACATTTGGTAGAGCTATAGACCAGCTCTAAGTAAAACAGCGTACAGTGGTATAATCCCTACTGATGGATATGTAGCTCCTTAGAGGTAAATCTCACTTACTTACTTGAGTTCTATGCCGTCCTGGCAGTGGTGGTCCTAAACCCCCGCAGGGTGGCATAGAACGTCCCCACTGTACTCACTAGATACTCGACGATCCCACGCCGGCGGTCGTGATCCAGGGGACAGTCTGGGAGCTCAGGCAGTCCCCCTCTGCCCGATCCGGCACTTCCGGGCTATGTGATCACGGGGTCCTCACGATCACATGGCCAGAATAGCCGGCTTACGTTGTGCCTGCAAGGGGACTGCCTGAACTCTCAGACTGTCCAGCCTGTAAAAAAATTTTTTTAAAAGTTTAATAAAGTTATAAAACACTTTATAAATGAAATAAAATTACTTAGATCATATAAATAAAGAAAAATGTATTCATACTTACTGTAATTTTCTTTTCCTGGTCATAGGCAATGGCAGAACAACAATAGGTAGCTCCTCCTTATCCCTAATTAGACAGGAACTAATTAAGAGAAAGGTACAAATACCCCCTCCTACCTCCTCCTCCCTCAATCTTTGTACTGCCATGGCCTATGACCAGAAAAAGAAAATTACAGTAAGTATGAATACATTATCCTTTTCCTGGCCATATTTATGGCAGCACAACAATGGGTAATACCCAAGCAGTAACTAAGGGAGGGAATAAAGAAAACTCAGACTCCAGATTATATAATGCAAGTGTATTAGCGCAATCAAACCAAAACATGACAATCACTGCAAATGAATCAAATTTATCAGTTAGATGTGGAAAGGATAGTTCTACCAAATTGATCAAATGGACCAGCCTTTACATCTATTTGATAATGCAAATAAGTACAGGAGATACTTTTGCTACTGCTCCCCAGGATAAGGGAGAAGGATCATGTAGAGTGTGCTATTAGACCTTCAGGGATCTTTATCTAAGGTGCTTTATAGGCTTGGATAACAGCTGAGACTATCCATCTACTGATGGCTACTTTAGAAGCTTGAAGGTCTCTCCTAAAGCCATTAGATATGACAGAAAAGTCTTTGAGAGATTCGCCATTCTGAAGTTCTTTGCAAATACATTTTCAGGCATCTCACTAAGTCAGTAGAGTCCAAATTTGTTTCTTCTTTATTGTTTTGTTCCTCCAAATGCAATGTTGGGAGCACTTTTGCTTCATTTATATGGAACACTGAAGTCACCTTAGGGCAGAATTCAGGAACTGTCCTTAATAGTACTCTCCTTATAGAATATTGTGAAGGTTCCTTAGCAGATAAAGCATGAAGTTCCGATAACCATCTTCCAGAGGCTAAGGCCACTAGTAGAATGGTTTTAATGGTGAGCAGATGAGCAGAAAAATGGCTCAAATGGATCAGATTTAAGTGCTCTTAGAACCAGCGTAAATCCCATGGTGGAGTATGATAGGTGGTTCAATCTTTAGGACTACTGTTATGAATCTGGCCCATTTATGGTTGGTAAGAAATGAAAGGGCTGAAATATGGATTTTCTAATTATTATAACTTTGCCCTTTGTCTAATCCAGGTTGCAGAAAAAGAATATATTTGGTTGATGATTTCTGAATATCTATTTGTCTAGATATTGCCCATGAAGAAAATACTTTCCAATAATATGTTGCTGAAGAATATATCAATCACTGCTTGTGAAAAACATTTGTCTCTTAACCCTTCCCTTTCAAATACTATACCATCAGATGGAGGGATGCTGGATCTGGGTGAAGAACTGGACCTTGTTGCAGTAGTAATGGAACTTCTGGGAGGTGCCATGGGTCTTTCTTGCAGAGACTCAGTAGGAGCAAAAACCATGGTCTGCGTGGCCAGAATGGAGCTATTAGTATAATTGATAATTTCCTAAACCTCCTTACCAGGGGAAAGATGAGTGGAATAGGAGGGAATGCATATCCTAGGTTGAATTTCCATTTGCATGACAATGCATCTCTTCCTATGGCCTGTGGGTCTAGACTTGAATTGGAAAAGAAAATTGTCTTGGAAAGTTCTCATTCTCCATTGTACCCATCTTGTCAAGCCTATAGTGGAGGACATGAAGGCTAGTAGATTCATAGTCCTTTCAACTGAGGTTACACTGATTGCACACATGTCTTTGATTTTTCTTATTGTTCTCGTACCCCTTTCTGGTGACAGCTGTACCGTGCCTTTAGAAGTATTGAACAGGGCTTCCAGGTACATCATGTTCTGAGATGGAGTCAGTTGGCTCTTGGTTATGGTGATTTTCCAACAATGATGCTGAAGGAACTGCTGACATATGTGTCCATGATTTATCAAGGTTTCTTTGTTTTCTGCCAGAATTAAGACGTTGTCTATATAATTATGAATGGCTATGCCCTTTTTCCTGAGTTCTACTATTAAAATGACCAGAACCTTGGAAATGTACGTGGAGCTATACTTAGACCAAATGGAAGGGCACGAAATTGGAAGTGACGTTCTTCCACTGCGAATCTGAGATATTTTTGATGTTGCTGAGTGAAATAAGCATCCGACAAGTCTGTTGATATTAACCACTGGCCTGGGAACACTACCTTTATGATGGATTGTAGGGATTTCATCTTGAACTTGCGTATGTTTAGGTACTTGTTTAGTCTGCTTAAGTCTAGTATTGGTCTCCATCCTCCTGTGGTTTTTCTGGTTAGATATATATGGGAGTAAAATCCATGAGTCTGTTGAGCCTGAAGTACATGAATAATTAACTCCCTCTTCTTGAAGGAATGAAATACATTTTTTAAGGCATTTCTTTTTTCTTGGTCTCCTGTCCAATTTGTTTTCTGAAAAGAGCAAAGTAGAGGTGCTCTGGAGAACTCTATTAGATAACCTCTTTGTATTATGTTCAGAACCCGTCTTGAGTTGATTGCTTTTTATATTTTTCGGAATAGTAGTACATGAGCTTCTACTCCTCCAGACTGGGAGGTAAACCCATCAAAGATTTTGAGTTCTTGTGAAATTAAGAACCTCTAGACTTTCCACCTATGATGGATGACTGTCCTCCTCTCCATGGTTGTGATCTCACATATTGCCTTCCTGGTCTATATGATCTGGTGCCCTGAAAGGATGGATAGTCTGCATATCTTTTAGACTGAAAGGATCCTCTGGGTTTTATGATCTTGCAGAAGAAAAGCTCTTTTCCCTTCAGCAGCTCTTTTTTTATGCAGTTGTCCAGATTCTTCCCAAACAGCATATCTCCATGGAAAGGGAGAGCGCATAGACTAGATTTTGATGAAGCATCTGTGGACCATGATCTTAGCCTTAATGCTCTTCTAGCTGATACAGAAAGAGCCATGTTTCTTGTTTCTTGCTAGTGCCCTCACCATTACTACTGAGGAATCTGAGGTAAAGTCAACCGTCAGCTTTATACCATTTAACCTTTCTAGAAGAGAATATCTGCTTCTACCTTCTTAAATGTCCTCCTCTAAGTTTTCCATCCAGATTTGTAATGCTCTGGATACTGAATTGAGGGCTACTGCAGGGTAAAAGTTTGTACCAGCTATTACATATGCTTTCAAAAGGTGTAAGTCCATCTTTTTATCCATTGGATGTCTGAATGAGCCTGTATTGTCGACTGGTAATGTGGTGTGCTTTGCAAGTCTGACCACTGAAGCATCCACATTTGGAGAATAATCCCAATAGCATGAGTCAGTTTTCCCAAATGGATAGAGGTGTGAGATTCTGCCCTGTGTCGATAACTGTTTGTCTGTATTGGACCACTCGTCCATAATCAATTCTTTAATAATCTCATGTACAGGAAAAGTTGCTCTTTTTCTCCTCAAGTCTGAGAAGTAACGGTTGGAAGTTGACGGTTCTTCTCTAGAAGTTTCTCTTAAACTCAATGACTTGCGGACTCTGGATATAAGGTGATCTACTTGAGCTGGTTCCCGAAAATCTGGGGTAGCTTGAGGTTTATTCTTCTGAAGAAGAGAACCTTTCTCTGTATGACTCTATATCCATAGATTCGTCTGATGAATCATCCTATGAGTAATCCAAAGGATCAGGGAGCCTGGGTCTTTTGCGTGCTTTGCCTGCCTCTTTAGTGTCTTGGGATACTGCCTGCTTTATAAACTACATAATATCAGGCGTAGGTGTAGAATTAGAGGTTCCTAGTGCTCCTGATAAGTATTCTGCGCATAGAAGTTTCAAAACAGTAAAACATATAAGCTGCCTTCAACATGGATGCTGTCCAGGAGGTGGGAGGGTCTGGGAGGGAGGGTCTGCTGGAGATTGGCCGGGATGTGTCAGCTGACCGGAGCTCGCCACGAACGGTTCGCGACATCTCTACTTATAATAAATGCAAGTTAAACATAGTAATGTGCTAATTAAATGATTACTAAAAAAAAATTGTATGTATATGCTTTTGTTAAATACATTTACTACATTCACTTAATTCTGATTGGCCCCTGGACCAAATTTGGCAAAACCATCTGGCTATGTACAGGTACACTGGAACTGCAAAATCTAGACATTGTGCTTGCTATTTAACAATACCCATATCTTTAAATTCAGGTTCTGAATGAGCCTGAATTAGGTCTGTATTTCAGTCAGACTGAATACCACCGGATGCAGAACTGAATGTTTTAAATCGAGGCCCAGATGCTTCAAATCTAGGCCTGGATTAAAAAAAAAAAATCTAAACTATTTGCCCACTGGCAAATAGTTAAAAACTCTCTGTTCTTTGTTAAGAAATGTGCTTTGTGAATGTTATGAATCTTATACTGTGTACAGGATTAAGATACAAAAGCATTGATTTTATTTCAGACACCAACTGCATCTGGAAGATTGTTGCTCAGACTTGCCGAATTCTGACTTTATTTGGATATAGTAAATATGAGTAAATAATAAATATCAAATCATTAGAGCTAAGGTCATTTCTATTCTGACAGCATGCTGGTTTCAGATGAAAATCATGGCACAGCCCCTCCTTTGTGCATCCCAGTTCCTCCCATCAGCCCATCTTCCCTGTAGGAGAATTCCCATGGAGAAGAATTGGGAATTGCCGAGGAATGTGCCCTCCGTGGTTCAACACAGGTCAGTTATTTATGTGTTATGGTGGGATTAGGACAGTTTTATTAAAACGATCTATTTTTTGGTGTGAATAACCCATTAATAATGATGCCTGCAAGGTTACAGTGCCCTCCACTAATAATAGCACCCTTGGTAAATATAAGCAAAGAAGGCTGCAAAAAATTGTCTTGTTTAACATTTTCATTTTTTGTTCAAAAATACACAAAAATACTCTGATCTCATGGATATCAAATAATTGCAAACACAACACATGTTTATCCAAAAAATAAAAATGTAGTCAATACAGTGCTATCTTCCTTTCTCAAGATAACAGCTCTAAGTCTCATCCTATATAGCCTGGTGAAGTTGGAGAATGCAAGGGATCTGAGGATATTCCTTTGTGCTATACAAACTAGAGCTGGATAAAAGCTCTGTAAAATGTGATTGGCTGTTTACTAAGTGTATGTGATCTGTGGGTCATTTTGTTGCACAAATCTGCACCATTGTTTTGTTTTGTTTGTTTCTGTTTTAATAGAAACAAGATTGCTGGATACAGAAAACATTGCACTATCTGGTTGGACTTTTATACATAATTTTACATTTCCTGTAATATTTATTTGTAGTTTGGCGCAAACTGTGTTTTTTTTTATTATGTTCTGTTTGGTTATGCCATAAGGGGAATAAGGGAGTGCCTCCTGTAGAAATTGTTTGCTGCCAATCTAACCCTTTATTGGTTTGTGTAGTGCTTACTCATACCTGTATATATTTTTTTTTTTTTTAGTTTCTTCACCTATAATGCCTGATTAGGTTGTAGAATACATCTGAGAACATTCCTCAATTTAGAATCTCTCCAGATCCTTCAAATTTGAAGGTTGACACTGGTGGACTTTCTTCTTCATTTCACTCCACAGGTTTTCTATAGGGTACTGGGATGCAAACCTTGATTTTGTGGTAAGTAAACCATGTGTGCCAAAAAGCTCTATTTTGGTTTCATCTGACCATAGAATCCCATCCTATTTGAAACTCCAGTTGTGTCTGCAAAATACTGAAGATGCTTGAGGGTTTTTTTTGGATGAGTGTACTAGACTTTTTTTCTTGAAACCCTTCCAAACAATTCCAACGTAGATGTCGTTGGATTGTAGTTTTGGAGACTTTCTGATCTCAAGACACAAGTCACTTTTGAAATTCTCCAGTTGTGATCTTTGGAGATTTGCCCACTCCAAACATCCTCTTAACAGTGTTTTCAGACAATATAGATACACATCCTCTTCCAGGTTGATTCATAACATTTCCTGTTGACTGGAACTCCTTGATGATTGCCCTGATGGTGTACATGGAATGTTTCAATGCTTTCGCTATTTTCTTATAGCCACTTCCCATTTTGTGAAGGTCAACAACCTTTTGCCGCACATCACAACTATGTGCGGCGAAAAGGTTGTTTACATTTACAAATTGTGATAAATGACTGTGGGAATTTAATCTATGTGTTAGCTAATATTTATACCACTGTAAATCGTGGTTGAACAATTTCCTTTTCCTAGTCAGATGTACTAAAAAAATGTAAATATCAATGGGAATATACTTCAAATATATTTTTCTCAAATGCATTCATAGATGTGCAAACACACATATATTTATATTTTTGTTATCAACGTGTTGGGTTTGCTATTATTTGATATGCATGAGAGCAGATAATTTTTGTGAAATTCTTGGACAAAAGATAAAAAGGTTAAACGATACCTTTGCTCATATTTACAAAGGGTGCCAATATTAGTGGAGCACACTGTTTACAGATAAACAGGTTTGAAATGTAGTATCTGCTAGTAACATTACTGGAAACAGGATTGACTGCTCTCCTTAGCACATCACCGCTTACAGAGTGCTAAATGGATTATTTGCGAAGGCACTATTGAATTTAAAAGAATACATAAGGATAATCTGCACTTAGTCAGGGGCGTATTAGCCGCGAGGCAAACAAGGCATTTGCCTTGGGCGGCATTTTTCAGGGGGCGGCAAAAAACGCCGCCCCCAAATGCCCAGGGCAAATGCCTTGTTAGCCTTGAGGCTAACAGACATTCCAGGCGGGCGGTGCTGGGCAGGCGGCTGGCGAGGGAGCTCTTCCCCTGAGGATCTTCCGGCTCCCAGCCTCACTCTGCGGCACGCGAGGGAGCTGAGCAGTCAGCTCAGAGGAAGTGCTCCCTCGCCAGCCGCCCGCACAGCAGCCAGCGCCGCCCAGCAGCCACTGGACCACCAGGGAGAGAGAGACCCCCCCCCAGCACTCCCAAAGGTAAGGAGGCTGGGGGGGGGGGGCAGCACAAAACCAGGATACACCACTGCACTTAGTGTTAAAGAAGATGCTGGGACTGGATTTACTTTATTCAGGTAGATATCTTGGAGACTAGTAAGCTTGATAAAGGTACCACTCTTAAGTGCCTCCTTACACATAATCTTCATAAAAAATGAGTGTGTAATTATTAGCATTTATATTATACTAACACATTCTGCAGTGTTTTAGAACTACAGAAACAGTATATTTATAGATGAAATAGACTCTGCTCATACAACTTAAACTCTATGAGGATTTGAAGAACATGTTTATATCTATTCTCATAGAATTTAAGTTGTTTAGCTAAACATAAATTAAACATAGCTTTAAACATAATGTACAACTGTGAACCTGAACTAAAAAAAATAATATTTAAAAGCCTTTTTCCAATGGTTTATTAATGGTATGTGAAAAGTTAATAATGTTTTTGCTTTTATATAGGATGAGGGTTTAATAAAGCACTATGCTTCTCAGCTCTCTGGCACTCTATGAAATCCAACTGCTAAATGAGTAGAGTCTCAATTAAGCCAGAGGTGAATTGTTAATTATTTTCCTCAACTTTCCTAAATTTCTATACCTCCTTTGAAAGCACTGGAAATTTAAATAAAGCAAGAAGATTGTCGGTTATTTTCTTCATCTTCCTTCTACCCAAATACTTTCAAAATGGGAGAATGTGTTACCAAAATACTGTATATGAAACATAGGATGCAGATTCCATTGTCCACATATAAGTTCTATGTCATTATCAGACTGGATTAATTTAAATGGAGTCCAAGAGAAATGGGATTATTTAAAAATTGCACTACTGAAGGCAACAGAAAATTGCATTAGGCTTGTCAGTAAAAGCAAAAAACAGATGTGACCAAAATAGTAAAAAAATAAAAGTTAGCATTTAGTAGTTATACAAAACCCCAGAGTGAGAAAGATAGACATATCTATAATATTAGGCAGAAAGAGGCTTATCAAGTTATAAAAGCTTCTAAATCACACACAGAAGAGAAAATAGTACAGTCAGTGAAAAAAGGGGACAAAACATTTTTGATATATATAAATGAGAAAAGGAAAGTAAAAACAAGGATTAGTTAGATTAAAAACAAAGGAAGGAATGTATGGAATGTATGTAGAAGAGGATAAAGGTCTAGCTGACTGCCTCAATTAATATATTTGTTCAGTAATTACAGATGAAAATGAAGGAGAGGGGCCTCAGTTAGGAAAAAGGACAAATGAGTAATTTGTTACATGTGCGTTTACAGAGGAAGAGGTTCTATTTCAACTGTCAAAAGTAAACACAAATAAGTAAATGGGACCTGATTGAATA
The DNA here is from genome assembly GCA_933207985.1 of Pelobates cultripes. NCBI lineage: Eukaryota > Metazoa > Chordata > Amphibia > Anura > Pelobatidae > Pelobates > Pelobates cultripes. The sequence continues at coordinate 253,359,814 of OW240914.1, forward strand.
CACCCAAAGTTATTAAAAGAGCTTAGTGGTGTATTAGTAAAACAATTAACAGTTTTATTTAACCAATCATGTTAACAGGAGTAGTCCCAGAAGATTGGAAGTTAGCGAATGTTGTGCCCATTCATAAGAAAGGTTGTAGGGAGGAGTTGGGCAACTATAGGCCAGTAAGCCTTACTTCATAAGTGGGGAAAGTAATGGAGACCATGTTAAATGATAGGATTGTTGAACATCTAAAATCACATGTATTTTAAGATCAGAGACAACATGGGTTTACTTCAGGGAGATCAAGTCAAACGAATCATATTGATTTCTTTTTGATTGGTTAACTAAAATAATAAATCAGGGTGGTGCAGTAGACATTGCTTACCTAGATTTCAATAAGGCTTTTGACACTGTTGCACATAGGAGGCTTATCAATAAACTGCAATCTTTAAGTTTGGATTCCAATATTGTTGAATGGGCAAGGCAGTTGCTGTGTGACAGGAAACAGAGGGTTGTATTTAATGGAGTATATTTGAAGAATGATATAGTTACCAGTGGAGTACCTCAGGGATCTGTACTTGGACCCATTCGCTTTAGTATTTTTTATCAGTGATATTGCAGAAGGTCTTGATGGTAAGGTATGTCTTTTTGCTGATGATACTAAGATATGTAACAGGGTTGATGTTCCAGGAGGGATAAGCCAAATGGCAAATGATTTAGGTAAACTAGAAAAATGGTCAGAGTTGTGGCAGCTGACATTTAATGTGGAAAAATGCAAAATAATGCATCTTGGACGTAAAAACTCATGGCCAGAGTACAGAATATTTGATACCACAACAAGAGGACATAGTCTTAAATTAGAGGGACAAAGGTTTAAAAATAATATCAGGAAGTATTACTTTACTGAGAGGGTAGTGGATGCATGGAATAGCCTTCCAGCTGAAGGGGTAGAGGTTGACACAGTAAAGGAGTTTAAGCATGCGTGGGATAGGCATAAGGCTATCCTAACTATAAGATAAGGTTAGGGACTAATGAAAGTATTTAGAAAATTGGGCAGACTAGATGGGCCGAATGGTTCTTATCTGCCGTCACATTCTATGTTTCTATGATAGGGTCCTAACCTCAACATCTGAGGAAAGGGATTTAGGGGTAATTATTTCAGATGACAAGGGTACGCAGTCAATGTAATAGAGCAGCAAGACATGCTAGCAGAATACTTGGTTGTATAAGATAGGTATTAGCTGTAGAAAGAAAGAAGTGCTCATGCCAATGTACAGAACACTGGTGAGACCTCACTTGGAGTATTGTACACAGTTCTGGAGACAGTATTTCCAGAAGGATATTGATACTTTAGAGAGAGTTCAGAGAAGGGCTACTAAACTGGTTCATGGATTGCAGGATAAAACTTACAAGGAAAGGTTATAGGAACTCAACATGTATAGCTTGGAGGAGTGACGAGACAGGGGGGATATTATAGAAACATTTAAATACATAAAGGTAATCAACACAGTAAAGGAGGAGACTATATTTAAATGAAAATAAAAACTACCACTACAAGAGGACATAGTCTTAAATTAGAGGGACAAAAGTTTAAAAATAATATCAGGAGGTATTACTTTACTGAGAGGGTAGTAGATGCATGGAATAGCCTTCCAGTGGAAGTGGTAGAGGTTAACCAAGTGAAGGAGTTTAAGAATGCATGGGGTAGCAATAAGGCTTTACTAGCTCTAAGATAAGACCAGGGACCAATGAAAGTAATTAGAAAATTGGGCAGACTAGATGGGCCAAATGGTTCTTATCTGCCATCACATTCTATGTTTCTGTTTCTAATATTAATCCACTAATAAGGAATATTAATCCAAAGAATGTAAATTCACATCTGGATGAGTTGCCCCCTCCCCCTTTTCTATACTATACAGGGTTGTGCAGTTATTTTGTAAATCAAATCACAGAACCAAATTGATTTCCTAAAGATATCAGGGAATGGTATGTCCTGTCCATTGGACAAGAAAAACTAAATAGTTTTGCATAACCATGTTCTTGAACACTATTCAAATATAATTATAATTCCCCAGTACTCAAATGGTTAAAAATGCAGTAGTATTAATCTTCTGAATTGTCCAAAATTAAAATACAAATATTAATTGGTGGTACCATAGGCTGTAATGAATCTGGTTAATGTTTTAGTTTGATATACAATAGTAATGTGCATGGGCAAAAAAATTTGGTTCGGCACTTCTGAAATTTGTGACTTTGGCAATTCGGCAATTCAATTTGGCACTTCCGAAATTCAGGACCTCGGCAATTCAGGACGTCAGCAATTCCCTAACCCTAATCCCTACCCCAACCCTACCCCTAACCCTACCCCCAAACCTAACCCTACCACTAACCCCCTTGACCACTTACACTTCTAGGTGTAAGATTAGGGGTAAGGTTAGGGTTAGATTTCTGTCATTATTCCCGTAATTTTCCCTCTCACTCTTGTTTTGCCACTTTTCAGAAATCCGAAGCACTTCGGCACTTCCGAAATTCGGCACTTTGGCAATTCCGTTCGTTTTGGCACTTCCAAAATTCGGCACTTCTGGAAGCATCCAAATGTCCAAATTGCCGAAATTCTGTTTGGTTCGGCATTTCCGAAATCCGGCACTTTAGCAATTCCGTTCGTTTTGGCACTTCCAAAATTCAGCACTTCTGGAAGCATCCAAATGTCCAAATTGCCGAAATTCATCCAAATTTACATTCAGACCGAAACGAATTGCACATGGCTGATATACAAGGATAATCAATGCAAAATTGAACAGGGTACTGAATACCTTTCTGATCCAATATGACATTAAGCAGGGATGGATTCTTGCACACATTGAAAAGAACATTGAACGTTACCTGATCCATATCTTTCTTTGATTTCCACTCATCAAAAAATATGTAATATTATTGGTGCCCAACATTGGATTACTTTTCCAAAAAGTCTGAAAGTTTTGTGGAGGAAATAATGGCTATTCCTCCTGTTTGGATTGGGACCTGATCCCCTCTGGGCTTTCTTTTTTTGTATTTGTTTTTATTGGTTTTCTTCTTCGATTTACTGTAGTTCTGTAAACCATAATTTTATTATTTGATTGATGACTGGCACAGTTCATCAGTTACGTTTCCATTCATAGAAACATAAAAAGCTCATTTAAAATGTATGCACTTTTAAAAACACGTGGAACCTAACCAGTGTATTTTTTCTAAACCTTGAGGGGCATGGATTTAGCAGTTGCAACTGAAAAAATTATAATAAAATGAACGGTATATAAAAAAAAGTCACAACAATAACTGTTCTATCTAAAATTCCTAACTTACACTTATTCCGCCAACATCACCATAGAGATTCAATTGCGGTACTGTGATAAATAGTGAAAAAATATAAACATCACTTGCAGAAAATAGTGGGCACGTGATATTTACATTATTAAGTATTTTTAACATAAGATTAACATGCTGGCATAGATCTAACGTGTGTGTATATTTGCCTAAATTTACTAACAACTATTTGATTATTAAAAGTACATCAACAGTGCTACTTAAATTAAAATGATTTATAAAAAATTTTATTTTGTACTTTTGTAAAGGTTTCAATATGTGTTAGCTGCTATTGTTGTATTAATTATCAGTTTAATGAATAGGTAGCTGAAAAATATGAAAACTTTTTAGAAATTACTTTTTATTGTATTATTTTACAAGTTACTGAGTTCTGAAACGGTTAATAACAGAAGTGTAACAAACTAGTTGATGCTAAAACATGTCATGCGTATTAACTGAACTGTTGTTCTCTATGGAAACCCTTGTTTCCCTAAAGAAACAACTGTCTCATTTTACAAGTATGACACATGGAGAGGCAGACAGAAAACACCTACTTAAAGAATTACATTCAATGGCACTAAAATGAACATCTCCAGCAGCACTGAAAAGACAATTGGGCCTGGGAAACTAATTTGCAAACCATACACAGAAGCGATCTAGTCGTACAAAATACATATAAATAGGTTTAGCAAACACAAAAACATCAAGGGAGAATGCATAAACAGTTCGAAAGGTGAAATGGCTTCTTGTGAATGAAGGACTTTAGCATGCTATGCTTTTGTATTTTGTATTAAGCCTCATATCCTCTCTTTTTTTTCTTCTATCTTAGTGGTATGTGGTTTGGTTAATATTAGTGGGTGGTATATGCAGAAGCTCAGACAGTTAACCTCTAAAAGATAAACTGAGCAATTATATACCCATCTCCCAAACTGACATTCATAATGCTGTCAACTGTGAAATTAAACATGTAATGGTAGTAGCAATTTTAACCTTAATCATTACGGTTTTGAATAGAGATGTCACTTCTAAAAAGATAATGATAGTTTCTATCTAAATGCAATGTTGGTTGGTGCATTCCCACCTCTTACTTTACACTTGAGGTTTGGATCTTTTAATGTAACGACAAAAATCTAAACTGAACTATTCTACCTTGGTGAAGTAAAATGTATATGGGTTTTATGAAATCTGTTGGATTTAGTATTTTCATGCCTTAGCTTGCCCAAGATTAGTGGGAATAACACTCCAAGGCAGAAACTGCTAACATTTTTTCAACCCTCTCCTGATATATAAAGAGAGGTATTTGTCACTCTTGCTCATCTCCCTGCAAATCATTATTGTAAAAATGTGTGAATTAAAGGCAAATGATGAATGATTAAAGACATAACAAGCAAATAACAGCGGCAACCCAGTAATGTTAGAATAGGACATGTATGTCTCATTGCCATCCTAAGATTAAAAGAATACTAACCTTAGTCCTAATCTAACCCTAACCCTAAAAAACATGTCACATAAAAATCTACACATAAAAGTATTAAAGAAAACAAATGCCTACTTGTGCTTCTGTCTAAAAATTCCAAAGTTCCACAGGGTTTCACAGACTTTATACAGTTTATTCTACCTCTGAGGGTGTGGTTTTGGATGATTGAAGTGATGATGTTTCCTTGCCAACTACTAGGTTGATTGACAGCATTACGGTAGAGTTGGACACATCTCTCAATGTGGCACATTATTTAATATTATTACCTCATTTATTACCTTATTTAATATAAATAAGACAGAATCCTATCTATATAAATCCAGTAGAATTGTTGTAGAGATACATATGTAGCATTAATAACTCATCACCATATATCTATAAAGAGTTGGAGTTAATTCATTTAAAGAAAAATGTTAAAATGAAAAAATGTAAGTAAAATACAATCATTGCACATAGTAGCACACTATAACTGGATCTCTTAACAATAATCAATACATCAAACAAAACAACTGATGAGCAAAATACAAGATATTGTTATTTCACATCCCATTATAACACAAGGTCCTGTATCCATGGTTAAAGCATGTGATCTAGAAATTGGTGCACTTGTGGACTTTTTACATCAGTGGCATCAATATAGAAGTCACGTGGGAAATAGACTTGTTCAGTGGTGGATTTTTTATATATTGCTTTAAAAACAGCCACTTTTAGTGCTGGACAGAGTTTCTTGCATTAGAAGTAGAATACCCATTTTACAGCCAATGTTCTCCATTTTAGACTCTGCAGTCTAGTTATTGGAATATATTATTATTATTATTATTTATAAAGCGACAACAAATTCCTCGGCGCTGTACAATGGGTGAACTTACAGACACGTATTTCTAACCAGACAAGTTAGGGACAGAGGGATTGAGGGCCCTGCTTAGTGAGCTTACATGCGAGAGGGGTATAGTGACACAAAATGTAAGGGTAGGGTTGAAAAGTAGGTTGCAAGGATAGTATTCACTGAGGGCTTAGTGTTTTGTTTTGATGACCGTTGCAGGAGAGGGAAAGCTGATGACAGTTTAATTAAAATGCTTTCCTGTAGAAGTAAGTTTTTAAAGATTTTTTTGAAGTAGACTGGGTGAAAGTCTAACAGAGACGGGAAGGCTCCATAGGAATGGTGCAGACTAGAGAAGTCTTTAAGACGAGCATTAGAGGTAGGAGTACGAACAGAGATTAGACAAAACGTATTTGTGTATTAGTGAGGATAGGTTGGTCGGAGCAGCATTGTGTAAAGATTTGTAAGCTAGTACCAGTATCTTATATTGAGCCCTATGTCTTACAGTAAGCCAATGTAGGGACTTATGGGGGGGCGGTGGGACGTGCAGGCGGACAGGAAGTTGAGCCTCGCCACCGCATTCATTATTGACTGTCCAAAAACATTACAGTAACTTCATAATCTGGTTTTTTTTCAACCTTAAAGGAGTTAAAAGGACACTCCAGCTTGCTAAAGCACTTTCTTTGTGAAAAGTGTGTGCTTCAATAGAAACTGACTCATTTATAAACTAGATAAGAAATAATAAGGTGTGCTGTGTCTTTAAGACAATAGATAATACACAAATAGTGCAGATTGATGGACAGCCACAGAAAGTATGGGCTGGGTTAGACGGGAGGGCTTGCAAAAACTTCAGATAAGAGATATGTACCTTTTGCAAGCTGATTTTAGATATAACCCCAATTAAAAATTGCATAAGTCAAAGCATTTATATTTTTGGGGGGGTATATCTACTAAAAAGTGATCTATTTATTTGTATTTGGGTAGTGGAGTGTCCCTTTAAATCTTGCTTCTGAAATTCTTTAATAAATGTCATATTTTAAGAAGTGCACATACTGTCCATTTGTCTATTGTTTGCATATACATACAACGTTGAAATCTAACACTGAAATCATTCCAGGATCAACATCACATTATTTTCTAATTTTAAAAAAATCATATAAGGCATTCCTATCTTATATCAATTAGTTTTATCAGTCATGAAGCTGTCATTAAAAACTAACATTTGCAAAAGTGAAGTACTACAGTCACTTGAATACATACCAAAGCATCACAGTAATACATAATAATAATAAGTAATAATAATATCATTGTTATCCAGTGCTGAAGAAACCAATATTTAAGGGGACTTGGACACTGATACAATCTCTATACAATTCATAACTTTCAACCTAAATTATGAGCTGTAATTTTATGAATGCCCAATTTTTTTCATTTCTGCAAAACAGAAATAAATGGTTTGTAGCATTCTACATGTTAACCCCACTTCCTCTCTGACATGTCCTCCATATTTAAACATGCATACAGTTCTTTTTTTGTTCCTGCTTTCTAACCTGTAGTTTCCAATAACACAGTCGTATATATGTCAATTATCAGGTTGTTTCAGAACTAAATCCCTGCTCAGCTGTAAGCAAAAATAATCTTGTATGCACAAAGCTAGTCACCCTTTTTCACCTGTACACTTTAAACCTTGCAGTGCTGGGCCAAACATGTTCAAATGTTCAGACTTCCTGACACAGGCAATGGATGAGGGCAATAAAGTATTGTGTAACGGTTTGCACAAAAATAATGAACTTTAAATGTCTCATTATTTTAGATTGGATGGATGACAAACATAAATTAACTTAAAGGAACAATATAGTGTCAGGAATACAAACGCATACATGACACTATTGTTCTAAAATAACATTTGAGGTCCTTGGCTCCTTTACGTACGTTTTTCCAGAAACATAGAATGTGACGTCAGATAAGAACCATTCGGCCCATCTAGTCTGCCCAATTTTCTAAATACTTTCATTAGTCCCTGGCCTTATCTTATAGCTAGAATAGCCTTATGCCTATCCCACGCATGCTTAAACTCCTTTACTGTGTTAACCTCTACCACTTCAGCTGGAAGGCTATTCCTTGCATCCACTACCCTCTTAGTAAAGTAATACTTCCTGATATTTTTAAACCTTTGCCCCTCTAATTTAAGACTATATCCTCTTGGTGTGGTAGTTATTTTTTCTTTTAAATATAGTCTCCTCCTTTACTGTGTCTACCTACCTTTAAGTCATCAGAAATAATTACCTCTAAATCCCTTTTCTCAGATGTTGAGGTTAGGACTCTATCAAATATTCTGTACTCTGCCCTTGGGTTTTTACGTCCAATATGCATTATCTTGCACTTATCCACATTGAATGTCAGCTGCCACAACTCTGACCATTTTTCTAGTTTACCTAAATCGTTTTTCCATTTGGCTTATCCCTCCTGGAACATCAACCCTGTTACATATCTTAGTATCATCAGCAAAAAGACATACCTTACCATCAAGACCTTCTGCAATATCACTAATAAAAATATTAAAGAGAATGGGTCCAAGTATCACATTGGTCTGTCACAGATGGCTTTGCCCACTCTCTACCCCTTTGGCTAAGATCATCAAACCTGATGATCTCAGCCATTCCAATACTTTCCCATGGGAAAACATTAGGAAGCTATCACGCATGCTCGCCAATCAGCATCTCCTCACAGAGATGCATTGAATCAATGCGGAACATTCAGTGGTTCCATGCACAGCATGGAGATGCTGAACATTAGCGCTGCACATTGCGCAGCACTGAGATAGGAAGCACCTCTGGTGGTCATCTGAGTCATCTGAAAAGGCAGCGTTTACAGTGCTAACCCTACAGCGACAGGCTGTAGACACCAGACCACTACATTAAGCTATATTTTCTCCTGTGACTATATTGTCCATAATAGACTACATTTCTGCTGTTACCAAGATTAAAAAAGGAACTAAATACTGCTTGGTTGCCATATTGAGAATTTTAGCATGTTCAAATTAACCAATTAGAATTAATTGTAGTGATATTTTGTACACTCCACAGCTCAATATATGTCTTTTGTGGAACCAACTTTCCATTAAAAACACCCTATACATGCCATATTTTCTCTGAATAAAGCATAACAATTAACTCTAGAATATTATAGTTCGGCATCTTAGATGTGGCTTGGCTAATATTTGAAGCCGCCTCAGCTTGCCCATGAGGAAAATGTAGAACACAAGATTAAAAAGAAAACAATAAAGAGCGACATAAAGTTGATAGAAGAGAAAGTTTGGGGAGTGGTGTAAAATGGAAAGAAAAAGAGTTTAGAAAAGCTTTTAGATGAAAGGCAGTTGTTAATTAGCGGAGAAACAGGGCAGGGCATGAAAAAGTTCATATTTCAAACTTCAATATATAAAAATGTTTATTGCTCAGTCAGAAATGAATGAAAAAGTATCATCAATGACATGGCTCCATATGGAAGTTCTTTTTAGTGCTTTGTTTTTAACTAGACTAGATTTAATTACTATAAAATGCAGTGATGAATAATGTCTATCTACAAATTATCTCACCCTTTTCTGGATCTCAGAAGCTGTGATGTGAGGAAAGTGACATTTATCATGAGTTATGAAATGAGTGTGTTTTCACAATTTAAATTATGAAATGTGCCCACTCTTTTGCATCTATGCTTTTCATGGTATGTAAAAACTGTTAAGTAATACAATGTGAACAGGATATTGCTTTGCTGCCGAGGGATTTAGATAGATTGGGGCACTGGGCACTCAAATGGCAGATGACATTTAATGTAGAAAAATGCAAAGTTATGCACTTCAGGGTAAAAAATGCACAAGCAACTTACACCCTAAATGGTAGTGAATTCGGAGTACATTAGAAGGATTTGGGAATTGTTAGAGACAACAAACTAGGCAACAATATCCAATGCCAATTTGCAGTTGCTAAGGCCACTTACTGTTTCCATAGGAATTAAAAGGTAACAGACAGGTTCTGCTAATCAAATGCCCTTGATTAATTGATCGTCAGCAAGGGTGACCACCTCTATAAAAGCCAATAGTTTTAGCAATACATACAAACATTAATTCTTGAGACGAAAATATAATTTTGCTTCTTTATAAATCACTAGTAAGATCACAACTTGAATATGCTGTGCAATTTTGGGCACCTGTTGTAAAGAAGGACATCATGGCTCTAGAAAAAGTAGGTGGGCTACAAAATTGTTAAACAGATTGGAGCAAATTTATTTATAAACAGTATTATATATAGGCCACAAGGTCACAAATTTAGACTGGAAGAAAAGAGATTTGGTTTACATACAGTCATGGAAAAAAAAAGTAAACCAATCATCTGTTCCTTAGCAGGTCTTAACATTAGGTAAATACAACCTCAGATGAACAACAACAAGTGACATATTACACCGTATCATGATTTAACAAAAATAAATCCAAAATGGAGAAGCCATGTGTGAAAAACGTGCACACTTACTGTTTCCATAGGAATTACAAGGCTAAGTAACAGACAGGTGCTACTAATCAAATGCCCTTGATTATTTGATCTTCTGCAAAGTTTACCACCTCTATAAAAGCCAATTGTTTTAGCAGTGTGCTGGTCTGGAGCATTAATGTGTCTGTTAACACAATACCAAAGAGGAAAGACATCAGCAATGATCTTTCAAAAGCAATTGTTGCTGCCCATCAAACTGTAAATGTTTATAAGGCCATTTCAAAACAACTTAAAGTCCATTATTCTACAGTGAGAAAGATTATTCAAAAGTGGACAACATTCAAGACAGTTGACAATCTTCCGAGGAGTGGACATCCCAGCAAATTCACCCTAAGATCAGACTATGCAATGCTCATAAAAAAATGCAAAAAACCCAAGGGTTACATCTCAGTCTCTACATTAAACATTTAACATTCAACTTGCCTCAGTTAGCACGTTAAATGTTAAAGTTCATGACAGTACAATTAGAAAAACAATGAACATGTTTGGATTGTTTGGAATGGTTGACAGGAGAAAGAACATGGTAACATGGCTTAGGTTTGCAAACTTGCATCTGAACAAACCATAAGACTATGAACTCCTCTGTATAAAAAAAAAGTATTCTAGCGTTAAATGTGAGGCCATCTGACAGCTAAAGCTTTGCTAAAATTTGGTCATGCAACAGGACAATGACCACAAGCACACCAGCAAATCTACAACAGAATGGCTGAAAAAGAAAATAATCAAGTCAAAGTCCAGACCTCAACCTTTCTGAAATGCTGTGGTTGGACATTAGGAGAGCTGTGCATGAACACATGTCGGCAAACCTCAATGAACTGAAGCAAAATTTTAAAGAAGAGTAGGCCAAAATACCTCCACAACAATGTGAGAGGTTGATAAAGTAATACAGAAAATGATCACTTCACGTTATTGTTGCTAAAGGTAGTTCTACAAGTTATTAAAATGCATGAGGTGTGCATAGTTTTTCACACATAGTTTCTCCATTTTGTCTTTATTTTTCTTAAATAAATGTTGTGTCATGTCATGTGTTGTTGTACATCTGAGGTTGTATTTACCTGATTTTAAGACCAGCTTTGGAACAGATGATTGGTATTATGGCCTGGTATGCAGACCCATAGAATTCCCTCCCGCTACTCCTATAATGAGCATTATTCATCACATTTCCAGTGTCATAAATCTCTATCAAGAATATTGAGCTTAATGCATTGCAATTTAAATTTGAGTTTTCAATCTTTTTAGTGTGTGAATTTCCCCAGAATCCCAAATAAAAACATAGATTTGGTGGCAATACTCAATTACATGAAGAAATAGATCTACATTGGCTTTACATAATCCCGCCATAACTTCATACACTCAACAGCTAAGTTAAAAAACCTTCATATAGGTATTTTATTCATATGCACCATTAACATTAACTACAATTATAATCTAGTTTACTAGTAAATAATGTAATCAAATATATGTTGATTAACATATAGACGTTTTCATATAGTTATATTTTCAGAATTCTTTTTATCAAGAATTATTTCACAGGTGAAACTCATGATGGAACATATGTAAACTGCATAACCTGCAACAAATTATCAAAAAAATGAAAAGGCTTGAGATAAAGGTACATATCTGGATTTGATTGTAATCTAATTTGCCCTGTTATTTCAAGCCCATGTGCTCATATAACTGTTCTACAGTAAAACATAACATTCTGCATAATGAGGCAAACTACAAAGTCTTTGTTTTAATCTTTCATATCCAAATCTCAGAGAATACCTTTTGAACTGCTGAAGGAGCTGCAATTGTTATTTTATTTCAAACCTGATGGTCAGTCCATGATAAGTGTTAATGCTAATAATCCCTATGTCCATTTTGCCTTTGAACTGATCACTTTGTCTGTCGAACCAGTGTTATCCTTCTCTGAACTGTCAGTATCAAGGGGGATTAGGTACATGTTTAGGCTGGGTGAACTCATGAATGAAAATATTTTGCTTGGCAGTTTCCAAATGCAGACTATTCCTTCCCTTCCCCCTCTTCTGAAAGCCAAAGCCTCTGGCAACAACTTCCATTTCATATAGATTATCCAGTTCATATTGGGAGGTCTTAGTGTAGAAGCAGATGCAATAGATTCTCCATTCCTGTAAAATTGGCTACAGTTGTTAGGGTTAAAAAAATAGTGCTGCAGATGCGAACAACTACATAGTGTTCTGTACACAAGATAAATGATGATGGAAATATTTGAACAAAGAAAGATCTGAATATACAATCAGGCAGAAAACATAAACAGACTTATTCACTAAACCCAGAATTATTGAAAACTGACAAGGGAAATGCAAATTATAGGCCAAAAAGCTGAGTCAGAAAAACAGAGACAGACATTTTTTTTATTTTTTTTTATCGTCGCCAAAATATCAAAGCCCCCTCAAGTTTATTGAATAACTCCAGAGTCATACTAAGGATGAACTGCTCAAAACATTAAGTAATCTACAAAATATTGCCTATTTTATGTTACAATGAATTGACTGATTTGTTGTTTTGTATTGATCTGTAAAATATTGTACTTAACAAATGTATACAATTATGTATATATATTACCACTGATGAGTTATGTAATGAAGTAAGAGTATAGCGTAGATCCGTGAGTGGGATTCAGATACACAGAAAATAGTAGATAGACTTTTTTCTCGCTAAATAATTTCAAATATTGTGCATAGTTTTCATGAAGAGTTTATGAAATGAATGATTAAACACTAAAGTTTTTTAAGACTTTTGTTATCGAAAGAATTGCACAAAAAAAACAAACTATGTATTGTAATCCAGTATCATAAACAACACCTACACTACTTACAGTGTAAGCAATAAGTAGGTTAATAGAAAAAAAGAATGATTTTTACATAACAGAACATTTCTGGATTAGGAAACATGCAAAGAAACAAAACGTTTTTCATTAGCTAGTTGTGATGATTCGAGAAGCAGCTTGCAAAATTTAGGACAACAAAATTAACTAAATTAAGATGAAATTCAGCAGATTTATTGAAATGTCCAGTCACTGAAATATCCAATTAAATAGTAAATAGTGGATTTTTAAACAGTGGAAACATTTTAGGAGTTCGAGGGAATCACTTCGTCCGAAAAAGTTTTTTGTTTGGGTGGAAAAATATTTGGGGAAAATGATTTGGGTGATTCATTATATTATCCAGTACACTGATAGGTACATTTTCACTCCATTTGGTTTGCAGATCAAGTGAACACATATAACTAATGCATATTTCTAATTATTATTATTAGCATTTATATAGCACCAACAATTTACACTGCTTTAATTTTTATAGTGAAGATATTTAACAATAAGTAATTGACAGACACATATAATGTTGACAGACACAAGAGGTGAAGTAGGCCTTCCTCAAACAAGTTTTGAAATGCATTTTTGGATGTGAATATAAAAAGTATAATAGTACCATGATATGTTCTTTGTTACTTTGAGTTTCTTATCATGTGACCTTAGGATCTTGCTTGTAGTTTAGCCATTATATTGATGTGGATAATTTTAGGTGATTTACATACTCGTTTTAATTATAAAATATCTTATCCATGAAATATTTTATCTTTCACACTTTTCAAAAGGTATGACCTACTGCTGAACCTTAAAGTAAATATCAAAGTGTAGTCAGTAAGGTTGGGTATAACCTGTGTTTCTACCATTGGATATATTAATTACTGATATGACTTGATTTTTGCAGTTGGACTCACACACTCAACCTCAACCAGTTGCAAGCAAAAATACTCGAGAAACATTATGCTGTTGCATGATTATTTGTCCATCATAGTTGCTGGAATATTTAATGTTCCAAAACAGAATGACCAGATTGTGCATATCTGCCAGAGGACATTTCAATTGGGCCAAATGAGCTGGACTTTTAGCCTTAAGTTAGTTTGTAACTTACACCTATACATTTGGTAATACTTCATAAATCCAAACTTTATCATATTTCACTGCTTAGTCAGTTCATCAAAAAGCCCCAAAATGTGCTTTAAATTACGACTTCAAAAATAAATGAATCATAATCCACCTTTCAATACGAATTCCCCCAAAAGCCTAATTACATATTTCAGAAATGGATACAATTCTAGCCAATGTTTCTTAATTAACTGTAATAGTGACTATTGGGATATGGAATCTGGATAAAATAAACTAATAACAAGCACATGTAGACATCTGCTGCAGGAACAGGGTAGTGTGGGTGGAGATATGGTTTATAGCATTTCTTAGGAAGATAGAGCAGTAGCGAGAGCATTGTTAATCCTGTACTTTGATATCTTGTGCTAATATGAACTATTATTCCTTTCTAATTAAGCTTTGACTGATACCCAGAGGTTGGATCTGTGATCAGCAGATTTATCATGTTTATTGGTGTACAATTACTACATTGGTAAGCAACACTGTTTATCTTTATTATTTAACATTTTGGTGCAAGAGAGGAAGAACAGAGCCTTCTTCAACTAAAAGATCAGCATTTCTTATACTAAATAACGTTAACTAAATAATTTAAATAAAGTGCCAACATGCTTTTAAAACACTTTTACAATACAGTACAATAGTTTTCTTTTCTTTTAAACAAAGTAAACTACAGATGGTCTTTAATAACCTTGAATGAAACATCACTACACAAATTAAAAAAATATTATTTAGTAGATATGCCCCCACTGAAAGCCTCATATATTTAACTATTATGCATGCATTTCATTTTGCATTTTTTCATTGGTGGAATATCTAAAAACAAAGCTTGTCGCCCCCCTCTCTCCACACAATCACAGACTTCCCAGCGCTGTTCATGACAAGCAAGACAAGTGAGTTAAACAACTATGAAGTAATTAATTTCTGAAAGTACCCGTTTCTATTAGAATCTGCCCTTTTGTAAAATGAAAAACAAGGCACACTTTCACACATTAAGCATCTCAGCAAGTTAATATGCTTTAGATGTTTGGAGTGTTCCTTTAGAACTTACTATTATACTGATGTTGATAGTTAGAATTATAATGTCTACATGCATATGAGATGTCAAAAAAATAAACCTGTTGCATTCCTTAATTAAGCATGTCCACATTCAAAACTGTGGTTTGTCAATAAAAATGTATAATACAAAAAAATATATAATTATGAGGGAATTTATCTGTTTTGGGAGTTATATTTGGAGTTCTTATTCTTCATGAATGTGTTTTGTTTTCTAATTGTGTATGCAATAGACAAGTAGAACATGTTTGTGAATTTTACCACATGATAGGAGGCTTCATATTTGCATAACTTTCTTTACTGAAAACTCCAGCAGCATAGAATCACAACAACCGATCAGAAAAAGTTATGATGCCCATAAAAGGCCCTGTCTATGACATCACTTCCTTTTTCTTTGCTGCTCCAGTCTACAAAGGTTATTTTGCCTCTCTGCTATAACCTAGCTTTTACATTGTTAAATGATTATTGTTTTGTCTTTATTTTAAATCTATTTCAACCTGGCCCTCTTATACCCTGTCCCCTTCACTCCTATACTTGTTTTTTCCTTTACACAGCCTCTTGATATTTGATTGATTCTGTTGCGGTCCGCGGACGTCACAGTTGCCCGTGCCGCGTGCACTGCGCAGACCCACCTGATATAACTGCGGGGACTGTGTGGGGATGGGTGGAGGGAGGCCGGGTCGGTATTTGTGTGTCTCTCCGCGCTACGGACCCGCGACCGCGAGTCATTTGAGCACCTTCAGGCGCGAGCGGCGGCCATCTTGGATCTTGCGGCTCGCGAGATACATGATGGCTGTCTTCCCTGCTCACTCTGTGGATCGGGATTCACCTGATTGGCACGTTCTTCAGTATCAGAGCCCCTATCAGAGTTTTTCTCAGGTGTTAGGATGAAACTTTAGAGGATTATTTAGTTAGGACATGCCACATGGCTCAGACAGCCCCATCTGGCTAGACTGGACTATTACTCTGCACTGACATCTCATGTATACTCACGTTTTTTTCAATACCATGGTGGAGGTGTTAAGCATGCAATAATTAAAGGAGACTGAGTGCACTGTTGTACCCTGCACAGGGTCATATTATATTACTGTACCTAAATGTACAAATTAATGTGGGTGTCCTCTGGGTATTTTTTTCATGGCACACCACCTAGGGTGAACCCCCAGACAGGCATGCTAGGTCAATCACAGACCATTAAAATATAAAGTGGGTGTCCTCTGGGTTACCACGGCACACCACCTGGGGTGAACCCCAATCACATGCACATGGGCTTACACCTCTAACAGAAGTATTGCCACTGTTTACTAACATTTCTGTGCATACAGCTCTGGTGTACAACTGTGGTGGACCCAATCTCACCACTTGCAACACATACCAGATTGCTCAGTACAGGTGGCCCCTTTAAGGGCACCAGAGCCATACACTCCAAGTCTCTATTTATTACCAATTCACTATTCTGGGCAACCCCCAGTTGTACCAGGAGTCTGGCACCCTGTGTATTGACCCTTCACCACTATCCCACTGACTTCTCTTATCGCCCTACAGGACGTGAATACATTGAGTCATGGAAGACACTCAAACCAGCCAAGACTTCCAGGCAATGATAAATGCTGCAGTAGCGGCCTCAGTAGAAAAAGCTCTACCCAAAGCCACGGCGACACAAGCCCCTTGGAACTCATGGAAGCCTCCGGATCCGAAGTATCCAAAACAAAGGGACAACGAAAGGACTCTAGTCCCCCTTCCACTATAACCAAAGGCAAGATATCTGTTAAATGGATCAAGTGCACGGAACAACGACAACCCAAACCCGTCCATTACAATCCTCCGATGAGGAAGATTATGACGCGCCATGTACCTTGCACGTGGTAGACGAATGGCACAAGGACGGTTCACATTCGGAAGAAGAAGAGTGGCAAGACCTATCCCACACCTCCTTGAGATACGTCAGGGAGACCATGCTTGGCGACGACGACCGAGACAGGAGGAGCCCCAGTAGCACCAACACCGGAACGACCAAGGAGAGAGCGTTCATGGACAATCAGGGGAACCCACTCTTTGACCCCCATAACATCCAGCACCCACGAGTGGAGCCTCCCGGACCATCTTACATGGTTCGTGCATTATTGGCTGCGTAAACCTCTGGAAAAAGAGGTGCGGGCACGCCTCAAGGCCGAATGCCCCAGACCTCTGCTACCTGACTAAGTAGCATTTACACCCGAGTTTGACAACACAGTGGTGGTCTTTATGTCGCGTTCGGGGTGAGATCCTAGGAAGGGCGTGGAGAAAGGCATGAAGGCAGCACAAGACAAAGGGCTAGATTTGCTCTGCCCCATCGCTAAGATGCTCTATTTCGCGGACTTAGCACTCAGTCAAGGCTCTCAACTCAACCGAAAGATGCAAGTCTGCACTGATCCGCATTGATAACAAGCTCCTGGATCTAGGGGTAAAGGAATTCAGCCCGAAGGCACAAGGACTGTTATTTGGCGACGCTTTCATTGCAGAGCTTAAAAAGCACGTAAACCTCTTCACCACCTTGAATAAGGCTCAGACCTCACTTAAAGGACCACTCTAGGCACCCAGACCACTTCAGCTTAATGAAGTGGTCTGGGTGCCAGGTCCAGCTAGGGTTAACCCATTTTTTCATAAACATAGCAGTTTCAGAGAAACTGCTATGTTTATGAATGGGTTAAGCCTTCCCCCTATTTCCTCTAGCGGCTGTCTCATTGACAGCCGCTAGAGGCGCTTGCGTGCTTCTCACTGTGATTTTCACAGTGAGAGCACGCCAGCGTCCATAGGAAAGCATTATGAATGCTTTCCAATGTGACTGGCTGAATGCGCATGCAGCTCTTGCCGCGCGTGCGCATTCAGCCAACGGGGAGGAGAGAAGGAGGATCGGAGGAGGAGAGCTCTCCGCCCAGCGCTGGAAAAAGGTTTAACCCCTTTCCCCCTTCCAGAGCCGGGTTCGAGGGGGACCCTGAGGGTGGGGGCACCATCAGGGCACTATAGTGTATGTTTTCCTGGCACTATAGTGGTCCTTTAAGCAGGTTTTCCACAACCCCACAGGAAGAGGTGATTTTGGGAGGGCTGGTCGGCAGCGGAACCGAGCCACCAGCCGCTTTTGGTCGACAGGTTCCAGATCGTATCCACAAGCTCCAAGTTTCTACCCATCTACAACACAAAGGCCCTCATCCTACAGAGGTGCAGGAAGAGCTAGAGGCTTCCAAGGTCGAGGACGCGGCTGTTTCTCTAATGGTAAATCCACCTATATAGCAAACTGTTTCCAATTTTGTAGCAGGGAGCCTGTCCCTTTTCTTACAGAACTGGGAGCTAATTACCAAAGACGCCTGGGTCCTCCAGACAGTACGAGGTTTCGTCATAGATTTTTACTCACAACCCGTACAAACCGCCCCCCACCTCTGATACATATGTCGGCTGAACAAGAACGATTGGTGGACGAAGAGATCCACACATTGTTCAAAAAAGGCCCAGTTCAATATGCACCAGGAAAAGGAGGCTTCATAAGCAACATCTTCCTGGTCAAGAAGAAAACAGGCGACTACAGACCAGTTATCAACCTTCGGCAGTTGAATTCCTACGTAATATACAGTCATTTCAAGATGGAAGTAATCCACCTTCTGCAGGACCTTCTCATCAAGAACGACTGGTTTACGCGTCTGCATCTCAAAGACTCGTACCTGTCAGTACCAGTAGACGTAAAATATCGGTGCTTTCTTTGTTTCCGATGGAGAGGACAAATATGCCAGTTTACATGCCTGCTATTTGGCCTCAGTTCGGCTCCGTGGTGCTTCACGAAGCTGCTTAGACCGGTGATGGCACACATCCGAACATTGGGCATACAATGTCTCGTATACCTGGACGATTTGCTAATCTTTTGCGAATCCGCTTCCAATCTGCGATTGCAGACGAAATTTGTTGTTTACTTTCTGGAATCTTTGGGTTTTGTAGTGAACAGACAAAAATCGTCTCTCTCTCCCTCCCGGTCGGTCCAATTCCTCGGCTTCGACATCTTCGGCGAAGATAGCCTCGATACGGAAAGAAAATCAGACGGGTACTGAGTATGGATACGATACTGCTCAGAATGCTCGCCCGGATTGTGGGACTCCTCTCCTCTGCCATACAAGCGATTTTCCCGGGCCTGTTACACTACAGGGTCATGCAACGACAAAAGGCGAGATATCTACGCACCGGACATTGATACGACCACTGGATCCCACTGTCGGCAGAAGTGAGGACAGAACTTTGATGGTAGTTACTTCACATTCAAGCCTGGAATGGCAAGGCAATCTTTGGCTCTTCCCCGGATTTCATCGTGGAGTCGGACTCCAGCCTATAGGGATGGGGCGCCCACTGCACGGACGCCTCCACGGGAGGTCCATGGCAAGGGGAGGAGACCAACCTACACATCAACTGCCGTGAACTGATCGCGGGGTCCTTCGCCATCCACAGCCTGGCTAAAGACAGATCGAACTGCTGCATTCTGCTCCGCATGGACAATGTTTCAGCGGTGCAGTACATCAACCGTCTGGGTGGGGCCAGATCACGAGATCTGACGAAAGACATCTACCGGTTTTGCTTAGCACTGAACATCACGCTACAGGTGGAATTCCTACCGGGAATCTCCAATCTGACTGCGGATTTATTCTCATGCCACTGGCGAGACAACAGCGATTGGAAACTCAACAAAGAGATATTCCAGGAGCTATGATGGTGGAAAGACCCACTAATAATAGACCTGTTCGCCTCCAGGACAAATCACCAACTACCGAGATACTACAGTTGGCTTCCAGACCTGAAAGGCGAAGCTGCGGATGCATTTCTACAAACTTGGCCCACACTAGGGGCTTACGCGTTCCCACCGTTTTCCATGATTCCACGGGTACTTCGATATACACGCAACCACAGGATGTCGCACCTTCTCGTAACACCCCTCTGGCAGAGTCAACCATGGTTCCCGGATCTTCTGGAGATGTCTCGCGAAACCCCATTACTACTACTGACCTTCCCTCTACTTCTGACAGGACCTCGAGGGGAGGCCCACACCCTCGTCCTGAAAGGACAACTGGAATTAGTGGCCTGGACGATTTCAGGGGATCCTGGTCAGTCCTCGGCCTATCACAATCAACTAAAGACCTCCTATGGGACTCATTGGCTCCCGGAACCAGGAAGTGCTATATTTCTGCCTGGTCTGCCTGGTGTAATTGGTGTGTGGAAAGGGACTCCGATCCCTTTACTGCCCCTGTCCCACTAATCCTTAATTACCTATCTCATTTGTTCTCGTTGGGTCGATCATATCAATCCCTCAATGTGATCAGATCAGCAATATCGGCGGCACATGTTCCGGTACAAGGCAGCCCAGTGGGTCAGGATCCACTAGTTTGTCGACTTCTGCAAGGTACCAAATTAACAAGGCCTCTGGCACCCAAATATTCACGCCTCTGGCAGATGGAAGTAGTGTTGAAATTCCTTAGGGAATGGCCGAACAATCCCTATCTGTCGCTGAAACAACTTTCAGCCAAACTTACCCTCTTGTTATGCCTCGTCTCGTTTTGACGGGTGGCAGATGTTAGAGCTTTCGATGTAGATGGCTTCTCTCTCACACCAGAAGGAGTTACTTTCTCCATATCGAGACGGACTAAGTCAGATTCGTCTTCAGTGTCATACCCATACTTTTGATCAGACCCCAAACTATGTGTAGTCAGGACACTAATGAGATATACCGAAGTCTCAGCTTCCCTCCGTACTACTTCGATGGGTCAGCTCCTGATTTCTTACGTAAAGCCCGACAGACCAGTGTCTACGATGACGCTGGCTAGATGGGTCAGCTGGCTATTGTCGTTAGCTGGCATTAAACCTTGATTTGTGGCACACTAGGTCAAAGGTGCAGCAAGCTCACAAGTTTTATCGGCGGGTGCCTCGTTAGCGGACATTATGCACTG
The DNA here is from genome assembly GCA_933207985.1 of Pelobates cultripes. Taxonomy (NCBI): domain Eukaryota; kingdom Metazoa; phylum Chordata; class Amphibia; order Anura; family Pelobatidae; genus Pelobates; species Pelobates cultripes. The sequence continues at coordinate 253,380,938 of OW240914.1, forward strand.
TGCGGATTGGTCACGAGAGAGTACGTTTCGGACATTTTATTTTCAGCAACCTTCTCATGCTTCCTTCACATTGGTTAATCCAAAGCTTTAAAAATGCAAATATGAAGCCTCCTGTCATGTGGTAAAATTGAAGATTATATTAGCTTTAGTGTATTAATAATCTTAATTTTAGTAATGACAGGAGGCGAATATTTCCCACCCTATGAGATCCCTCCCATGCCTTAATCAAGTTTAACAGAATACGCCCTTTATGTTCAGGAAGACATGTACAAATTTTTATGGTTGTATGGTTATATAATTAGACATGTACCTTGAGAGGATTGTGTAGGGTTGAATATTTAGACATGTTCCTTAGAGGGTTATATATATTAAATTACATAAGTTTAGAATTATATGTATTGATTTATTATCCATTCAAGCACCCATTGTTATGTCAGATTCTTGATGTTTATTGTATGCGGACAACTTGCCACGCCAGAGACCTTTCAACTTTTTCTTTTCTTGCAGTGTGAACACCTTATCAACAAGACAAAGTTTCATCCTCCATACCTCTACATCACGGATCTACTGGGGATGGATACTCTATTATGTTATTGACTTGGTGTTTAATATGATTATATTTTCTATGGTTGTTGTTTGTTATTTTCGCTTCAAAGAAAGAGGAAGTGATTTCATAGACAGGGCCTTTTATGGGCATCATAACTTTTTCTAATTGGTTGTTATGTTTCTATGCTGCTGAAGTTTTCAGTAAAGAAAGTTATGCAAATATTCGCCTCCTGTCATTACTAAAATTAAGATTATTAGTACACTAAAGCTTATATAATCTTCAATTGCAATCTATATTTCTTTATTATAATATATGTACAATTGTCCATTCACTTCATATTAAACTGCTTAAAGAAACACGCCAAGCACCATAACTGCTACAGCTCGCTGAACCTGACCTAAGCTTAGCTAATTGGTGGAAACCATTCAGCTGACGTTCTGAAACAATCACATTACCCTGCCTTCAGAACCAGATAATCCACATTTGTCCCCAAGTTGGCTATTTTGATCTAACGTTTAAGATTCCCCCTAAAATCAGCACAATTCACAAATTAGTGAATAACCCGATTAGTGTAGCTTAAGAGAGGATGAAGAGAGGCTTTGGAAAATGCAGTGAAGTCTACTGGAAAATAAAGATGGCATTAAGAATGATCAAACAAATATTTTAATTAATTAAGCATATTAAACAAGGATACAAAAAGGTAAAATTGCTACATGTGTTTGCCCTGCACCTGTTGTTATGAATTTGTGACTTAAAAAATAATTATTTTTCATTGTTAAAGTGCAATGACGTTTTATTAAAACATAAAACAATTTTACAGTTTGTACAAGCAATTAAAATATATTAAATCACCTAACAGGGAAAACAGAAATTAAAAATGTCTCTTTGTAATTGCCACTATTAATTCAGAATTATTTGATTTTGTTTTAAAGGTAAATTTGCTTTAATGCTATTATGCTGAGATGTGTTAACATTTATCAGTAAAACACTGTATAAACAGATTTATGCTTAAATAAATTAAAGTAGTTACATACAACCGTATGCAACTCTAGCTTCAATCTGTTTTCTCTTTCTCTTGCACTGTTCTTTATATAAGTAAACATGTATTACTTTTCCAAACTTCCTTAACAAAGAATAATTGAGTTATGCATTGGTTTATAAGCAATTACTATTATTATTATTGTTACTACTATTGTTTAGAGTTCAAAAAAAGACCTGAGTGAAACTTGTCAATTAAAGGTTAGCTAGAGCCTTAGTTGTCCTGGCATCTTCCAAAGCTTACCTTCTAAAAGAAGATAAAACAGAATTAATATCAAATTAGACACAATACAAAACAGCAGTGAAGTGTGGGTGCAAGTAATTATAGAAGCACTTTTCAAAGTCCATGTCCCACTAATTATTATTTTTATTATTATTATTATTAATATAGCGCCACTGAATTCTGCAGTGGTGTACAATGGGTGGACTAACAAACATGTAATTGTAACCTGACAAGTTAGATGCACAGGAACAAAGCGGTTAAGGGCCCTGCTCAGTGAGCTGACATGCTAGAGGGAGTGGGGTAAAGTGACACAAAAGGTAAAGGTAGGAGTAGAGAAGTAGCTTAGTCGAATAGTATTCACTTAAGACTTTTAATGACAGTTGTAGGAGAGGAATCAATTGGGAGCTATTAACAGTTTAATTGATACGCTTTCGTGAAGAAGTGAGTTTTAATGATTTTTTCAGGGAGTGGAGACTGGGTAAGCAACTAGGTCAGTGGTTCCCTACCAGTCCAGGATTTAGGGATTACCCTGTTGTGTCTACAGGGATTTTGTTTTTCTTCTAAAACTGTGTAATCCCGAAATCCTGGACTGTTAGGTGGTGCTTGAGGTCTTGGTTGGGAACCACTGATCTAGGTCAAAAGAACACCAATATGGCTTTCTTTCACACAACTTTAATTGTGATTTGCAAGTTACAAATTACAGAGCAAGCATGTTTCAATAGTTAAGTGTTGTACTTTAGCAGCCATGATAAGGAAGATAGAGAACTCTGAAATCCCTTTAAAGCGTATAGATTAAAATCTTAAATAAGTTACGGAATAGTGAAACAAACACTATAGCAATACAAACATTTATTCTTAATGATATATTGTCTGAGAAACTAATTGGCTTATCGGGCCTATAATGTGCATTACAAATTAAAGTTGTACATTTCATACCTTTATTGCCGCAGCTGAGTTCATGTTTTATAGGCATTCCTTACTGCAAAGGAAATATGTATTCTCTGCTAAAAGTGTGCTTTAATAGAGGAGATGATATTGTGATTTACCACTGAGCACATCACTTTTGATTTATTTGATCTTATCTGAAATGACAAAAGTTAACGGAAAAAACGTTTTTACTCTTCCAATATTTGTATAAAATATGAAAAAATAAATAGAAAATTAAAACTGTTTACATTTCTGTGTTATGCCGTTACAGTAATCTACACATACAATTGCTGATATTTATATGCTAGTTATGCCATCCCATGTTTTCAATAAATGTTATTTTTATGAAAAAGACTTGGTAGTAAAGAGGTTATGTCTTCATAAAGAAACAAAATAATAAATTCAATATACAAAAATGTGTGCTTTGAATATATATTTTTCAGAATCCTACAGTTAGCTTCCAGAAGCCTATAATTCACTTTTGGAGGTGAAGTGGACTCAAAAAGAAAATTGCATTTAATGGAGACTAGTCCTCATGTTTTCTCCAATTAAATTTATTTCACAAAATTTCCTTTAGATTTGTGAATGAAATAACACTGCAAATCTGGGTAGCAGAATTGCGGTCCTCACAAAAGTACCAGAGTACAACAATAAAATCTATAGATCATCTATAGTACATATCATACTCTATAGGCAACCTCTAGCGATGCTATTTCCCAGATTGACAAAACTTGATTGCATAGTTCAGGTTATTTATTCCCAGACAGCATTCAATGGTTATTTAGGTCTGAAGGACAAATGACAGACAATAATTAACGTATTAACCTAGTCAAAATGTCCCAGACCAAATAGAAAGTTAAACATTTTCAACCTTTTAAGATGAGCAGTTTGTATATGCATATACATAAAAGGACATCCTTTGTCACTGAACATACAGTCATACCTTTGCATTAAGGAAACATTTTTCTAGTTCTTTTACGAGTTTGATGTTTTGACGCCATTTCACATATCTTGAATGACTTGTGACAGGGAAGACACTGTACTAACATAACAAAAGTCTATTTTCCTTTAGGTAAATGCTACCTGTCTAACTCTATGCTTGTATACTTTGACTTTTAGGTATTGTGTACAATGTCTGTCTATATTTAAACATCTTTTTTTAAATATGTTCTTTAAGAAGAAGTCAAACCAGACAGCACAAGCCAATTAAAAAAAAGAGATTATACTGGAAGTGACCTGAGAGGTTAAGAGGAAGAGTGTAAAGTGAAAATTACATTTGTTTTATGGTTGTGCTTTATCCAAGGGAATAAGAAGATTTTGTATTTAATAGTTTGCATTTTAACCACTTAAGGACAGAGTCAGTGTACAAGTTCTGAGCCAAAACAAAACCTAGAATTTTACTATATGTCTGTTCAAATATTATTTACTTCTTTCATATTATTATATATAATTTTGTTCAAGAGAAAATGGGATTTAATTTCACATCAAATAGTTATATATGAAGTCTTATACGCAGATCGAGAGCATCCCAAACATGCTCAATGGGTGACATGTCCGTTGAGTATGTTGGCCATGCAAGAACTGGGATGTTTTCAGCTATCAGGAATTGTGTACAGATCCTTTCAACATGGGGCCGTGCATTATTATGCTGCAACATGAGGTGATGGTCATGGATGAATGGCACAATAATGGGCCTCAGGATCTTGTCACGGTATCTCTGTGCATTCAAAATGCCATCAATAAAATGCACCTGTGTTCATTGTCTATAACATACGCCTGCCCATACCATAACCCCACTGCCACCATTGGCCACTCCAACGTTGACATCAGCAACACGACACCATACACGCTGTCAGCCATCTGCCCTGTACAGTGAAAATCGGGATTCATCCATGAAGAGAACACCTTTCCAAAGTGCCAGACGCCATTGAATGTGAGCATTTGCACACTCAAGTCAGTTACGATGACAAACTGCAGTCAGGTCGGGACCCTGGTGAAGACGACGAGCATGCAGATGAGCATCCCTGGATGGTTTCTCAAAGTTTGTGCAGAAATTCTTTGGTTATGCAAACTGATTGTCACAGCAGATGTCTGTGTGCCTGGTCTCAGATGATCTTGGAGGTGAAGATGCTGAATGTGGAGGTCATGGCTGGTGTGGTTACACGTGGTCTGCGGTTGTAAGGCCAGTTGCATGTACTACCAAATTCTCTGAAACTCGTCTGGAGTTGGCTTATGGTAGAGAAATTAACATTCAATTCATGGGCAACAGCTCTGGTGGACATTCCTGCAGTCAGCATGTCAATTGCACACTCCCTCAAAACTTGCGACTTGTGCTGTGTGATAAAATTGCAGATTTTATAGTGGCCTTTTATTGTGGCCAGCCTAAGGCACACCTTTGCAATAATCATGCTGTCTAATCAGCATCTTGATATGCCACACCTGTGAGGTGGATGGATTGTCTCGGCAAAGTAGAAGTGCTCACTAACACAGATTTAGACAGATTTGTGAACAATATTTGAGAGAAATAGGACTTTTGTGTACATAGAAAAAGTTTTAGATCGCTGAGTGTAGTTCATGAAAAATGGGGGCAAAAACAAGTGTTAACCACACCCCCAGAGCCTCATCTATACCGGCTTTTCAAACATAATAACTCCATTTTGGGCCGATGTAGTATTCGGCCCATCTTTATTTTATCTAAACTCCACCCACTTGCCATCAGATGGCTCCTTTAGACTTAAAGACGCCATGTTTTTGGAGTCGCGTCTGTTCAGTAACTGGTGCAGCTCTGATTGTACTTTTTGCAAAACATTTCACTACCCTTGGCTCCTGGACATATTGTTACACATACATAGCCCGTAGTTTTCATCAGTCAGCGCAAGGGATTACTATTTTCTTTGTTCAGGTAAGGGCCGTATCGACAACGTGTCGTGGACCACGGTGCAATCTGTAAAATCCCTTTTCCATTCAAAATAGTAACCCGTTGCCTTTCTATGTTAATAATCAACTCATTTTATTTTCCAAATAGGCTCTTCTGGCCCCCTTCGATACCTTTTACATATACTGTTATAGATTTAAAAGCTTTTATGCTAATTAGTTTTAGGTCACATAACTATGATGTCACCCTTATATAATCAGTGAAGGCTCCTTCCCTCTGTAAACACTTTTCACAAAGCCAAACTTTTGGTGAAAAATGTTAAGTGTATCTACAGGGATCTGTACTTGGACCCATTCTCTTTAATATTCTCTTTAATATTTTTCTTAGTAATATTGCAGAAGGTCTCGATGGTAAGGTATGTCTTTTTGCTGATAATACTAAGATATGTAACAGCGTTGATGTTCCAGGAGGGATAAGCCAAATGGCAACTGATTTAGGTAAACTAGAAAAATGGTCAGAGTTGTGGCAGCTGACATTTAATGTGGATAAGTGCAAGATAATGCATCTTGGACGTAAAAGCCCAAGGGCAGAGTACAGGATATTTGATAGAGTCTTGTCTGAGGAAAGGGATTTAGGGGTAATTATTTCAGATGACAAGGGTAGGCAGTCAATGTAATAGAGCAGCAAGACATGCTAGCAGAATACTTGGTTGTATAGGATAGGTATTAGCTGTAGAAAGAAAGAAATGCTCGTGCCAATGTACAGAACACTGGTGAGACCTCACTTGGAGTATTGTACACAGTACTGGAGACTGTATCTCCAGACTGATATTGATACTTTAGAGAGAGTTCAGAGAAGGGCTACTAAACTGGTTCATGGATTGCAGAATAAAACTTACCAGGAAAGGTTAAAGGATCTTAACATGTATAGCTTGGAGGAAAGACGAGACAGGGGAATATGATAGAAACATTTAAATACATAAAGGGAATCAACACAGTAAAGGAGGAGACCATTTTTAAAAGAAGAAAAACTATGACAACAAGAGGACATAGTCTTAAATTAGAGGGGCAAAGATTTAAAAATAATATCAGGAAGTATTACTTTACTGAGAGGGTAATGGATGCATGGAAAAGCCTTCCAGCTGAAGTGGTAGAGGTTAACACAGTAAAGGAGTTTAAGCATGCGTTGGATAGGCATAAAGCTATCCTAGCTAGAAGCTAAGTCCAGGGACTAATGAAAGTATTTAGAAAATTGAAATGAATGCCAAAAAGGAAGGAAGCTGAAAAGGGGAAACTCGGAGAGAGGGATTAACCCTGTACCTTATTTAGAAAATTGGGCAGACTAGATGGGCCGAATGGTTCTTATCTGCCGTCACATTCTATGTTTATATGTTACAAATTTATTCTTATTACTTATTTATTTTTTTACTTCTATTTTATTATTAATAAAGTACTTTTTTTATTCTGAAACTTATCATCTCGTTGCTTATCTCCTGCATATCCTTGGTGGGGATATAAACTGTCTACTCTACAAGGATTGAACAAACCGGTTTTTGCTCCAAAAGTTCCAGTTTGCTTTTACACTTCTGATTACATGGTGTTCACTATTGTATTTTATTCTCTTTTCTATATATATGGACAGGATCTATACCACTAATATATCCTTGAGTGGGGTTATACACTTTCACGTGCTATCTTAGCAGCCATTTTATATATATATATATATATATTAAATTACCTCTGGAATTTTAAGCCTAAATTTACTACAGTATATTATTTTATTCAGTTCTTTTATATATCCATGAGACACTCTATCACCTTAAAGTCTCTCAACCATATAAGTGCTACACTATGTCCATAGGCAGAGATTATACCACCCAAAGGCTGAAGCCAGAGCAGGATCACAGCTACTGAAAAGTGTAAATGCAAACCTTTCTACCTTTTACACCAATCAACATTCTCAAGCATACTACACTATCAGTAGCTATATCCCCTTATTCTCATCACATATATCCATTAAAGATAACCTAGGTGCTGCACCCGCTCTTTTGTTTTATTAAAATTTTTTTACAAAAGAGACCCCGGATCCTGGTGCGATCTCCATGAGGAAAAGGACAATCAGCTTTGAATAAGGTGAGTTGTCATGAGAGGGCAGTGTGTGCAGTATTAGCTATGACACTAGCGACATCAGGCTGACAACTCTAAGCAAATGTTGCCTAGCCATACTAACATGTTGCTGGATAGGTTCCTGTAAGTGCATACATAGCAATTATTTTACTTTTGGTTTACAAAATAAAACCACTGACGCGTTTCACTTCTTATGAGTTGGTTTGCTCTGTTACATTATGGCCATGTTCAGACATTAACCTTAATTGAATATTTCTGGCATATGCTTTATAAATGATTTAATATTTTTTTATAAACTTTGAAAAAAATTTTTTTTTACAATGTTCAAATACCCAAAATTTCATATACAGTCATGGGAAAAAAGGGCATAATAATAATTGTAACAGACCATTTCAGCACACAAGGGGTTAAAACCGTTTAGGCGATCGTCCCCTTCCAGAGATGCAGGTACAGCTACTGCAGAACACCAATCCGCCGATCAGGAAACCATACGAATGCTGTAAACAGCCGAATAGGAAAAACCATACGAATAGGTTTACACTCCTAGCAGTCAAACTGGAACAGCATACAATAAATCCCCCCAAGAACGAGACAAAGCTCCGTGTTGAGGGTCAAGCAGTGAACAGTCAGAGCTGTGGGTTTATTGTTCTTATGAACACATTCTTACACATTAGTACCACCCACAAGGTTTTGGAACACCACCAATAAACACATACAATACACTCAGACACTCCCACACAAAATCCTCCCCTCTGCCGGTGATTCAATTACCTTACACAATGGGTAATGTAATTTAGCACAAGCAGAGAAATAAAATTTTTCCACATTATTCATAACTTGAAAAGTATGCATCACATTCACATTACATTTTCAGAATCAGCATACTCCAAATACAAACATACGTCAAAATCATACAAATTGGTCAAGTGGTTCAAAAGATAGATCGTAGTCCTTTGTGACCACAGGAAGCATGGCTTTTCTGCCCAAAACCAGTTCCACAGAGTCTTCTATCCTGGAGATAATTAGAAGTAATCCAATTATCTCCAAAGACAGAGGCAAAACTCCATTGAACACATGGCAGCAAAAAGACAGTAAAATACAATAAAATACACAAGGTTACATTTATGACATAAAATACAGACATGCAACATATGCCCAGATAGCTTAGGTCTGAGCGCACATTATTACTGAATGGCGCTCAGAGCACACACATACAGTTCAATTGCCATGGAGCCAAAGTCTTTCCCATAGTCTTTCATTATACGAATGGGCTCCATGGCATAGCTATCTGGGGTATCACTGCTCAAACAGGGCAAGCACCAAATGACCCGGCTTTCTTGTCTTTGCAGGGGAAAATCAAGCCTTTTAACATGGGGCCATAATCCAAAGGCAACAGGCGGGCAACCTGGCTTCTCCAATGCAATGTGGCGAGATTGCTCTCGTCACAATAATAATCATCTGTTACTTAACAGGTCTGAAAATTAGGTAAATAGAATCTCTGATAAACAAAACATGACTTATTTAACAAAAAAAGACAAAACGGAGAAGACACATGTGAAAATCTAAGTACACCCTTTCTGCTTCCATGGGAATTAAGAGGATAAGTAGCAGACAGGTGCTGCTTATCAAATGTCCTTGATTAATTGGTCATCAGCAAGTGTGACCATTGTAGCGGAGAGGCAGTATAATCCACGATATCTCCGCTGGGTAACAGGAACAACAAAGGATAATCCAGGGAATCAGCATACAATAATCCAAACAGCACTGCAGTAACCCTTCCTTCCCAAGAACTAGACGACACATAGGCTGGGAGTCAACTGAGGTCTTTTAATTCAGCTCCACAATTTATACAAGTCCCCATGCAAGGGGTTTCCTGAGTCCCCTCCCAGGGGCATTCCCAGAGGGGACTACATGGGGGACTTACAATACAGGACATTTCTCCCATCAGGCACTGCTGCACGAGAGGGATCCTCCCACTGGAATATACCGTTAAGTGGATTATCCCTCCGTGCAGCAGAACTCACAATTCATATTAAATTCAATAACTTCATGAATATCTGGGTTATTTAAATGAATGGACGTAGATAGCTGGGGTCATTCGTGAGATTACCGCTCAGATCCCAGCTAAAACAACCGAACGCCGCACGAAAAACACATAGCCTGAAAACACTGATTCCAGATAAGGGAATAAAATACCGAATGTCCCGGACCTCCCGAACGGTCTGGAGGTTCAGCGGTGTTTGCGCCGTCGAGTAGCCGTTTTTAGTACCACGCGCTCGACGACCAAACACCGCTGAGGGAACAAAGGATCCAAGATGGCCGACCGCCGCATGGTCGGTAGTCGAACGGCGGCCACCCAGGAGAGCCTCTAATTACCGATTGCAACATTGTTGCAATCGGTTAATAGGCGCCACACGCCTCTAAGTGTGTGGGCTATTAAAGGATATTTTGTTCGGTTCCCGAACGGCCCGCAAAGGTGCCGTTCGTGAAACGAAGGGGAATCAGCTATCTGCGTTCGGCAGATAGCCCAGGCAGGCAATACATCATTAACATTGCATTACAATACATGCTGGAACACACAATAGGAACCCCATACCGGCAACCCTTAAAGGGACAGTACAGATGTATTTAATAATGTCCAAGTGGCTAGGTTTGCCACAACCATCTCTATCAAGGCCAAGGTTTAAGCAGTTTGCTGGTCTGGAGCATTCACGTGTGTTTTAACATAATGCCAAGGGGGAAGGACATCAGCAATGATCTTATAAGCCATATAAGCCATTTCCCATTCCAAATACAATACCCCAGTTCCCTATGCCAAGACTCTCTGTAAGTCCCCCTTACTTGCTCAAATGTACCGGTAAGCATTGCTATAAAAGAAGGAAAGCACTTTTTAAGGTGTTTGAGCTGTAAGCATATTTGTTCAAACCTGGAGAGAGGCTAAGGGGTCTTCTCGGAGGTTCAAGAAGATTTCGTTTTTGACAGATACAATAGGGAAAATCAGGCTAGAAGGTAGGCTAAATTGAGTCTGTATATCTGGGAAGGGTTTTACAGAGTCCCCTTGATTCAGTTTTGGTTAGGTCCCAAATTAATTAATGAGTTGAGGGTATGAGTTTCTAGGGATCAGAGCGTATTTGTGGAGACATTCAGAGCAGAACATACGGTTCCACTGGACATGTCCGATAAGCTTCTATTTTCACCCACTGTGGGGTAACAGGGGTTGGGTGGAGATGTGCCACCGTATATAGAAATGCTGCTCTGAAGTAAAGTTTGGGAAACCTTGGCCTCCATCTTTTACAGTTGTTTGCAGAATTTTGGTGGCAACCTTAACCTTTTTGTGTTGCCTTGTGAATTGTACAAAACAAATGGAGCATATTTCTCAAAATATAAAAAAGTTGTTATTGTTAAAAGCACTAAAAAGGCATTCAAGAGGAGATGGAAAAATGGTTAAAAGGAATGGTCTCCCTTAAAAATAAAAATACAAAGATATATATCTTTAAATAAAAGTGGTATCCACCAAATTTTATAAATGCTGCTGCACACTAAATGTTGTGACTCCAAAAGTAAAAGTGAAATAAAACCTGAAAATGAAAAGATATGTATACTTATGTGGATTCATTCAATTGCTCACAAAGAGAATCATCATATCTTTTTATTTTCATATTTCTCAAAATGATTTGGCTAACAATTTTCTGAATAAATCTTCACATCAGTGTTTAGCAGAGAAATTGGGCAAAAATTCTGACAGTGACTTATTATTATTTTATTATTTATATAGCGCCATCAGATTCCATAGCGCTGTAAAAGACTTGGATGTTTACCAGGTTTAGGAAGCGTTATCACATGAGCCTGCAAAATTTATTTTGTTAATGTTCCAGTTTACATAGCAGAATTAAAATAGAGAGGTTAAGGATGGTGAGAGCGCATACCGACATTTTTTATAATATAAGTTTGTGAACCCATCTGGGCCCGGAGCCTTTTTAGCTGGGAGGGATTGAATGGTTATCTCAACCTCTTGCTGTGAGATTGGGTCTGTTAAAATGTCTAAATAATCCTGAGTTAGACTGGGAAGATTAATATTTTGTAGGTAATTCTGTAGCAGTAGAGAATGGTTGAGCTGTCTCACTATTTAAGTGAAGATTATATAAGGTTTCATAATAAGTGTCAAAAGTGTTGCCAATATCCTTTGGAGATATAACCTTATTCCCTGCAGCCGTGTGAATAATTCGGAACCTAGTCCTGGCTTGTGTGCTTTTTAATCTTTGTGACATTAGTTTGCTGGCTCTATTTCCATGTACATACTGGGTAGCCTTCAAGTTAAATCCCACTTTTCAAAATGTAAAATAATTGATTTAAAGGGCAGGAGGATAGTTGGTTTTGTCTATTTTGTCTGCCAACTTAACAATTGAAGTTTGTTTCAAATTAAATCCTCTCTGAATCAACAGACCTCTCATAACCAACTTTAGTTCCAGCCACAGGGTATTTGGTGAAGTATCCAAAAATTGGCTCTCAGGAAAGTAATTGCGCCCGGCTGTTTCCATGGCGTTAGTAAAAACAGAGCCATATATGAGGGTTTCATTGAGCGTCCAAGGGCTTCTATGTAGGTAGTCATATTTGTCCTTTAGTGTTATTGTATTTGAGGCATGGTCTGACGAGGAGATTACATCTGTAGAGTCTTTCAGGATCTGATCCAGGTGCACGCCACTTATATGAAGCCTATCAATAAGGAATAGGAATTATGGATCATAGACGAATATGTTGAATCTTTTTACCCTGGGTAGAGGACTCTGCAGGCATCATATAGGTGATGCTCATCTAGTAACTTATTTAATGTTATACTAGATTAGGTAAGCTGAGTGTATCTGGGCATATGAGGTCATGCAGCAGTATAAAGCATGGGGTCAAGTATATGGTTAAAGTCCCTGCATAGGAGTAGCATTCCCCTTTGGACCGGTGACACCCAGGATAACACCTTGTGTTGGTGTAGGAAATTCCACTGATTTGAATTTGGGGCATACAAGTGTTGTTAATGGTACTAATGAATCCCAGTTGGAACTTATGAGGGGGTAAAGTAAATTCTGTTGCTAATTACTATACACACTCTCCTAGTTTTGGAGCATGTTATTGGAAAGAATATTCAACATGTTTTAAATTGAGTGGTTGTTTAAAATGCGTCTCCTGACGCAGACAACATCAGGGCAGGACCTGCGTAGACCTCAAAAAAGGCTATGCCTTTTAATCAGGGTATTTAAACCCCTTACAGTGTGGCAATAAGTGTTCATATTTAAATATAAATTTGATATTGCTTATACAATCATCTGTCCAATAGTACATACATCACCCATGATATGCCAAGACATTTTAAATGCTAATGCTGCGCAAACACATACTAAAGCAGTTGGTCCAGATTTAAGAAGCAAAGGCAATTTTGATGGATAATTTCCATCCTAATGCAATAAGGATAGGGTCTGAGATAACTAGAATGTGGTGGTTGCCACCTGAATGTTGAAAGAAACAAAAGTAAAAGTGGAGATAAAAAAATTGAAGTGTAGTTAGTACTATGATAGCCCAATAATAGGTTGTATACTGAGCAAATGTTATAATGTGGGAGTGTGATGACTCCATGGTAAAATGATGTGAGTGGGTGAAACAACTAACCAAGTATGTATCATGATACAAACTTCTAGAGCTATAGTGAAATAACACACATGCCAAATGCTTAGCATACTTATTTCCCTCTCTGTTTTCTTCATTATTTTTTTTTTTAACAGACCTTCACAGGATTGTATAGTTCTCCCGAACTGACAAATGTTCACTAGTGAAGAAATGTGGTGACCTGAAAGCTTCACAACTTTGTCACCCATCTGATCCAGCTTAGAGGTTGACAGATAGGAATAGATTTGCAAAGAACTGTATTTTTGCGGTAGTCCTGTTTCACTTGGAAATAATGTAAATGGCTAAAACATCCTTAGGAACTTCTGTGGGTAAATAATTAGGCTTCACCACCAACTGGATGCAATCAATAAGTAGAATATCAATAGGGAAATCTGGAATCAGGGCTTTAAAATATCCAGTTATAAATTCCTGCAGATCTAGTTGCTTAATGTCTTTCCGATTGCCCCGTCAATCTGAAATTTTGTCTGCGGGATCGATCCGTCAAATCCTTGAGCTTAATTTGGCAGTTTTAAAACTGCTTTTTAAGCCTCTGCACGTGGTCCACCATATCATTGTGTGCCTTCACAAATTCTCCCATTAGGTTTTCCATTCGTGCAGTTCTTTCACCCAGCATATCTTTTTCCAGGTCATTTACTGATTTTTGTGTACTTTGAAGGATCTTGTTGGACATTTCGTCCAAGCAGGACTCCAGCATTTCTTGTGTTACCAGTAAGTCTCCCGGCAAAGGCAATGTCTGCAATTGTAGTGTATCGTCCCCTCCGACATCTTAGTCTCCTTCATGCAGGCCTGATGGTTTGGCCTGCAACGTGAAAGCTACAAAAAAAGCCCGACTGGTCTTCTTTATCAGGATGCTTTTAAAAACCTCTGTTGGGACACCACAAGTTTTAGTGCTTGTAATAATAAGTAAGTTTTATTTTTTTTTAAATGTAGGTTGATCCAAACTGGAATTTGCCGTTTATTCATATGCTTTTGGATGAAACCTGGCCATTATTTTAATTTTGGGATTTCATTTAGATGCAGCTGTTTAGCAGATAACTCCCTACATTGGTACCCTTGTGGGATTGTCATCCCACATACGAATTAGGTTGCAATCTACTAAGAAGCCCTTCTTTTTCATAATTCTGGTCTTTCAGACAACTTTACTAATACTAAATAAAAGATATTTAATATTAATAAATAAGGAAGTTAAAGGACCACTATAGTGCCATGAAAACAAACTCGTTTTCCTGGCACTATAGGGTCTTTGGGCCCCCCCCACTCTCCCCCCCACCCTAAGGGTCCTACTCCCGCCGGGCTGAAGGAGGAGGAAGGGGTTAAATTCTTACCTTTCTCCAGCGCCAGGGACTCTCCTCCCTCTTCTGATGTCATCCGCTGAATGCGCATGTGCGGCAAGAGCCGCGTGCCCATTCAATCAGTCCATAGGAAAGCATTTCTCAATGCTTTCCTATGGACGTTGGCGTCTTCTCACTGTGAAAATCACAGTGAGAAGTGCGTAAGCGCCTCTAGTGGCTGTCAATGAGACAGCCACTAGAGGCTGGATTAACCCTAATGTAAACATAGCAGTTTGTCTGAAACTGCTATGTTTACAGCTGTAGGGTTAACCCTAGATGGACCTGGCGCCCAGACCACTTCACTGCTGAAGTGGTCTGGATGCCTATAGTGGTCCTTTAAAACCTCCCTCATGTCCCTAGGGACATGTCTACAGAACAGCAAGCAGCCAGTTGCTATTGCTGCCCAGTTGCTTAATCAAGGGGGACCTGGCTATTAAAAAAAAAAAAAACAACGGGGGGACAGAGTCCCCCTAGCTCCAACCTCATTGGTGTCAGGTGTGGATGAGATAATAACGTGAATAATAATAATGGGACACATGTCCCCCCAGTCCCAACTCATTGGTTGTGGGTGGAGACTCTAAATAATAAAGGGCTGGGGTAGATCTATTGTCCCCTTCCAGCCCCCTAGCATTGGCAGTGAGTGGGTACTCTAAAAATAATAAGGGAAGACATAGTTTCAGGCCAGCCCACACCCAGGTGGTGGTGGGCTCTAAAAAATAGGTCCACCACCTCTTTAGTATCAAGAGCTCCCACATGCAGCCAATAGGTGTGGCCAGGGGGACACCTTTATTATTTAGATATTCTACCAATCACCAGTGGGTGGAGGTTGGGGGGACACGGTGTCCCGCCATTATCATTTTTAGAGCCCCCACCTGCCACCAAAAGGTGGAGTCTGAGGGGACACTAAATCCCCCTCTTCATTTAATAGCCCCATCCACAGGTCATGGGTGTGGGCTGCAGAGGAACATTAGGTTTTTACTCTGTTTATTTTAATAGACCCACTAGCAGGCCACAGGTGACATGCCCTAACTTGTTGCATTTCATGCAGGGGAAGGACTTAGCCTCCCGTATACTAAAATGGAGTCCATCGGTTTAGGGTGAGGAGGGGCATGGGAGAATTTAGGAAGGAGTGGGAAGCACAGCTCCATGCCACTTATATCTTCAAATATTTCAAGCCGTGAGCCAGTAGGTCCCTTCTTGTAACTAAAATGAACCAATCCAAGAATAATTGCATTAATTAAATTTCATCCAACGAGCTATTCTTGCAGAACAATAGACTAATTGCTAAAATATTGGACAACAGTGTTTTTGTCCTAAAACAATGCCCACGTCTAATTATCAGTAGCCATTCTTTTTAGTTCTGATCTTTTCGCACACCACCTCTTTTTTTTTTTTTTATTACATCTAGAATTGTGTTTTATGTCAGATCTTAATAAGAGTATACATAAATAATTCTTACCTTTGCTAACATAAAAAACAGGTGGCAATAATTACAATTTAAGGCCAAGGTAGTTATAGTGAAACCCTTCTGTTACCCTCTTGATACTGATTGGTTGTTGTGACAGAACCTCAGTTTTGCCACTATGAAGAGGTATTTTCTATGGGGGCTGTTCTTACTGTAGGGATACTTGTGGGACAAAATCTAAAAAAAATCATATTATGTCTGACATCACACTTCTTGAGGTTTCCCCTACCCTGCCACAGTCACAATCCTGAAGAACACGCGCTCTCCAACCGCACCCGGTGACTGAGCCTTAAAATGAAAACCACGAGTCTTCGAACGGTCCCCAAGAACTCAAGCATGTAAGGTAGGATCGGCATTTCTTCCTTGCTTGTTTGCATTTCCCTATGCTCTCGTATGAAATCTAGCGGCTCCCTCACCCGCGTCCAGTAATACATTTCACATAGGAAGAACCCTGTCCATTCCTGCAGCACCTCATGATAGGCGAACAGAGATGAGGCAGTAATTGCTTCCAATCCTTGCAAACAGTAATGAACATCCGAAACATCTGCTTCAAAGTATTATAAAACTGTTTATATAGGCCACTGGTCTGTGGTCTATAGGGTGAGCTCTGGTTGGGTTTTATTCCACAGAGCCTCCAAAGTTGGTGTGTCACCTCAGCGGTGAACTGGGTACACTGATCTGAGATGATGTATTGTAGAAAATACAGATCAGGACATCAGCTACTGTTTCCACTTGTATATTAGTTAGCGAAACCTCCTTTAGGTACCTAGTGGCATAATCCACCAAGGTAAAAAAATAGTTTTTACCAAATGGACGAGGCTTGGACAGTGTCAGGATACTAGTTGATCCAGCATGCAGAACTGTATCACACCTAGGACTAATGGCAATGTCTTACCGGGCCTTAGAATGGCCGGACTTAACGTACCAGAGAATAGTCAGAATACTTGCCGAGGTCGGGGACACAGAATGAAGCACAACGATGAGGGAAAGCCAAAAGTCAAGGATACCAGAATACAGGGAAGTCTAATGAAGCCAGAGTCAATAACCAGAACTAAACGCTCAGGAACACACTCTCAGGTAACCTACTAAGGGAAACCATGACAGGGCAATGAGGAAAAACAAAAAGGAGTTTAAATAAGTCTCCTTTAAATCATATTGACCGTACACGACCTTTGACCTCAAAACGTGCGTGCGCGTCCTTTGCGTGACATCACATGCATGTTGACGTTGTCAATACCGTGGGTGGCCGTGTGGTTATAAATTGGTATGGATCCGCAGCGGCCGGCGTCTTTCAACATGCCACAGGAGTCAGATACACTAGCACAGGGCTGCTGATTAGCATCTCTGTCAATGCCAGGAAGGTAGTTGTCACCACGGACACCACAAGGTGAGGATGAACATGTGACAGACAGGGGTCCTACAATATCAACTGTTACTCTGTTAACTGATTCCTCTATGATGGGAATCGAAAGTAGCTAGACCTGGGGGTGATCTCTTTTCCCTACTTTCTGACAGGTATCACAAGTCTGACAGTACTGCCCAACATCCTTGGAAGTACCTGGACTGTAGAAACTCTGTTACTCAAAATCTAGTCTTGTGGATACCAAGCTGCCTGGCTAAGGGAATATCATGATGGGTCGTTAACATTTCTGTCCTATAAATTTGGAGACCCACTAACGGTCATCTTAACATTGGCACTGTCCCCAGGGCCGGCGCTACCTGTAAGGCGGACTAGGAGCGCCGGCCCCCCCATGCTGCAGCCGCCCGAGCGCTCTGTAGAGCGTCCATGAGGGCGGACCGCACTGCCCGGGCGCAGCCTGAGGAGAGGGGCTGACAGGAGGGAAGGGAGGGGGAAGAAAGAAACAGGGAAGGAGGGGGAAGAAAGAAACAGGGAGGGAGGGAGAGGAGGGAAAGAAAGAAAAAGGGAGGGAGGGGAAAGAAAGAAACAGGGAGGGGGAAGAAAGAAACTGACAGGGGAGGGGAGGAGAAAGAAACTAACAGGGAGGTGGGGGGAAAGAAACTAACAGGGAGGTGGGGGGTAAGAAACTAACAGGGGGGAAGAAACTAACAGGGAGGGGGGAAAGAAACCAACAGGGAGGTGGGGGGAAGAAACTAACAGGGGAACACAGGGAGGGGGAGACATTGACAGGGAGGGGAATTTGACGGGAGAGAGAAATTGACAGGGAGGGGGGGAGAAGAGAGTTGACAAGGGAGGGGGGAGAGATTGACATCCATCACACACACACACAATCACACACAATGCACCCCTTACACACAAAGACAATGAACCCCTTGCACACAGAAAAACACACAATGCATTACACACACAATGCATTACACACACACACACACGCAATGCAACCCTTACACACAATGCATCCCTTACACACACAGAAACACACAATGCATTCCTTACACACACTCAATGCACCCCTTAAACACACTCAAAGCACCCCTTACAGACTCACACACTTCATCCCTTACATACACAGAAACACACCTTGCAGCCCTTACACATACAAACACAGATTCACACAATGCATTCCTTACACACAAATCAGGACATCCCCTACACACTCCACCCCCTGTGAACAAACTCATTGGTGGAACATGAAGGTGGACCCTGGGACCCAGACCTTGAGCTGTGTAAAGGGCCCCCAAAAAATGGAGCTGCTTCTCGTTCTCCCAGAACATTGATTTTTGTGACCACAGTTACAAACAGCCTCCAGAGATCCTGTTATACACCAGACCAGTGGAGCCAGACTGCAGCTAGAGCCCATCATCATCCTCATCTGCTTGTAAGTAGGTAATCTAGTATATTATTCGTGGCACTAATCTCTAATTTACCTCACATTAAAGAAACACTATAGTCCCCAGAACCACTGCAGCTTAATGTAGTGGTTCTGGTGTCTATAGCCTGTCCCTGCAGGCCTTTTAATGTAAACACAGCGGCACTGCAGCACTGCAGCACTAGCGTTAGTTAACATGGCAGGTCATATGGGTGGGGCATTGTGATGTCACGGGGGTGGGGGGGCGGCACACTTTACTTTTGCCTAGGGCGGAAAAAATCCTTGCACCGGCCCTGACTGTCCCACTTACTGACTTTTTTGGTCTCCTGGTACACAAGTCCCTGATCCCACATAAACCTTCCATCTAACCCTCCTCCCTAACTTCCCTCTGAAACTCAGTTGGTCAGGGGAGATTTCTTGAAATGGGAGCAAGTGGTCTTATCTGGGCCTAGGCAGAGTGTGTCAAGATGTCAGCTTGAAGAACTTGTAGCCTGGTCATGACCGGATAGTATTCCTCAGCTGTAAAAGCTGTAAAGCTGTAAAGCTGTAAAGGTGGAGGTGAGTTGGCCAGGTTATTGCCGAGTAACACCTCATTGGGTAATTCTCTCTTCACGCCTACGTCCACAATGCCAGACTGTGTCCCAATCTAGATGTACTTTTGATGTGGGGAGCTGATAAATGACTGAGAATCAAGTCTGTTAAGCTCCTTGCATTCGGTTAGCCTGGACCAAGGTGAGGGTAACTCAATTACCCTTTAATCCTTGAGCCGGTCTCCCATTTAGCATCATTGTTTGTTTGTGATGCTGCCAATTATCCGAGACTGACACCTAGATAGGATCAGCCTCATGTAATATACCTATATTTCCTCTGTGCTTTGAGGTTCAGTGCTTCTGTAGGCATGTCTGCAAATAGGGGTAATTTGGCTGGCATTGGGGCCTGATTTTAACCAGATTGACTGTGGTTGTTTCTGCAGCCAGTTTTGGTCAGGGTTCCACTTTGTTGCATCCATAGCAGTGGGGTTTGATTCTAGGTGCTGGGTTAGGCAACATCTTTCTCTAAGGTCTCAGTCGATGTTGGAACTGTTCCCCAGTGGTTGTAGTCTCCAAACAGTGATAGACGCTGGGTTCTCGCCTTTTAGCAGTCTTTGCATCCTGGCGTTCGTCTGCCAGCCTCGCAGCTTCTGGCAGAGTGATAAGCCAGCGGTCTTCCACATCTGGTGCCACTGAGCTGTAGAATTTCTCTATTAACAGTGGTTGCTCCACATCCACCACAGTGGTAGCAGGGCAGCCTTGTATCCAATTCATTGCTGCCCTGTGGAGGTGGCAGGTCCACTCCACTTCTTCAAGTCCCAAAACTGGCGGAAGTATATTTCCAGGGTGATAGCATACTGTGCTCTCACTCTGTCATAGTTTGTTATATCCTCTGCTTGAATATCTCTGTGAAGGGTCCTTCTCTTTGAGCGCTGGGTACATGGAGTTATTATAGCTGCTATAGCTGTTTTACCCAACACTAGCCGAATGTTAGAACAATGAAAGTCCATGGTTAGAACAAAAAATGTTCCACACTGAGTCTGGGAGATAACTATAGCAATATGTAATGTGGAATGGTTGTTGAAGGAAGATATATCAGGCCTATTTTGCTAAACAGCAGCCAGAGAATTTTCAGTTAAATGTCCCAGGGAGAGATGTTAAGTTTGCAATATACATTGCTGATGCTCTGCAAAACATGGTATGGGTCCCTGGGGTGGAGCATTTGGAGAGCAGGGAAGGCCAGTGCTCCAACCGCTAGTTGCTATGTAACAGGCCAGAACTTGGATTTAACTTAAGAGTTCCAGAGATGTTAACTAATTGACACTCACCTGTAGCTGGTCAATTAACAGACAGGCCTTTAAAAAAAAAAGAGATCAGCCTGCTGCAGAGTGGGAGAAAAGCCAGCTAGGAGAGAGAACAATTGTGTTTATTACAAATCTATTTTGAAAATTGGTAAGTGGGAAAGCAACCCCAATTACAGATAGTTATTTCTGTCTAGTAAGAGCTCAAGTAAGAACAAGGAATTTTGTTTTGTTTATTTTGTTTATTTTTTATTTAAAGCACCTGTTTCCTCATCAAATAAAAAAGAAAACTGAACTGGATGTGTCCTGGTCTTTGTATACCCTAGAAGGCTGTGCTTACTGTAAGATCTGTGACAAAATCCTACCTGAAAAAGAGGTGGTTTGTTACAGTACTGATATAAGCTAATACATTAATTATCTCCCAGACATCAGGGAGCCAATACAATATATCCCCCCAAAATATATGAAAGCATAAATAACTTCCACAAGTTTTATATCTCCGGATAGCTCTCCCCCTCTGCCTCCTTTGGTCAAAAGAGCACTGTTGTCACACTCACTTTTGAATCACCACCCTGTTAAAGTTTTAGCCCATGACCGCTTGGTAGTAGATTTCAAGATTCATGTTAAATGACTGCAATTCAGCTGAATTTGGGCTGATTGGAAGAAATTCAGATTTTCGAGGCACCAGGAACTAACATGCACAAGCACAAGCAAGTTTGATTTAGTTTTTGAGTGCCATTCCTGGAAAAAGGTGAATGGAATGCAGATTTTTTGTTTGTTAGGGGCAAGCAAGCAACTTTGTTTCTCATGATGGACAAGAAATCTGCCCAATCCAAAAAAAAAAGTGATTGATGGTTAGAGGACAGTAACTAAATGTTAACTGTATTCAGAGATTAAGTGAAGTAACCAACAGAGGGAAAAAATGGATAGAAAGAAGTCAATTATACTTCCAAGCAAGATTCTTCTAGACACTTTGACTAGTTATTGAGGGAAACAAACCAGCAGTAAACATGGGTGTTTAGAAAATAAATAGGTTATGAATATCTCATACATGTACACATTTCTCCCTGTATGTACGTACCTGTAAAAATTGGGGGATACCCCTTTAAATGAAACCAACCTATTTTTTGTTAACTATCTGGAGGAAACAAAATTTTTCTTTTGACTAATATGAGTCTTCTAGTGTGGGAATAGGTTTAGCAGTTTCTGCTTTATCTATCTAGCATCTACTGACAGAGCCACTTAAAACAACCTTGAGTAGAATAGATTGCCATGCATTTTGTCATTGATGCAAAATCAGCACAAATCTACCAAGCACTTACCCATTTTGCAACACACTACACAATCATTCATATACCTTACTTTACCTAATGTAGAGTGGGATTAGCAGCATCTGATTCACCACACAGGAGGCAATTGTATGTTTCTCAATCTTTTTATGCTACAATAACTTCTGATGCCCCTTCCACTAGCACTGCAGCTCCTTCTAGCACAGCTAGTTCAAGTGTTACAGTTTCTGTGTTTTATAGTGCTCAGAGCTTTGGATCAGTGAAATCAGTTGACTTACACCCTATTTCTAGACATGCCTTCTCTCTTTACATGCCTTCTCTCTTTTTCTTTAGAACAGAATACCCAAGGAGTTTTCCCAATGTTTGGTCTTGGTAGTGGTGGTGAGGAATCTAGTGATGAAGGTATCACATTTCCCCACAACTGCGGACATTTGTTTAGAAGGTGTTTCATTAGGAAATCTACCGAAGAATTAGAATTAGAGCAGAGGCAATAGTTCCTGAACCTACTGTGCACTCGAAGATTTTTTCTAACTTTGTCTCTATCTGTAATAGAATCACTTCATTTACAGAAATGAGTTGGAGCATCATCTCCTACCAGTGCCAGAAGTAGCTCATGTAGTGACATTACATTTAACATAACCACCTCCCTCCATCGATTTCCATTATCATTAGTCAACCAAGTGATAATGTAGGGGTTAGTTTCATCAGCCACAAGGCCAAGGGTTGAGGCTAGTAGGTCATGCTGAAGCAAAGTTTGCTATAGCTTTGACAGCCTCCCTGAAGAGCCACGTGCAATGTTTTCAGCAAGGAAGTGACTAAAAGGAGAGTGAAGGGTCATCTCACTAGAGCTACAAAGATATCACAAGTACAGGATCTGGCAGAATAACCTTGATTATTTCAATCACAGAACACACAGATACAATTTAATTGTTTAAATAAGTACAGTTAAACGGTGTGGTATATACACCCACACCAGTCAAATGGTGGAGTGCTATAACATAGAATGTGACGGCAGATAAGAAAGAATTTGGCAAATCTAGTCTGCCCAATCTTCTAAATACTTTCATTAGTCCCTGGCCTTATCTTATAGCAAGGAATGCCTAATAACTATCCCACGCATGCTTAAACTCCTTTACTGTGTTAACCTCCACCACTTCAGCTGGAAGGCTATTCCATGCATCCACTACCCTCTCAGTGAAGTAATACTTCCTGATATTATTTTTAAACCTTTGCCCCTCTAATTTAAGATTATGTCCTCTTGTTGTGGTAGTTTTTCTTCTTTAACCTCCCTGGTGGTAATCCAGAGCGTGGCTCGGGGTTAATTTTCAGTTCCAAGAGTGGTAACCCTTAGCCACGCTCGAGATTACACTGTAGTATCACTTACCTTGTCCCTATGAGCCCCTGGTGTAAAAATAAATACACACAATACATTGTAAAAACAATGTACCGCTTTAACATTAAAAAATACTGACATAATCAGACCACAAGAGAGGTTAATAGCTATAACACTTTTCTTCTTATAAGCTATAACCGATGTTTTATGTGAATATTGATTTAATTGGATACACTCACATTAAACAGACCCTAATAGGGACAGGCTCGGATCTCATAGGCAGATGTGTACGTAGGTGACACTGTCCCTCTTCCACTGTGTCTTGTTAGGCTTGTAAAAAGAATATGTGGAGAAATTCCTAGTGCAATATGCAAATTCAGTAAAGTGCAAAATACAGCGTAATGTAAACTGCTCACCTTTTATAGAGCCCATAGTACCTAGCTCTCAGTATGCAGACCATTGTGTCTATAAAGAGAAGACAAACCCTGCTTTAAAAACTGGACCAAACTGTTGAATGGAGTCCACAGGAAGAATCTAAAATAAAGCTATTGATTGCAATATATGAAAAACAAATAAACAAAAAGCTAATTTTTAAATAAAACTAAAATCAAGTAGGGAATCCTCCAGCAGTACACCCAAGAGGTGTTTTGCTGATTAAACGGCATTATCAATAGGTATGATTGGGGTGGGTGTAGAAATCACATAGTTGATCTTTACTTGATTGTATATGGTTGTGTAAAGGAGAGAGATATTTGCACGTAGGTGGTAGCAGCTTTCAATATATTGCTATTATTTGCAGTGCCTGGTGCACAAATATTTGACAATTTTTTTGTTTATTTAATATTATAAAATAGCAGTGTTTACCATTTTTATCTTTACAGCTAAACCACAATTAAACTAAGGAAAAGGAAAAAAAAATGATGTTTTAAATCATCTTCCAGAGGATTCCCATAATTTCAGACATACTTATGCAGATGTGGTCTAAAGCTTCTCAATGTTTACCAGATCATTTCTTTTGCTATTGCAGTAATTTCTTGCTGAATGGCAGTTTTCTTGGGTCTCTGTTTGATGACCCTTGCATTCAGGTACCCACAGAGGAAGATCGCACACTGCAAGGTCGGGTGAGGATGCTGACCATGCAGCATCCCCATGGAGAGTAGTCAGCTGCCTGGAAAACATCTGATTCATCACCGACATTGATGCTCTTGCTATATGGGCTGTAGCTCCATCTTGCTGGACTCATACTGGAGGTCTGCGAGTCTTTGATCCAGGAAGGTTGTTAGCATCTGGATATAGCGGTTTAAGGTGACAGTGACCACATGAGAAGTCAACCCAAAGTTAGACCAAACAGTGACTTATTCATTGTAGAGGTGTCTTTCATGGAGCTCCCTGAGATTATTTTTGGACCAGTATGAACACATTTTGTTTATTCACACAGCCTGACAAGTGAAAGTTTTGCTTCATTACTAGACAGCTCACTGATGTCAACTGTGATAGCTTCACAAGAGGCTCTGAGATTGGCATGGTCATGGTTAAATAGTCCCTGGACCACCATTATTTTGAAGGGATAACATTTTAGATCGGTGTGTAAGATTCTTCTTTAACTCTGCTCTCATATCCCTAATGCTATATCTGCTTCACAGCTGACCAGTGTGAAAACTGCACAAATGCTCCTCCGACAGCTTCAATATACTGAGGTATTTTGACCCCATGCACCCTGTCAGAGGTTTTTATTTTTAATGCAGACCCTGTTTGGTGGAATTGTATAACTCACAGCATTATTGTGTTCCTGCTCGAAAAAATTCTGTCCCTTTCAAGCTGGAAATGCTTTTGGAAAAGCTGCAGTGTTTTAAAGGACTCTCTATAATGAAAATTCAATGTTCTCTAGTTCACTAAATGCTTACAACACAAATGCTACAGACAGCACTAGATATTAATATTCCCAATAGCGAGGGAGAATCTGATGTCACAAAATTGTGAAGTTATTCTGCCGGACCTAAAATGAACCAACACCTACAAAAATACCACATATTCTATTGAAGAAGCAAAAAGGAAATAAAATAGGGCAGGCACATGTCCACTAGTGCTGTATATGATTCTGTAACAAAACAAGCAAACAAAAGATTGATAAACCATGCCACAAAAAAAGGAGTGAGAGTTGTGCAACCACCTACACATAATTATATGTACAAATGTACATGCAAATAGTCAGTAGGGAACTTCATTTACAGCACAATATTAAGCTTTGAAAGATAAAAATTTTAAAACAGATGGTATCATTGGTAATTTTTATTTGTATTTTCATGTATTGCTGTACTATTAACTGGAAGACATCAGGTGCCATTGATTGCAGCATATCCTAAGACGGGGATTGTGCCATCCTGTGCCACACTGAAAGTGCCACACTGAAAGTGCCATTCTTAGGCTAATAGAGTGGTTCCATCACACTGCCACAATGACCTCCTCACGAATCTGTCTTTCTAGTTAACTGGCTTGTTCTGTAGTTAGTAAAGGGATGTTTAGCAAGTTTAAGAACTCATTAAAAGAGAGTAGGGATGGTTGGGGTGTATGGGGGCTATTTTACAAGTTGTCCAAGAAATAAAAAGTAGCAAATGTCTCCGCTTCTGCTATATTAGCAGGGTTAAGATTCTGGTTACTATTAGTTTAGTTGATGTATGCAGACATTGAGTTCACCCTTCCATGCTGAAAATGTTTTGTTTTATTTTATTGCTATTTTCTATAACTTTATTTATGTTAAACATACCTTGTGGTCTTATTAATCAGACTGGGAAATCCAGTCAGGGTCTACTGGGTGTCTTTGTTGGGGAGTTGCTCATCATTGATCATTCCCTCTTCAGCTGAGGAGAATCTGATTTTGATGGGGAAGTAACAATTGGCATCCAACCATTAGGGGCCCTGATATAAATATTTGTAGGTGGACCTAATGTCCTCCCTGATGCCACTAATGAAGATTAAAAAAAAAACAAAAAAACAATTTGCAAAAAAAAAACAAAAAAACAGGATAATATAATGCCACAATAAAATGAATCAATCCCATGGAGATTTCAGTTCAGACTTGAGTGCTGATAGTGGGTAAAACCCTTCCCGAATTGTAAATTGATTAGGGCCTGCATTCACTGCTTATGGGTGAGGGTTTGGGGTAGGACATTATATCCTCCCCCTTAAATTTTAATATCAGGGCACCCACCAACAAAGGATGGAGATCAAGAAGGGCAGTAGGTCCACTCCATGAATATTAAAATATTCCCAACCCACTGACCAAGTGTAGGGGGGCATAATCATGTATTCCCCATTTATATTTATGGCATATCCCCACCTGCTGGCCACAGGTTGGATAGGGAAATTCCACTCATTGGACGGGGACTTTTCTAGTGCCTGGGCACCAATCACTGCTTAGTCGCTAGGTTTAAACATTTAGCAGACATGCCCCACCTGCTGCATGGCAGGTAGGGGCTTATGGAAGTAAAAGAAATGTCATTATAGTAACATGGAGGTCCAATTAACCCATATAGGATTTTTATTTCTGAATGTATTGTTATTTTTATATACTTTTAAATATGAAGGCTGGCTAGCAAGCACTAGCATGTGCTAGCCACCTGCCACCTATTCAATTTTTACACCACAGTTAATGTTTTTAACGATTTGCCCTCTCTCTGCTTGTGCTGTCAGTGGCAAGTAGTTCTTCAAATTATCATTTACTTGCATGAAAGTAAGTGAATAACATTTTGTGAATGTGCATCCAGCCAGATGCATTTGGTACCAAATTTATTTCAATTAGTGCATTGTGAATCCTTTGAATCATATATTTTGTATAGGATTTGGACCAAAATTAATCTGGAAACTGAATGCAACTGAATGATGCAGATTTGCTTGGGTCGACAAAATTCTGACCACACTAGGCATTAGTAAATATGAGAATTGCCAAAGCAGTCAGAATTCAACCATTTTCACTGGATTTTGTTCACTGGTGTGGAGTGAATAACTCCAATAGAAGGTGTATGAGAAGATGTGGAAAGTGTATCCAGAATCATGGTGACACAGGCTTTAACATTACCCTTCATTTGGGAATTGTATGCTCTGTTTAACACAGTTTACATTCATTGATGCTGAATGTATGTTTTTAGTAAAACCAATTAAAATATATATATTGAAGAGGTGAGAGGTACTTAGCATTGCAGTTAACTCTTTCACTACTAAGTTGTTATTTTTATAAATCAGGCTGTTCGGGTACACTTAAATTTAATCACTAAAAGAAAAATGTTCCCGTTGTATTACATCATTACATTATCATTTCCAAAATGTGATAAAATGTTTTAGAGTTAATATGGCTTGTGTGTGTGTATATGTATACACACACAGACACACAGTAGTACATACACAGACACACAGTAGTTAATATGGCTTGTGTGTGTGTATATGTATATATGTGTATATGTGTGTGTGTATATATATATATATATATATATATATAAAATCACACAGACACACCATAGTACATGAATACATGGTTTTTTTTAATATAATTTATCATATTTTCTTATCTGCAAAAGATGCAAGCAATGTTTTTATGTTTACCAAGAAAATTGATGTTCTAGCTAATGCGAAGCACACTGTGTATAATAAGAACAATTCAGGTGATTTTCTGTTCTTATTTAGTTTATATGAAGAACACATAAGGCTTACAGCATTGCTTTTTACATGTATGGTTCACTTAGTCTCCTGTATTAGCAATGTGTTATTGTGACTGAACTGTTTAAAGTGACAACAAAAGAATGAACTAACATCAATGCTCCGCAGCAGAATTTGCTGGCATTTCAAAAATAAACAACAGTAATACAATGCAATAAAAAATAAGCACAGAATGTTATACCATAAAGTGGGAGCACATGTGAAAATCGTGACAGATAGAACAGATTTGAAAGTGGGAAAATGCTAGTTAACGTGTGGGAAAGAGCAGTTACCAAATGACAGGTTTGATCTTTTGGAATAGTTATTAAAACGGCTATTTGCAATACAGCCTATTATTTTCCTTGACAACAAAAATCCCTTTGCTCATGCTTAGGCACATAGCTGAATTTTGAGACTTCATAAGCTTCTTTTTGCTGAATAGACCAATAAAAGCTTAATTCAGAAAAAAAAGGATTTCTCTTCTAGTCTAGGCCTGTGGCAATCTACCTTAGGGTTCTTATTCATTCGTTTTCTTAGCATCATTTGCCTGTGGCAAAAAAAGTCCTTTGTGAATTAGACCACATGCTAAATGTGCTTTTACAAGTTACCTTGTTTAAATATCTATTGCTCTCCTCTACCTGGAGCTTCTGGTAAGATTGCATTAGCACCCACACCTCCAGAGCATTTAAAGATTATACTTAAGTAATAAGACATTCCTTTCAGTGCATTGTACTGATTAACTGACAACATGGGTGTGCTGCGAGGAATGAAGAAGGCAAAACACCCTGAAAGTGCAATTTTATAAGCTACATCATTATGCATTGTCTCCCTCTAATAGATGCTTCTTTAAATTATTTTGTGTTGTTTTGTTTTGTTTTTTTATCAACATACATGTTTTTTGTATAACAATATAACATTATAATGATTAATCAAAGGTCATAGCCCCAAATATTTGATATTCTGAAATTAGAATATATAGATCCAAAATATGTATGGTGATTTTGCTTATATATATATTATTATATTTAACATGTTATTATTTAACATGTTACGGTAAAGCTTTTTTTTCAACACAATATGAAATATATGTACTAATATAAAAGGCAAAATAACACATAATTACTATTCTTTGGATTTAGTGCTAGAGGAACTAAATTTAAAAGGCAAATTACTGTAAAATTTCATCTGCACAAATATATTCTAATACGACAACTATTTTAGAATGTCGACTAATCTTACATTTTTAAAAAAAAAATTGATATCCTTTTCACAGTAAAACATATATATTTGCTTTATTGATTTTGACAGTTAAAGACCACATATGAAAATGATGGAAAGTTCTTTACTACATCCTTTTTTAAATAATTTTTTTCAAATATTTATTGCAATTATAATTTATTTTATTTTATATAGACTGAAGTTTTTTTAGTGTTTCCCGAATGGCAAGTACAACTAATTGTTACCAAAGTGTGTCAAAGGTGAGGAGCTACCCAATGCATTCAAGATGGCAGTTTAGGGATAAATTAATATATTTCATAAGTACGCTATTGATGTTTAACACAATTGTAATTAATCTAACATTAAGCAACTTTTATATAGGATTAATCAACATATTATTTATTTTTGTAGTTTCACCTTTGACACTAAAATGGTCATTCTAACTTAATTTACTTTTGCCTCAAGGCAGAGGCGTTGCTCAGAGGAGACTTATAACGGCTAAAGCCCAGAGTGGGGACCTAGGAAGCCCCGGATCTGATGTTAGCATGTTTTAATGGTTACCCATAGTCTTCTTCAAAGATGCAAGTAGAGGTGAAATTTTCTCTTAATATTAGAATTTGCAATAATGAGAGAGAAATCACACCTCCACTTGCAGCTCTCCCCAAAAAAAAACCTTATTCCTCTCAGGTATGTAATGATAAAATTATGAAGATAAGTAATGATTTAACATACATGATGCACAGGTTTGAATAGCAAAGACATATAGGGTGGATAGGGGCATACGATTTATGCTTGACCTGAAGCCCTTTTTTTTTTCCACCTAGCAAAGCTTCTGCCTAAAGGTAACTAATTTATATTTTTGTATATTTCATGTCAGTCTCACATGACTAAACATATCACCCATTTTCTATGATAAGTTAATTAATAAGATAAAGCAACTGTTTATACCATTTTTAAAAATATAATTTTAGTGTAATAAAACTGCACGAACAGTATTTTATTTGTGAGGCACGCTACACATTGATCTTATTAAACAAAAATCAAGGTTTAACAAACCTCCATTAAGTCCAGCAGAGTCTTTCTGTCATAATTGTTACTAAATACAAATACATTATAAATCCCACTTTCAAGTTATTAAAAAAAAAAAATCTTCCTCCTAACCCGTTTTCTTTTCTTAATTTTTTTTTATTGTGAGGCTGTCAAAAAAAAGAACTTGCCATTCAAGTTTCCTACATTTAACGCAGACTGCTTAGCAGTCAGGTTTGTGTCACTTTAAATATTCTGGCATATTTTTAAGCTCTTGTGAGCTGCAGTCATCGAGACATAAAGCTTTTAATCTCCTGACCAGAAGAAACTATATGTCTTTAGGGATCAGCTTCAGTTTGTTTTGGTGGCCAACAGCAAGTTTTATATTCCTTTCGATACATTCTGTGTAAACTGCAAACCATGGAATTTAACAAATTATGTTTAAGTAAATAATATACATAAATATGAAAAAATATTTTTTTGCACATGCACACATAGATACAAAAAGAGGGAGATTTATACAAGACATAAGTCTTTCATTCTCAAAAAGAGACTTGTTAATAGATAGATACTAAATATCACTTATTTGTAGAAAAAATAAGCTGTAAATAGCTGTTTTGGGCTCCCGTTGCTCTGTGTAGCTTAATCAGTGGTTTCAAAGGCTGAATGGATGAGAACTATGTAAGGATAACAGAGACTTATCTTAATGTAAAATCAATATAATGCATCTTGTAAGCATTTAATGTATTGCTTTAACTTTAATAATTAAATCCATCACTGGTATGAGGATTGGTGTCTAAATCCTGTTACTTAGAGATCTTAATATTTTACAGCCACTCCTGCCTGTACCATTCATAAGTAGCAGTGAGTTTCCTTTTCCGATACCCTTTGGATTTGTAATATTAATATTTCCCATGACAAATTATTCAAAGTCACTAGGTCTACATTTCAATCATTGATTTATTTGAGGTCATAACTATGGAACAACATGATGCACATTTGGCAGATGTTAAGTCTAATTTGTATTTTTTACTTTTGCAATGCAAATAACAATAACTTTTTCCAATATATTTTTTAGTTACTTATTTTTTTTTAAGTATGTTGTTTTTTTATGTATCCTTTAAACTCATTCAAGTGTAAACATATGATCTAAAAACATTAAAAAACACAGAAGCATAGTTTTTTCTAAAACAAAATGTAATATAGATATTTTTTAAACATGATACCTTGCAATCTATAATAGTATCAAATTATCTTTCTCCCATCAGCAGGGGACCACTGGACTTCTTTGCTACTGTTAGAATGTTAGAAAAAGTTGAAAAGCAGATCGATTGATTACCATGGGATGTGGAATGAGACTTAATTTGTACAGCATTGCTATCATGTGTCAAACTTTTATGGCAACAGTTCTTAAAGTCAAGCATTGCTAACGTTGTTGCAGCTGGACTTGAGGCCAGTGCTTCTAGGGGGCAACAAGTGACTTTAATACCACATTGCCAATCTACACGACGCATGGTGTTTTCTTACTATATTTGGAGAGTTCATTGTTTTCTGGTTTTTGGTATCTTTTAGGTGCTGTTTTAATTTTGCTATTACAATTTAAACAAGAAATCCTTAATTGGAAAACAAATGTTTGGAAATTCTTACAACTCATCAGCCAACTTTAAACACTGACATCACTCATGTTATACAGACGATGTATATGATCTGCCAATGTTCTGATTTTACTGGTTATTAGTATAGTATGAATCTTTACGTCATATGTGTTTTTCTGGCATTTCTGGCATCTTCATCTGAACACCTAAAAACAGCATTTTTTTTCTGTGCATTCTTAAAATGTTTATATAAATGTGTGTTTTATTTATATATAAATATATATATATTGCCTGCATGCATTTCACTGCTCATTCAAATATAAACACTTAAACTAATTGGTGCACTCACAGGTTTTTTTTACATTACGCTATTTATAGATATAAGGGAAGGTAGGTAACGTTATATCAAGATTGGCATCTTGGCCTTGGCATATATATATATATATATATATAAACATATATATTTGGCAGATGTACAAAATCGCATCAACGTTTAAGTCCCGGATCTGTTCTCAGGAAAGACCTGATCTTGGACTGAAATGTTGACGTGATTTTGTTCATGGAAAATATGACAGATTCAGAAATGATGGAATAACGAATATTGTTATTGCAGTCCATGAAGACTTCTCTTCACTATATATCTATCTATCTCTCTCTATCTCTCTATCTCTCTATCTCTCTCTCTCTCTATCTCTCTATCTCTCTATCTCTCTATCTCTATCTCTATCTCTATCGTGTATATATATATATGAAACGTTAATGCGATTTTGTACATGGAATAAACGAGAGCCTCAGAAATAATGGAATTAAGAATATTGTGAGTGCAGTTTGCAAGTGCAGACTTCTATTCACTATATATATGTGTTGTACATAGTTGTGTACATATCTGTTTATAAAGTTATTGTAGCAGAATATTTTGTCTTTGTTTGTTACCATGTTTTATTTTAACATCTAAAAATATACATACTAGATATAAAACCATATACAATCAAGTAATTCAACTCCTAAACAAAGCAAAAACATTTTTTTTTTTTGCTTGTTGTAAGATTGCAATATATATGCACAGGTGATACTGCAAAGAAGAAAAATATAGCTTTCTTCTGCCACCTGTTGGCAGAAAAAATATTTTTACTCACAATAAATAAAACATGTCTTCATTCTTCTAACTGAACTCAAATGCAGTTAGTGAATATAATTTAGCTTTCTGTGACATAAGTAATATTAATACTGTAACATTGCCACATTGTTAACTCAACATCTTCTGCTTTGCATATATGGATCAAATATAAATGTGATGAACCTAATATCTGACTTAGAACATTAATTTATTTGTTAACTGTGTCCATTATTATGCTAACAAAAATGTGCAGCTTCAGAGATCAAAATGCTGATTCGATGTCTTGCCAAATAATATTTTTTACCCAGCCACCTTCTATCCCACACACATCTGGGCTGAGGCTGCTAAAATAATTCCTTATAGTGTTTCTTATTTAGATGTTCAGGTTATTGTATTTACAAAATATAGACTTCCTGGACTTCCTGCTTTCCTACGCATACATATACTAACTTTACAGGTGTCTTTATTTAACTCTTTTACAATTTTTGCCACTAGTAAGTTTCAATTCTGCTATTTGTTCCCACTGCTTTGTTAACATGTATTTAATGTATGCAGTCAGCAAAAATCCCCTCTGCCCCTTAAAATGCATGAAACTTGCTGAACCATTCACTATTCAGTTACTAGACAAGCCCAAATGGGCTGTAATTCCCATAAATGAAATACAAATCAGTGTATCCACACAGCTTAAAAATCAGAATTTTTTTTTTCAGTTCCCCCACTATCTTGCGCTTTGGAATTTGTTGGCGCTTTATAAATAATAGTAATAATAATAATAATAATGATATCAAGCCTAAATGGAGGATTGCACTATCTGGATTTGTTTGACCATCAACACACCGACCATGTGTTTATCTTTATTTTATATGGTACTTACCTATGAGCTATTCTTTGATCCCAGGTTATTTCACAATAATTGGCAGTTATTTAGTATGGGTATCACTTTTTATATAATTTATTTATGCTGTAACCAGCCAATACATCAAATTCCCAGATGAAAAAGGTCACTGTAAAAAATACCCTTACTACGAGTTTTATCAGCACTTCCAGTCTCTTGTGGTTTCATTTAAAGTTTCTTTTGTAAGAAGTTGATACAAACTATCTTATAAGAATACTAACAGAAAGCAAACTAACCAAAGGTTATTAAACTTTTTTCTTGAAAGACCAAATACTTATGTTCCAAATACTCCCATAGATCATGTTGCTCCTGTTTTGTTTAGACCCCTAGACAGAGGCGAAGGGTTGATCTGTGGAGGAAGAACTAAGAGGCACATATAGTCTCTTGGATCACTGATACAGTGTTATGAAGATATCACCAAAATGTATGACCTTGCATAATTTTGACACCCTAAAAATTGGTTGCAGAGGCCATGGATTTTATGGATATTCAAGTGAATTGAGTTTATTTTATCAGGTATGTCACAACCTACCTAGTTTTTGAAGTATTCTAGTTGAGGTGCTTATGGTTGAATGTCTATACAGTTGTTTGCATAGTTTACATTACAAAAACTATGCAAACTGTAAGACTCACTGTTGACACACCACTGTTTTAGCTGTGGTACTACTGCATCGGTGTGGAGGTGATCTGTAATAACTTCAAGTTGAAGAATAATTCACTTTGTATATTGGATGGAGGAATATCATTATACTATAATGACTGAATATATTCTTTGAAGATAAGTTCACTTTAGTATCATGGTTGAGCCAGCAAGACTTCAGCCCCAAACCACATGTGGACCAGAAATATTGTTTGGTGATGCATGGTAACTGTTGAAAATCAACTTTACCAGATGGTGTTGAAGGTGAATGGTTTACAGGAAATGTTATATGTTTAATACATCCCTTGCCATACAAGGGTGAAGGGATAGTATGGTCCATTGAGTAGGTCCTCTTAGTAGACAGGGGGTCAGCTGGACATGGGCTAGTCCCAACTGCTCCATTTATTAAAATCTCACAGACCGCACCAAGATGCGTTGATAAATGTATTGCTGAGCTTTATTTTTAATTTAACCCTTTTCAACACATGGGGTTAGACAATTTTATATGATATCCTGAATATTCTTGAATGTCTTAACTATATTTGTAATTATATTTGTAATTATGCATACATAAATACACAACTATTCATTCTTTGTAGCTAGTGGGATTATTTATCTATCATTGATGTGTTTTTGACTAAGCAGCTCATGAAGAAGTTACATTTTATTTGGAACAGTTTTGAATATATCAGGAGCTTCAATGGAAACTATTGTAGGATAATATATTTAGCAAAAATACTGAATGATTGGATTTTTACTGGCAGACATTGATTTTTGTAACAGTGTTCAACTGCAAATTTGGATCTTGGTTAATTACCCACATAGTAATATAGGTTAAAAAATAAAGAGTCATGCCCATCAAATTCAACTTTTTAAGCATCTCTGTTTCATGCATCTGGGAAGAAGGCAAAGCATCAACAGCAATCTGATTTCCATTTATTCTCAAAAAAGGATAAAAAAATAAAACAAATTATTGAATTAAAGAAGCCAATGACTGATTTTTATTATACATAATAAATGCAATACATAAATTGTATTTATTATGTATAATAAAAATATGTTCTGTTTTGATTGAAAATAAATATATAAACCAGTGCCTGATATTTATGACCACCTACTCAGTCTGGCATCTAACATCTAAAATCTAAATTCTTCTAATTGTTTCTCATTTCACATGAAATATTTATTCTTCTTTTCAGCTCATATTAATGCAAACAATTCTTAATCTTTTATTTTTTTCCATTTTAAAATGGCATTCGACAGGGTTACCATTGCTACTGTTATTATTCACACTGCTGCTGGAGCTCTTCTTTAGCTCTTTAGCTCTTTTTCTCATTATAAATGCTTTCCTATGAGACTGGCTGAATGCGCACGCAGCTCCAGCCGCGCATGCACATTCAGCCGAAGAGGAGGAGAGGAGGCGGAGAGGAGGAGGAGAGCTCCCCGCCTTGCGCTAGATAAAGGTGAGTGTTTAACCCCTTCCTCTCCCCAGAGCCCGGTGGGAGGGGGACCCTGAGGGTGGGGGCACCCTCAGGACACTATAGTGCCAGGAAAACGAGTATGTTTTCCTGGCACTATAGTGGTCCTTTAATGGTTAAGTGTTTAAAAGTGAGAGATCAGATCATAATATTAGACAATAACAATATCAAGATAAAGTCGATTGTGCACAACTGCTTAACTGATTTGTGAATATAACATATACATGCAGCTCGCAATTTGTCCACAACTCTTGCTCTTGAAAGTCTCACTCAAATGAAGGAACATATATAACAAATGACAACAGCTGAGATGCAAAGTACATTTTTTGTTTAAGTTGGAGAAGTTACTTGTTAAAGAGACCAAGAATGGAGGGAGGTGACCCCTCTTAAAAATATTTGGAGAAAATAAGAGAGTGCCCGTGGATTGAGATTGAGAAAGTTACTGCCATTTGCCTATCGAATCAATAAGGATGTCCCAACTATGGTAGAATGGTTTCAGGCACTGGAGTCTTGTTCACTGATACATATAAATATCATTAACTATTATTAACAGAGAAAAACAATTATCACAAGTTCAGGGAGAAATTGACAGCTTAAATAACCAATTGAAGACAAATGGACACTTAGATTTATAAATAATTTGATGATAAATTAAATATTAAGCTAGACATAAATTATTGAGAAAAAAAAAATACCTTCATGTCCTATTTTGAAAACATGAAAGAAAGTGGGTTTTGGAAATGGAGAAGGCGGTATATGGATATCACTGAGAGTATTATGAGTGATATGACAGAAATTTATTAGAGATGCTCATATGCTTCCAGGGTCATCCCAGTGGGTCATCCCAGTGGGAGATTGTGCAACCATAATTTGCCCTCTGTTAGTGAGATCTCTTCAGCTATGGAGAAGGTGTCACTTCCTTCTCACAGATTGCCAGTATGGAAATAAAAAAAAGAGTCAAGACAATCCAGGCAACAATAAGAGCGAGGAAGATGCAGTTGGGAGGCGCAAGAACGTAAGACCCATAAGAATGTGATTCCTGCCTTTAATTTATCTACACAAACTATTAATAAAAATGAAGCAACACATATTATCCAAAGGTTTCACTTTTGTGTCTGTGGTTGATTTTGATTTGTTTAAATCAATGTTAATATGTTTAGTCATTCTTTAGTGTTAAAAAAGGTAATCTTACTCTGACTCACCTATCCTGTAAAGAGGAAAATAATCAGAGGGTGGACATTGTTAACCATGACATTGTTAATTTCACATTTAAGGATCTGTGTGGAGTAATGGATTTGAGTTCTATGATGAATCCAGAATGTTTTTTTTTTCCCCACAGTTTCCTTAGATTGCTACTTGGTAACAGTGATATAGATTGTGTTGTTTGCTTTGGGTTTTTATTTCCATTTTTATGATCATATTTATTTTTGTTGGCTTTATTTCAGTATATTCAATAGTTTTTATGCTTATGTGTTATGTCTTATATCTGACTTTTTCATTTGATCCTGAGATCTTACCTTATTGTGTTTAATATTTAGGCAAACCCATATATCTTCAGATGCTCTACATTTTGTATTTTGCAAGGAGTATTATAAGTAAGCCAGTAGCTCTACACTAAAAATGGAGTCTAGTTAAAGTACAAGGGTACAAAATGTGTAGACTGCTGCTGTTTAGTTGCTCTATAAATTGTAAAAACTCGTATGTGGGAGAATAAAGTAAATAATAGCAACAAATAGGCCTTTCTACCTATGCAACGTATGCGTAATTGTTCAACATATACACAATATGTGAGGAAGTTGTATATTTCAGTCCATGAGTCACAGGAAATTGTAAAAAAAGTAGATCAAGACAGTATATTTAAATCTAACTCTACACTTTTTTGATGATCAATATACACAAAATGCTAGGTGATTGTCCTAAGGAAAATTCCTTAGGGAATTAAAATATTGTTTCATATTGCTGATTGAGGCTAATTGTAAATAAAGGTTATTTAAACCATTTCAGCTCAATGAAGTGGTCTGGGTGCCAGGTCCCCCAGGTTTTAACCATTCAGATGTAAACATAACAGTTTCAGAGAAACTGCTATGTTTACATTGCAGGGTTAATCCAGCCTCTAGTGGCTGTCTTCTTGAGTTTGTTTTCCTTTAACCCCTTAAGGACCGAGGACGGTTCAGGACCGTCATCTGCATTTTTGCATTGCCAACCGATGACGGTCCTGAACCGTCCTAACGGTAAGATGTACTTATCCGATCGCCGTCGTTCCCCCGGCGGCGATCGGTGGTGCTACCGTTGTGGGGAGACTGCCTGCAGCCCAGACAGTCTCACCATGGCGGATTAGGACCCCTGGGGGACTGTCTGTGCTGACAGGCAGTCTCCCTGCTAGTGTAAAATAAAAAATAAATTTAAGTTAATGTTAATAAAAAAAAAATAATAATAATATATGTGTGTATATATATATATATATATGATATATAGACATATATTATATCTATATAATATGTCTATATATCCTATGTATAATGTCATACTAAGTGTATTTTTATATTAATATGTACATATATTAATCTAAAAATACACCTGTAATTAAATTACACATGTATATATAATATATATATAATAACTATATATATTGTGTGTATATATATATATTATTATAAAATACAAATAATAAGTAGATTAAATTAAATAAAACAAATAAAAATAATAAAAATTTAAAAAGAAAATATATCTATATGAAATTTTATTCTAACTGTATTTTGATATTAAAATATATATATTTATATCAAAATACACTTCAAATGAAATTGTATATATATATCTATGTATATATAAATAAATAAAAATAATCCGAAATATACATATGTCCATATACAAAATTACATTAATAATTATATAAATATACACGTAGACTTCAAATATATAAATATGCATATATATTTAAATTCTACGTGCATATTTATGCAATATTTTTACATAATTAAGTTATTTTATTAATTGCAATTTGAGGGAGCTGTCTGCCAACCCAGGCCGAAAGTCCAGAGAATTTAATTTGCTAGCACTGTATTTTACCCTGTAACTTTCTATGACACCCTAAAACTTGTACATGGGGGTTACCGTTTTACTCGGGAGACTTCGCTGAACACAAATATTAGTGATTCAAAACAGTAAAACATATCACAGCGATGATATTGTCAGTGAAAGTGCCTTTTTTTCGCATTTTACACACACAAACAGCACGTTTACGGATGATATAATTGTTGTGATCCGTTTTCCTGTTTTGAAACACTAATATTTGTGTTCAGCAAAGTCTCCCAAGTATAATAGTACTCATGCAGAGAGAACTTGCTGGCATTTTGGATCTGGACTGCCCGTATGGGTGGGACCAGTCTGATATGCTTCAGATATGTTCTCTCTGTAATGGCACAAGATGAGCAAAAATCAGCTTGAGAACTGAGCAGGGACCGACCGAAGGGCAGGCTATTTCAGCTGCTGCCCGTTCTCAGTATTCTCTTGCGACCCATTTTTGACTCTCCACAAGTTTAAAGGGATAATCCAGACGTGGACCCCCTGCTCACGGTGCCTAGGGAGATATCAGCTATGCCTCACTGATGATGCCTAACAAGGCTGAAACGATCGTCTGGGGTTGCTGTATCTCTCGTGCAGAGAGAACTTGCTGGCGTTTCGGATCTGGACTGCTCGTATGGGTGGGACCAGTCTGATATGCTTCAGATATGTTCTCTCTGTAATGGCACAAGATGAGCAAAAATCAGCTTGAGAACTGAGCAGGGACCGACCGAAGGGCAGGCTATTTCAGCTGCTGCCGTCCTCAGTATTCTCTTGCGACCCATTTTTGACTCTCTACAAGTTTAAAGGGATAATCCAGACGTGGACCCCTTGCTCACGGTGCCTAGGGAGATATCAGCTATGTCTCACTGATGATGCCTAACAAGGCTGAAACGATCGGCTGGGGTTGCTGTATCTCTCGTGCAGAGAGAACTTGCTGGAATTTCGGATCTGGACTGCCCGTATGGGTGGGGCCAGTCTGATATGCTTCAGATATGTTCTCTCTGTAATGGCACAAGATGAGCAAAAATCAGCTTGAGAACTGAGCAGGGACCGACCGAAGGGCAGGCTATTTCAGCTGCTGCCCGTCCTCAGTATTCTCTTGCGACCCATTTTTGACTCTCTAATAGTACCCCCTATGTACAGATTTGATAGTGTTTTTGAAAGTTACAGGGTCAAATATATGGGTCAAATATTTTTACATTGAAAATGGCCAGGTTGGTTACGTTGCCTTTGAGAGCGTATGGTAGCCCAGGAATGAGAATTACCCCCATGTTGGCATACCATTTGCAAAAGAAGACAACCCAAGGTATTGCAAATGGGGTATGTCCAGTCTTTTTTAGTAACCACTTGGTCACAAACACTGGCCAAAATTAGCATTCAATTTAGTTTTTTTACTTTTTTCACACACAAACAAATATGAATGCTTACTTTGGCCAGTGTTTTCGACTAAGTGGCTACTAAAAAAGACTGGACATACCCCATATTGAATACCCTGGGTTGTCTACTTTAAAAAAAATATGTACATGTGGGGTATTATTCAGAGATTTATGACAGATAATAGTGTTACAATGTCACTATTGATAAATTTGAAAAAAAATATGTTTTGAAACCGCAATATCCTATAACTTGCAAAAAAGTCTCTATAACCTGCAAAAAAAGTCTCTGTTTCCTCAGGTAGGTGGTCTGGCAGGTGACACCCACTGACATGCTCTAGGAGTGAATTACCGACTGGTGACCGGGTTCGGTTGGAACAGGCCTGTTCCCATTGTAAATGAGGCACACAGTATGCCCACAGATTTTAAGTGTGATTCTGGCTCCTGAGAGCCTTGTGCTCGGTAGAAAATCCAGTTGTGTGTGAACAGTATAGCTCGTGGTGTCCCCCATCTGTAGGAAATCTTGCGCGAAGATGCTGCAGGAGAGGTTGCAGTGACTTTCGCCAGGTTAGAGTGCTCTTGGTGAGGTCTGGGAATATTGTTAGCGAGCAACCCTCAAAGAGCAGGGGATCCACAGTAGCTGGCTTGGTAGCTGCAAAGGACCATCCAGCCTCATGGATTTCACCTTCTTAGGCAGTAGCAAGACTCCTAAGGAGCACCTGATATAGTGGAGTAGGTCGGCAAGTTCAACCAACTCAGAAATGCCCCGGACTTTCATATTGTAGTGTCTTCTTTCGTCCTCTAATGCGACCA
This sequence comes from Pelobates cultripes, assembly GCA_933207985.1. Taxonomy (NCBI): domain Eukaryota; kingdom Metazoa; phylum Chordata; class Amphibia; order Anura; family Pelobatidae; genus Pelobates; species Pelobates cultripes. The sequence goes on from OW240914.1 coordinate 253,422,295, forward strand.
ACCTATCTGAAGTGGGGAGATGCTGCTGGGCTAGGTCTTTTACCTGTTGTTCCACCTTGATGACTCTAGTATCTTGGGTGCTTTTACAGGCCTTCAGCTGTGTCATCTTTGATGTGGCCCCTTCAATAGCTCCTTTATAATAGGCCATATCGGCCACCAGGTCTTTGCATAGATCCCCCCAGCAGTGGTCCGCAGTGACTGTGTTTCTGTGGTTTAATTCTGCAGTCTGGCTTTAGCCTGTAGGACGCCCCCTCCATGAGGTCAGTGGCAAACTCCTCCAAGGTGAATGAGGAGAGGTCATCGGCCAACGCCATTTTGGATCATGCGGCCTGCTGTGTGTTCTGCAGAATATCTCCGATATCTCTGCCATTGGAGCCTTTGTCAGCTTTCGCTTTTTTTTGTTTTATGGCCCATGGTCTTCTTACTATTGAGGTTTGTGGGGTCTTTTAGGTTCAGTTCCACCATATAAAGGCAAGTTTGGTATTTTTATTTGTAATTTTTTTTATTCCTCCTTTTTCCTCTATTGGTTACAATTTCTCACTTGAACTGTGAACAAAATACTGGAACAATGTGCATATATGTGTACTGCAAAATATATACATAATATTGCCCTATTTACATGCCCCGATTCCTGTTTTGCTCATCCAAATTATTTTCTTAAATATTTTTCATGGACAATATTGGATAAGCTAAACTTTTATGAGGACAACTATTGGACTACTCACACTAAACGTAATTTTTGAACAAAGCGGTTTGTTCAAAGCAAATTTTTGTGCTTTGCACATATTTAGTCTTTTTTTTAAGTTGCTTTACTTTGAGTATCTCTATATTGAACAAGCACGTTATGACAGCTCTCAGGTTGTAAGTTATTTAAACTCTTGTTTATGATTGTTTTATAAATGACCCCTAAATTTTTAATCAAATATGAAGAAGACCATTGTGTTAAAAAGTAGTCATTTATAAGGCACTTACTGGTAACTACTGGTATGTTACTGTAAATAACTGCACCACTCCACTTTTTGTAACTCTGTACTTTTCCATCTTGTATTTTCTCTGCTCATACTCATGACAATCTGTTTAGGAGATCATCAAGCTCATAAACTTACAATATTTTAAAATAAATATATCCAACAACACAAAAAGCAGTAAGGGAGAGAAAATATAAATGGTATCAAAGAAACAAATATTTCAGAGGTGGGCAACTAAAGAGTTGGTAAATTAATTAATTAGTAATAAGTGACTTCACACAAATGAAGAAGTGCAGTATATAAATTAAAGTAGAATGGTTGCCTGGATAGAAGGGGAAGATCGTGGGAAAATGTGCAATAAGTTACTCTGTGTGTGGGGAAAAGTTTATGCTGCATATAAATGTAGTTTGAGATACAATCAAACAAGCAGAGAATAATTAAGATTCCTCTAGGCAGTTACCAGTTTGGAGCTCCCTTCATACTTCACAAAGAGATGGTTAATGGGACCAAGTAAATTCATAGTTACGAGGCTCTTGTCAAAACCCTGGACCCTAGAAAGCCACCTAGGCTCATCTTTAAACAAGACATCAATGAACATTTATTAAACAGTATACTTTACATATAAAATGTTGATATATAATTTCAGTGATGTTTTATGACTTGTTTTGCTTCTGTGATTAAACATAAAAAAATATATATTGTAAACATTTGCAAAAGAAATCTGGTTTCCATTACATATTGCAATAAAATAATTCCTAAATTATACAACCTATTGCTTATCAATGCTTCCTATGCTAAACAAAGCATCCACAGTTTTGAGATAGCTATTGTGACAAAATGCAATGGTTTTATCCTCAATTTACATTCAACAGGAGATCCTGGTTCTTATTCCAGTAAAATCATGGTGGCCCAGATGCTTCTTCCGACGTTTGCAGTTTCTCACTGAACAGAAAGAAGTACCAAAGGACTTTACTGTACTGAACTGATCCAGGATGTTCTGGCTAGGTAACTGGCCTGATTGCTTGGCAACAATTTGGAAATGACCAGCTGTATTGATGTGTTTATAAGAGTTGCATGTCCTTATTCACATATGAGATTACACATGAATATATAATGTTGTCTTTCTTGTTTTGTTTGTTATGTAATAAACCCCTTTTTAGCTTTAGCTTGAAGACTCTTTATGTAACTATTGCACTTCTTGAATTTTTTTTTATTTTTTCACCACATAAAGATTTATATGAACCACAGATTGGGTTATATTTATAAGCAAAACACATTTAGAATTGTGCATACTAATATGAAGTATGTCACTTACACAATCCTGCTGTGTATAGTTAGTTTAACCTTTTGTACAACACATTTGAGCATACTCCACTTTAAACTAATGCTAATGTTTTAATGACACTTGCCTAAAATAGTACGGATTTAGTTGCAGTATATAATCACACATTTCATACACCTTTAAAAATGCCAATCTACCCTATTGATCAATACATCCTTACTCTCATACAAAGCTTGGACGTGGCTTTCTCAAAGTGAGTGGTCTGTAGCACTTAGAGTAGTATTCTTGTTTAGGAAATAGCTATATATAATATATTATCTGTCTCAATGGATTGTAAGAACATGTATCTCACAAAGAACATCTGCCCTTTAAAAGATATATAATTGCAATATAAATATTTGTAATAGTTACTCAGATTTCCATGTATTTCCTCCCTACTTTCAAATTCCCCATTGTTCTTTAAAGGCATAAGAATATTAATAATAATTATAATAGTAATAATATTAATGTGTTACTGTTATCTCACACGCTATTTGTAAACAATTAAGCATCTTGCATAAAAGTACTACAAATTTGAGGTTAGAAGAGCAAAGGTAGTGTACATATGATTATATCCCACAAATACAAATTTTAAAGCCCTGCTAAGTGCTCAAGAATATGTTGGAACTTAAGTGCATATTTAAAATAGTATTTAAAATAATTTTACTATAATATTTTATTTTTAATACTTTATTATTTGTTAGACAAGTCTGTCAAAGAGGAATATTATAGATAAGGTGCCATACATCAAGACTTTCAAGATGTTAGTTCATCACCATGTTCGTTAGGAAAAATGGACAATAATTGCACGTGTTTCTATTTACCAATAACCGAAAGTAATTTAATGTATTCACTGCACAGGAATACATTAATTTTCTTGCTTGACACGCAGAAAAAACTGTTGTTATGCTTTAACAACATCAATTGCTCATGGTAGGCATTCCCTTCTTCTTATTTGGATATATGCAACGACAAGGAAAAGGTATGGGAAAAACTGATAGTGTATTATATTCATATTGTTGCTGGTATAGGTAAGATAAAAATGTGCACTCACAATTGTTGTTGGTTAAAACTTATTTATACCAAAAACTGTTTTATCTTATTTATACCAACAACAGTTTTGACATATACTACAGTTTTTCCAGTTCTTTTTCCTTGTCGTTGCATATATCCAAATAAGAACTACTTTGGCGTTGTACCTATTTTGGCGCTGTTTTATCCAATTTTTAAATAGGAAAGACAGACTATGTACTAGGTGATTCAGCTGCCATTGGACTGTAATCATCTTATAAGTGCTGAATTATATCCTTTTATTTTATTCCATTCTTCTGCTAGCCTAGACTGATAAAGTGCTATATATAGTATACATTTTTTTATACTTTATATTTTTGTTTGCAGAAAGAGAACTGGCATTTCAGTAATGACATTCAAAAATGCACAATAAAGTTAGACATGCAACTAAAATAATACCAATGATGACAGTCTACCCTATAATCAGCAACCTGTTACATTAGGTGAATTAGACACTTGCCAGGAGTGCCTGTTCAAAGTGGCGATGTGACTGCAGTGGCTAGCTGCAGGTCAAAAGACTTTGTGCCCAACCCTTCATCCAATAACTAAGAGAGTTTGTGGTATGATCTAGACTTGGAGATTTGTTTTGTTCACAACTGGAATTTATTTGGAGTTTGTACTGAGTTCCTGAAATGAAGGATGTGCATGGGCAAAAGATTTGGTTTGGTTCGGAAATTTGGGTAAGTAAAAAAGTGTCTGCATCGGCGATTCGGACCAATGGTATTCGGTTCGGCACTTCCGAAATTTTAAACTTCAACAATTTGGGACTTTGGCAATTCAGAACTTCAGCAATTTGGACATTCGTAAGCATCCCTCTCTTGTTTTGCCACTTCTCAAAAATCCAAAGCACTTTGTCACCACGACCACTTACACATCTGTAGGGCTCCCTAACCCTAACCCGTAGCCACTACCATAACCCAAAACCCCTAACCCTATCCCTAACTACCACAAGCACTTACACATCTATAGGGCTCCTAGTGCCCGGACTGCCACAACAACCACTTACACAGCTATAGGGCTTCTAGTGCCAGCAATTAGCTTGTTGGACAAGATTACTGTCATCATTCACATACATTTCTTGATTTGCCACTTTTCAGAAATCCGAAGCACTTCGGAAATTTTTAAATTTGGCACTTTGGCAATTCGAACAAAATTATCTGAATATACATTCAAAACAAATTGCACATGTCTACCTGAAATCAATGTCAATTTAGCTAATTGTAAGGACAACATTTATCTGAACCAAAGTTAAAAATTTTGGTCAGTCTAAACAAATTTATTTTTTAATTAAACAATTCTGGTGAACAACGTTTTTTTCCATGCACAAGCCTAATGCATATATATTAAAATTGAGCTCCTTGTCTTTCCTCCTACTAATACTGATCCTCCTTTTTCGCTCTCCCTTTAAATTAGCGGTATCCACATCAGTCCATTCTCGCTGTCTTGGCGTTTTACTTGATTCTGGCCTCACCTTTGAGCCTCATATCCAGTCTGTTAACAAATCCTGTAGATTTCACCTTAAAAACATAGCCCGCATCCGCTCCTTTCTTACACAAGATGCTACTTAGGACCTTGTCCATGCTCTAGTAATCTCTCGCATGGAATATTGTAACCCTCTCCTAGTTGGTCTTTCAAAAAGAGAGGTCTTTCAAAAAGCCGTATGCCATGCTACAGTCTGTAATGAATGCTGCTGCCAGACTGATTTTCTTCTCCAGTTGGTCCTCTCACACTTCACCTCTCTGTCATTCCTTACATTGGCTTCCTGTATCCTATAGTAGTCAATTCAAAGTACTAATCTATACCTAAAAAGCAGTGAACAATTCTAGCCCCTCCTACATCTCTTCACTGATTCATAGGTATGCCCCTTCTCGGTCTCTACGCTCTGCCTATGACCTTCTCCTGTCCGCTGCTCGCACATGTACAACCAACTCACACCTGCAGGACTTCTCACGGACGGTTTCCTTCCTATGGAATAGCCTGCCTACCACTATCAGACTCTCCCCTAGTCTTCAATCATTTAAGAAGTGCCTTTAAACCCATCTCTTTAAGAAAGCTTATGGACTCCCAGAGTAACCTCTACCTCACATACCTGTCTCTTGCTCTCTCCTAAAAAGCAGCACTCTATTCTCTCCTCTAGTTCTGCTTCACTCTCACCTTGTTTGATTGCAATCTCCTGTCCTATTGTGTTTTATACCCCACCTCCTATAGACTGTAAGCTCGTTTTAGCAGGACCCCATTTCTGTAAGTTTTTTTAATTGTATTATTTATTGTTAAATCTCCCCTTTTATAATATTGTACAGCACTACTGAATCTGTTGGCGCTGTATAAATGCTAATAATAATAATAATAAAATATATATATATATATATTACTGTATATATGTACAGTATATGAAGGACAAACATAACCCACTTATGATTACTAATGCACATGCATTCTCCTCCTCAGCTTTACTGACATTGGTACAGTGGAACCTATTTTCCTATTGCCATATAAAGATCTTTTATTATTCTCCAGGTTTGACAGACAGAATCATTTTTTTTTTTTTTTAAAGTCCTTCTTAAATTTAAACACACAGTCAGGCCCGTCTCATTAGAGGATAAGCACTCTCTGCATCTTTCTTCCCCATCCACTCTATTATGCTACCATTATTAATTAAATCATTAAATTATTAATTAGTTTTAAATCAAATACAGAGGGTTCACAAAGCCTCAAGAACAATAGAAAGGCCAGCTTAGACGTTGCCAAAAAACATATAAAAAAGCCATCCCAGTTCTGGAACAGCATTATTTGGACAGGTAAAACTAAGATCAACCTGTAAGATAGGAAGAAGAAATTATGGAGAAGGCTTGAACAAATCATGGTCCAAAGCATACCACCTGATCTGTAAAACACTATGTAGGCAGTGTGATGACATGGGCATACAACCTATATAGCTGTACTCCTTACCTACTAAACCACAATAGGGCAATGAATGGGGTCTAAAACAAACCTTAAATAAGTGTACTTATGTTCTGATAGGTCCTCATCATCACTTCGATCCAAAACAGATTAGGATCGCAATGATGATGTGGTCCCTTTAAGAATAGGCGAGACGTCACATCCACATCTATTTATAGACGTCCTACCATGCGGCTGCATGGTTCAGCCAGACCGCGCGGCAGAAAGAGGCCTGCACGGATCGAGGTGAGTCGGTTGGAAAGCGCAGCAAGAGGGGAACTGCACGGCTCAGCGGAGGTAAGTAATGCCTCACTTAGGAATTACAGCTCTTTAATATATGTAGCGACCTCTTTTTCTAGGGACCAAAAGTAATTGGACAATTGATTAAAAAGCTGTTTCATGGACAGGTGTGAGCTAGTCCTTTGTTATTTCTTCATTAATTCTGCAGTTAAAAGGTCTGAAGTTGATTCCAGGTGTGGCATTCACATTTGGAAACTGTTGCTGTGAACTCACAACATGCGGTCAAAGGAGTTCTCAGTGCAAGTGAAACATTCCATCCACAAAAAGGTCAGATTGTCTATGGAAAAGAATAGTGGTGGATGATTGTAGTTTCCTTTCCATAGTAAAGAAAAAAAACTCACAACATCCAGCCAAGTGAAGAACACTCTCCAGGAGGTAGGCATATCTTCAAGAAGACTTCACAAGAGCAAATACAGAGGGTTCACAAAGCCTCAAGAACAATAGAAAGGCCAGCTTAGACGTTGCCAAAAAACATATAAAAAAAAACATCCCAGTTCTGGAACAGCATTATTTGGACAGGTAAAACTAAGATCAACCTGTAAGATAGGAAGAAGAAATTATGGAGAAGGCTTGAACGAATCATGGTCCAAAGCATACCACATGATCTGTAAAACACTATGTAGGCAGTGTGATGACATGGGCATGAACTGCTCCAAGGGCACTGGGTTACTAGTTTTTATTGATGATGTGACAGACAACAGCAGACGGATGATTTCTGAAGTGTATAGGGATACATTGTCTTCTCAGATTCATCCAAATTTAGTAAAGTTGATTGGATGACGCTTCACTTTACAGATGGACAATTACCCAAAACACACTGCAAAAGCAACCCAGGAGATTTTAAGGCAAATAAATTGAATATTCTGCAATGGATGAGTCAATCACCTATGCTCAACCTGTTTAAGCATGCATTTCACTTGGTGAAGACAAAACTCAAGACAGAAAGACCAATGAACAAACAACAACTAAAGACAGCTGCAGTAAAGGCCTGGCAAAGCAACAGAAAGCAAACAGAAACATCCAATGTTTGGTGATGTCCAAGCGTTCCAGATTTTAAGCAGTTATTTTTAGTGGAGGAGTTGGTGTGGTGCCTTTGTAATTCCTCAGATGTATATGCAAAAAATAGAAGATAGACAAAAAGAAGAAAAGAGCTGATAGTGTAGTATATTTTTGCATTCTTTGGAGAGATGTAATCAGTAAAATGTACACATACTTTTCTGGACCTCTAATTTAGTTACAACTTTAGCGCTTGAGCAGAATAATCCCTGCCTAAAGATATGGTGTAATGGTGATACAGCAAGCAGTATTTCTGGTAGTAGATATATTCATTGAACGTGTAAGGTAGAGCAGAGAAAATATAATATTGTATTATATCAAATGTAGTGTTGAAATCAATAAAAATATAAAGTAATGCACTCACATTTTAAGAAGTCTCTTGTATTGGCTCCTATTGCACAGCTTGAAGTGGTATAATCCCCACTCATAGCTTGGTTGCTACATCTAAGTGCTGCTTCTAAGTGTGTGATTGGAGATATTCTGGAGATGAACTAGAGGTAATCTAAGGTATACAGGAGGACAAAAAAAAATTAAGATTTGTTTGATTTAAATTATTAACCTCATTAAAATGGCAGACTTAGTTCAGTGTAATGGTTGTTATGCATTTGTTTCACGTTCCACTGTTTGGAGATTTTGATGCTGTCTAATCTGTAGACAGTTCTCTATTTTGCGGCAGGAAATTTTATTTTTAAAGTCTGAGATTTGTAAATTATCTGGTAAACAAACTCAGGCTAGAACTACTGCAAAGCCACTGCCGCAGAGACGTACTAGGACTGGCAGATGGATTACTGTAGGATCTGCACTTTCAAAGTGTAATGGTGTAACTGAGATATTCTCAGGCACCAGGGGTAATGGTGTTATGGAGACAGGCACTGAGGATAGAGGTGTTGTGGAGACCGGCTCAGGCACTGAGGGTAGTGGTATTGTGTAGACAGGCCCAGGCATTGAGGGTAGTGGTGTTGTGTAGACAGGCTCAGGCACTGAGGGTAGTGGTGTTTTGGAGACAGTCTCAGGCACTGAGGGTAGTGGTGTTGTGGAGACAGGCTCAGGCACCAAATGTAGGGGTGTTGTAGAGACCGGCTTGGAGACTATGGCGACGCCTAATAGAAAGCAGTTGTTGTTGGGGGATTTGATCATAAGAGGTGTGGAGATGGACAATGGTGGTTTTGTGAGATGTCTTCCCGGAGCTAGTGCTCACAGAGACAGGATACGTATTTGTAATATTGGTATAAAGGAATGTGTACACAGGAGGAGAAAGAAAATGTAATAGCTCTAATACACCTATGTAGTGGAATCCCCTACACCACTAAAAACACATAAACATACATACAAAATAATAGGTGGAGCTGTAAATTCTTGAGAAGTCTGTAAAATACAAATACAATACAAAATAGCGTAGTATGTCTGTAATTGACAATGAAACAAGGATAAGAAGTAGTAAAACTCACAAGGCTGGAGTCATACCGTCATATGACTCTGGAGGTATACGTCTCTGGACCATTGGGTCCAGAGACGTATACCTCCCCCCTTTGTTGTCAGCTTTTTGGTCTTCCCCCTTTTATGTTCCTTAATCGGTCCCCAAGAAGTACTTGGTAAACGGGTGGTTCTTCAATAATAGTATATATTTATTAGAAAATAACTGGTGTAAAAATTATTTTAAAATATCCATATATCAGATAATGCTGAATATAGGAATACAGTACAATGCATATGCAAATGCAAAATTGGAAAGTGTCCAATAAATGTTCAAAAAGTCCAAAACGCGTTTCACCTGTTTAACAGGCTTCCTCAGTTGGCTATAATCTTCTTTTTCCTCCTTCTTGTCCTTTTTATAAACTTGGTTTGCCGGTTTTTTCGCCTCCTTCCGTCACTTCCGGGTTTTTCGCGTCTGGAACGCAACGTGCGTTCCACCCCGGCAACTACTTCCGGGTCACCTAGAGAAGGGACGCACGTGCGTTCCAACCGCTAGCCGAACTTCTGGTTGACCTCTAAATGGAACGCACGTGCGTTCCACCTGCCCCTTTTGTGTCCTTCCTCATTCACGATCATTTTGCTAGATCGGGATGGTGCTTTGTTGGAACGCACATGCGTTCCACCAATGCATCTACTGAAAGAGGGTATAGATACAGGTATATAATGTAGGACAACATCTAAATAAAAGTATGCAAATACAAAGTATGCAAATTGTTATAAATCACATATGATTATAATCTAGGTGATGTGTATACTCAATTTAAAATTACAGTTCATGCAGTAGACATACATAAATACATAAATGGTATATACCCAATTTCAAATTCATGCAGTAGACATGCATAAATACATAAAGTGCAAGTTAATTGTGCAATATAGTATAGTGCCAGAGAGATAGAAATTATTATAAATTTTTCCTTATATAACAGAGCAGAGTGCAAAAATGTAAAGCCTCTATACATATCAATGGGGTGTATCTGATGTTCAATGGACGTTATTTGTAATTTTAAAGCCTCTAAAAATCTTTAAGGGATGCTAAAATGTTAAATACTCATAAAATTATTTTTAATAGAATAGTACGCAATGGATAAAAAAGGGATGATATTATACTAAAAATACATATGTAATATTAAGAATTATTTTAAGAACTACTTCATAAAATGGCATAGTTCAAAATCGTTGTTAAGTCCGTGTGGTGTCATAGTATTAAAGTTAAATATACATCGCATTTCTTCTTTCCCTATTTTATTCGTATAATCCCCTCCTCTCCAATCTTTTTTTACAGATTTAATTGCACAAAAGAACATTCCTTCTGGATTCTGTTGGTGCATCATTTTGAAATGGTTGGAGACACTGTGTGTTTCCACCCCATTTTTAATGTTTCTTATATGTTCCGCTATTCTAGTATTTAAATTACAGATTGTGCGTCCTACATATAAGAGGTTGCATGGACATTTCAAGATATAAATAACTCCTTTCGAATGGCATGTTAGATGGTCTTTTATGACAAATTTTCTATCTATATACGGCTCTAGATCTATTAAATGCCTTTTTCTACTTTTAGTATTTCTGCATGCCAGACACTGTCCACATCCATAGAAACCCTTGCTCATAGAAAAGAAGTTGTTTTCAATTGTTCTTTCCTTATTGCTACTTTGAACTAGAGAGTTTTTTAAGTTTTTTGCTCCTCTAAAGATAATTTTAGGTTTCTCTGGTAGCAAATTTTTTAATATTGGGTCATCTTTTAGGATGTGCCAGTGTTTTTTTATAACTTTATTTTTTTTTTTATTATTGCCATGGTAATTACATACAAATGGGATGTCTTGGTTCCAATTTAAATCTTTCTTTTTCTCTTTATATGTCAAAAGTTCCGTTCTATGTGTTTGTTGGACATTACTTAGAGCTAATTGGAGAGAGGTCTCATCGTATCCTTTTTCTAAAAATTGTGTTTTGATTTTATCGGCTTGTGTTAGATAGTCCTGTTCATTTGTACAGTTTCTTCTTAATCTAAGGAATTGTCCCTTGGGAGCATTGCTCAACCAGGGGATGTGGTGGCAGCTCTCTCTCCTAATATAGCTATTAGCGTCTACATCTTTAAAATAATTTTTCGTAATGATTTTATTTTGTATGATAGAGATCTCCAAATCTAAAAAGTTAATACATTGTGTGCTAATTTGTGCCGTTAAAATGATGTTCCACTGGTTATTGTTGAGGTAGTCGATGAATGCGAGTAGGTCTGTGTGAGATGATGTCCAAATAAAAAATATATCATCGATATATCGGCGATAGTTAACTAAGTTCGCACCCCATGCATGGCCTTGGTAAATAAACTTTTCTTCCCAATATGCCATATGCCGTATTTGTAATATTGTTAAGCGAGCAAAGCAGGAAGGGGAAATGGATGTACTTGTCCATCTGGCCCTGTATGTGAAGGATAGCATAAAATCTAGCCTAATAAAAGTTAGTGAGGCAAACATAGAGTCAGTTTGGGTTACGTTAGAATTTGGTAATCACACAGTAATTCATGTAGGTTTGATTTATAGGCCCCCATGATAAATAGAAGAGTTAGATAATCTAAGAGTTGTGGAAATAGCTAAAATGACAATGAAGGGGGAAGTTATCATCATGGGTGATTTTAATCTTCCTGATGTGAATTGGAAAATCAAAATAGCTGCTTGTGCCAGGAACACAAATATTATAAACTCCCTACTGGGATTGTCTCTCGTTGAGGAGCCAACTCATAAAGAGGCCATACTAGATTTAGTGCTAAAGGACCACTATAGGCACCCAGACCACTTCAGCTTAATGAAGTGGTCTAGGTGCCAGGTCCAGCTAGGATTAACCCCTTTTTCTATAAATATAGCAGTTTCAGAGAAACTGCTATGTTTACATTAGGGTTAATCCAGCCTCTAGCGGCTATCTCATTGACAGCCGCTAGAGGCGCTTCCGCACTTCTCACTGTGATTTTGACAGTGAGAAGACCCCAGCGTCCATAGGAAAGCATTGTGAATGCTTTCCTATGAGACTGGCTGAATGCGCGCGTGGCTCTTGCCGCGCATGCGCATTCAGCGAGGAGGTGGAGAGGATGTAAGTGTAACCCCTTCCTCACCCTAGAGCCTGGCGGGAGGGGGACCCTCAGGCACCCTCAGGGCACTATAGTGCCAGGAAAATGAGTATGTTTTCCTGGCACTATAGTGGTCCTTTAACAAATGGAGATTTGGTATCAGATATTATTGTTTAGGATCCAGTGATCATCAGTCAGTGTGCTTTAATATAAGAACAGTGACTGAGTCACACCACACAAAAACAAAGTTTTTAGACTTTAAAAAAACAGACTTTTCGGAGGCGGAGCCTAGCCACCAGAGAGGGAAGTCGCACGACACTGCAGCTCCGACACAAAAGCGGACAAAATCGCAATTTTTAGGGTCACCCCCGGCCATAACGTGCCCCCAGACGTCGGACCCACACACCTAACGACTATGGGACGCAAAACCAAAAAACCCAAGCAGGATCAACCTCACCTTGGGATGAATATCGGAGAAATGTGGCGCCTAGCACATGGCGCGGCCGGGCCCAAGATGGCCGACCTGTCGGGCGGTTGCTTCGATTTTTCGGACGACCTGGCTTCCGAAGAGGAAGAGACGCCTGAACTCACGCCGGCTAAACCCCCACCGACGAAACCGGACACATCCCCGGTCACGCTATCGGCGCTCAAGGGTCTCCTTGCCGACCTACAGACCACCCTGCAGGCTGACATTGCCACAATCAGGGGAGGGCTGCAAGGACTGACAGGCCGAATTGACAAGCTGGAAACCACCACTCACCAGGACTCTCAGCGTATACAGGTGCTGGAGAAAGCGGTGCAAGACCTCCAGCGGCAGAACCAGACCCACAAATGCCGCTTTGCAAATCTAGAAGACCTACGGCGGAGGAATAATTTGAAGCTCCGGGGGGTACCTGATGCTGTCCCTGAAGCGGAGCTGCCACACCTGGTGCGGAGAATGATGGGGGATCTCCTACCACAAAAACAGGCGAAAGCAACACCCCTGGACGGGCTTTTTAGAATCCCCAAACCGGCCAGAGCCCCACCGTCGACATCAAGTGACCTGATAATTAAATTCAGGCACGGAACAGACAAGGCGGCGATCCTGAAGGCAATCAGGGGTAGGCCAAACTATCGTTTTGAAAACATGGCACTGGAATTCTATAATGACCTGTCCGGCAGCACGATGGCCTGGCGGAGGTCGCTCAAGCCCCTCACATCCATGCTCCAACAGCGAAACATCGAGTACCGCTGGCGAATGCCCCGCATGCTTCAGATCATACATGGAGAGACCACATACCAAATCCAAGACCTACGAGAGGCAGACACACTCCTGAGGGATCTGGGACTGCCGCAGGACATTCTAATCAACCCTCAGCAACAACCTGAACCCAGACACAAGCATACCTGGAATCCAAGCAAAATTACCCCGTTCACACCTCGACGAAACACAGGGGAACCGTATGCTGCAGCGACCACATGAAACAACGAGAGACGCTCTGACCGAGACCGAGGGTGACTGGAACGACCCTCAAGCTACTTCACTTTGTGACTTTAAGTTAATTTGAGTTCTTATTCTTATTATATATATATTTTTTTTTTCTTAAAGTTATAGCAAGGTGATTGAAATATCTTTCTCCATTTGTGTATGACCCAACTATCTCACGCTTTACGCCGAGATGGAGCTGGCGGTGACCCCAGCCATTCATAATAAGTAGCATGAAGTATGATATGCCAAGACTCACTGCAACAGATAGCGCTACAAATGCAGTCACAGAATATCCTGCACACCCTCTGCACACAATCTTGTACATAGTTTAACTGTGGTTTAGCAGTATTTATATAAAGGTCACACAGGAATGTAAGACGCCCTGCCTGGTGGCACCCTGTATTAATGAAAATTTTAGGTATGATAAAACCTTAATGGCATTACCCGTTCCCCGGTAGTCAGCATTGCTCACCCTAACATAATCTGCAACACAATCCTTCTGTGTTACCTACTACGTGTCATGACTACTCGATCCAGCAGTTGCTACATTACAGATATGCCTCTCACTTATACACTATTCAGCATAACCAAGACGAGGTCTAGATAGTATAGCGATGACATGCTACGTAAATATTAAGCCACTGTTATCATCAGATAAAGTAAAGCAATAAGACAGACGTAGTTGCATAGCTACAACTTTGCTACCTTTCATCTATTATCTATCAAACTGAAAGAAAGCGGCCAAAAATGATCTAAATGCAGATATATATATACTCACCCACTGCTTAATGTAACGTATTCACTATGTTGTAAGCTTTAGCCTGTTGAAATTTCAAGATGTTACTACATTGTCTAAACCTGTTTAAACACCACCAAGTTATCGAGTCTGACTGACAAGCTTCATAATCATTTAACATATAAAATGTGCACGTATTAACATGTACCCTATTGTTACCATTATTACTTGAAAGCATGAGGAATGCCGTTGGGGTACCGCATGCTCATTGTTATACCTCTACGCACTACAAAAATAAAGAATTAAAAAAAAAAACAAAAAAAAAAACAGACTTTTCTAAAATTAGAATATGTGTAAAGGAGTCATTATTAGACTGGAGCAATTTAAATGGAGTCCAAGAGAAATGGGATAATATAAAAGTTGCACTGCTGAAGGCAACAGAAAAATGCATTAGGCTTGTCAGCAAAAGCAAAACATTCAAGAAACCATTGTGGTACTCTGGAGGTGTGGCCAAAATAGTAAAAAACTAGTTAGCATTTAGTAATTAGTGAGGAAGACAGAATGATCTATAAGATTAGGCAGAAAGAGGCTAAGCAAGTTATAAGAGCTTCCAAATCACACACAGAAGAGAAAGTAGCACAGTCAGTAAAAAAAAAG
The DNA here is from genome assembly GCA_933207985.1 of Pelobates cultripes. Classification (NCBI taxonomy): domain Eukaryota; kingdom Metazoa; phylum Chordata; class Amphibia; order Anura; family Pelobatidae; genus Pelobates; species Pelobates cultripes. The sequence continues at coordinate 253,437,349 of OW240914.1, forward strand.
AGGACAAAATATTTTTTAGATACATAAATGAGAAAAGAAAGGTAAAACAAGGATTAGTTAGATTAAAAACAGAAGAAGAAAGGTATGTAGAAGAGGATAAAGGTCTAGCTGACTGCCTCAATTAATATTTTTGTTCAGTATTTACAGATGAAAATGAAGGAAAGGGTCCTCAGTTAGGAAAAAGGACAAATTAGTCATTTGTTACATGTGAGTTTACAGAGGAAGAGGTTCTATTTCAACTGTCAAAAGTAAATACAAATAAGTCAATGGGACCTGATAGAATACACCCAAAGTTTTTGAAAGAGCTTAGTGGTGTACTAGCAAAACCATTACCAGATTTATTTAACCAATCATTGTTAACAGGAGTAGTCCCAGAAGATTGGTAAGTTAGCAAATGTTGTGCCCATTCACAAGAAATGTAGTAGGGAGGAGTCAGGAAACTATAGGCCAGTAAGTCTTACTTTAGTAGTGGGGATATTAATGTAAACCATGTTAAAGGATAGGATTGCTGAACATCTAAAAACACATGGATTTCAAGATCAGAGACAACATCGGTTTACTTCAGGGGGATCATGCCAAACTAATCTTATTGATTTTTTTTGATTGGGTAACTAAAATAATAGATCAGGGTGGTGCAGTAGACATTGCGTAACTTGGAGTATTGTACACAGTACTGGAGACCGTATCTCCAGAAGGATATTGATACTTTAGAGAGAGTTCAGAGAAGGGCTACTAAACTGGTCCATGGATTGCAGGATAAAACTTACAAGGAAAGGTTAAAGGAACTGAACATGTATAGCTTAGAGCAGTGTTTCCCAACCCAGTCCTCAAGGCACACCTACCAGACCAGGATTTAGGGATTACCCAGTTGTGTCTAAGGTGTTTTTACAAAGAAGAAAAAAAACACCTTAGACACAACTGGGTAATCCCTAAATCCTGGACTGGTAGGTGTGCCTTGAGGACTGGGTTGGGTAACACTGGCTTAGAGGAAAGACGAGAGAGGGGGGATATGATAGAAACATTTATCATTTATATGATAGAAACAAAGGAGTTTAAGCATGCATGGGATATGCATAAGGCTATCCTAACTATACACTAAGGCCAGGGACTAATGAAAGTATTTTAAAAATTGGGCAGACTAGATAGGCCGAATGGTTCTTATCTGCCGTCACAGTCTATGTTTCTATGTTTCCTCATGGGGTAGAGCAAATACTAGTTTGCTCATCCGGAAAGCATAGGTGGTATATGTCCCCACCAAGGATATGTAAAGCAGGAATTAAGCAGCAGCAGGGTGTAAAGTTCCAATAAAACTTATTTATAAAACTGATAAAACAAATAAAAATAGTAATTAATAAAACACTTAACACATTTCATCTCTATATGACTTTATCAAAAGTGTATTACAGAGAATTACCTGTTCCTTTCTTCAAGCAGTTATTGCCCGCAAAGGTTTCTCAACAAAGTATTAAAAATTTACATTTTATTTATGATTGCACCAATTTTTCCAATTACATCTGAGCACCCAAAATAAGGTGGGTATGAAAATGGTTGCAATTCCTAAACGTTTTGTATGATATTTTTGTTCAACCTCTTAAATTTAAGCTGGAAGTATGCTCTTCAAATGAATCTCAGTTGTTTCATTTCAAATCCATTGTGGTAGTGTACACATCCAAAAATGGTGTCTAAATATTTCCAGACCTGTGCTGTGAACATTTATGCATTTATTCATTTCAAAGGCTATCTGAAATATTGTAATAATATAGTATAAATAGTATAAATAAACCTTAAAAATTAATAATATAAATTAATAGTTGACACAAGGTTTTGATCTTGTTAACTGATGACTTTATTCACTAAATAGTTGAAAGAAGTTTTATTATACAGCCCTGAAATATATTACATTCTTTTTTTTCACCAGCAAAGGAGTTAATATTATAAATGTGTACACAATTATTTCACATAACATTCCAATATTATCTTGCTTGTTCCACATGAACTGTATAACTCATAAGAGTAGGGATTATGGGATATAATTTTACACTCTAATAGGACATGCTTAATCACAAACAAATAATCATTGCTTTGTAGGGTTTCAGGAAATGAGAGAAAATAATATGGGTTAAGAAAAATTGGTTCAGAGGAAATGTGTCTTTTGAAGACATGACATAATTATGTTCTCCTGCTGACCATAAGAAAATGATTGGCCCATTGTCTCCCCGATGTATTTTAAAGCTTTATGGCAGGTATATGACAAAACCTTTATTAATAATTAGTAGTGATATTAATGTACTGTTCTGTTAGGAAGGATTTATTGGGCAACTTTTTATGCCCTAATCTTCTTGAGGATGATCAGACATTTCATGCTCTAATTGCACAACAATGAGACGTGGTCATGATATTTTCTAATTTAGACTTTTTTGACTATGTTTCTGTTATTATTTAACTGGCTTCTACTTTAGTCATGCGATGTGTCAAACCTTTTAATACGAGGTACAGTTCTTATTTTAGATTTCCCATGAACTGCATTTTTTTTTAGATTATTACAAATTAAACTCTTGAAGTTATGCAGCTCCAAATTAAAAAAAAAAAAAAAAAAGATAGTAGTAGTGGTTTTTGAAAATATGGTATTGTTACACTTCACTTTGTAAAGATAATCAGTTTCAGAGCTCTTTTATTAAAATGTAAAATACCTCCAAATTGAAAAAGTGCTAATGTTAGGATGAAATTGATTATTTTTATTTTTTTGTAAAATAAAATAAAACCACATCCATTTGGCCTCTCAGCCCTCAGTGGTCTCTTTCAAGAGGGAAAATACAGCTAAATGTTTTCTGTTTACAAAGTGTGTAGAATGCTACTGTGCAAATATCCAAACTTATCAAATCTAATTAAGATGAGAGAAAAGAGGAGCAATAAAACCTGACAAAGGGTGCAGTCCACTCACACAAATACTTCTAATTCATTTGTTTTATTTGTGCATGAATTTTAATGTACTCTGACTAATTGGGTGAAAAAAAGTCAAACAGCAAACGGAACAAATCTAAATGATTGCTCAAACAGTCAGGCAATTGTTACTAACACCATCTTTTGCAGATTATACTGCCTGAAAATACTAATTGAAGCACCCTAACTTGACGATTTTTTATTTTTTTTGCTATATAATATACCCTATTCTTCTTTGCAGATTGCCTCTAGTTCAGAAATATATTTAGGTTAGTTCTCATTAGTTAGTATATTTGAAGAGAAGAGACTGCAGATCTAGGACCACAGTGGCATAAAGGTAATGCAATCTGGTAATGCATTGGTCTTATACAGGTGGCAAGAAAATGGTCACGATGGAATGTTGGGTGGTGGGAGAAATGGGAATTAGCCAGGTGGTAATGGCAGGGTTGATGAGAATATTTAAATAAATAATTTTATGGAAAGTTGGATAAGTAGATTGTGAAATGAGTAGGAGAGCCAGTGAATGTGGTGGGTATAAGGAAAAAGAGGAATGGTGAGAAAGAAAATCCTGGATGGATTACAGAGGAGTATATTATAGGTATATTATTAGTGAGGGTATAGGAGGTCATGCTGCAGGTATACTAGTTTTGTACTGATACTTTGAATTCAAGGGAGAAAACAAAGTTAGCAAATAAAAATTCTAAAAAGTATTTTATACCATGAATTCTAAAAGTGTGATCACAGGCATAGCCCAATGCATAGCAAATATATAGTTGTGGGATCACTTAACTTATCTGTCTTAGCTCTCACTTCTTTTCCATGCCTTATGGGACATATCTTGATTACATAATAACAAATTCCTATTTACACTAGGAGACATATTTGTTGTATTTTTTCCTTGATCTGTTTTTTTAAATTTATTTAATATTCTTGCTGTGCAAGTGAATACAAAGAAGCTCACAAACCCACAACAATGATGGAAAGCAGTCATAGTAACAGACATATTATGACATGAATGATTAGACATGAGCTTGATCCAGACATGTCTCTCCTCCATGACAGTCAGGCCCTGCCCCTCCTTGGTCATTTTTTTATGAAAACAATTTGTCTTTAAAGGGTTAAACAACACATGGAGTGACACCTTCTAAAAAAGTTATTGATAAACAGAGCTTGACACTGCTCCATGACCTATACAGTCAAAATTATTATATCTAGCAGGATAAAGTTAGATTTGAGATGGCATCTTGATATGAGCAGCTATACCTAAATTGTTAAACCATTTTACTAAGTGAAAAAGCAAATTTATGCTATACAAAATCTGTATATCTACCGGCAAAGTGTTTAATTTTGAAATGTTATTCCTTTTTAAATAAATGAGCAAATGTTACTGGTGCAAATACAGTAGTATGTTTTAAAATGTGTCTTGGATAAACAAAAGGATTTCTTAGATAGAATATGATGTAGTAATACTTTTTTTAGTTTTTTTGAGTCAAAAAGTGGTAGACTAGATAGCTATTATCATTTGCATATTATATGGTTCTGTTTGTCAATATTATAATATCATATTTTGAAATATTATAATGCCATCATAAGCTTAAAAGGCAAAAATGCACTAGAGACTTTTATTTTTAAACAGCAAACAATAATTTACCTGAATTGCAAATTGTAAACCAATATAGCTGAGTCCAAAGTGTGTTTTTTTTTTTTTTTTAAACTATTTACCAAATGTTCAATTTTGGGCTAAAACTGAAAATAATTCCTACATACTTTTTACTGGGATGGCAAATAAATAATATGAAACAGCTGTAGAGAATTCCATTTTTCAATGCTGTAGTGAAGCCTTTCATTTCAAATGTAAGAAGAATACAGTTAGTTTGTTCTTTAATCAAAAGCCGCAGCAACAGCCTTTCAAATTGTACATACAAAGCTTACATTAAAATGATGGATAATTACAGTCAAAAGTAACAGCTGGTCAACAAATTTTGCTTACTTTGGATAAACACATTATTTATACAATATTCACTAAAAGGTGTGGGAGGTCCTGTAATATGTCTAAATATGGTAAAGTATTGCTAAATATAGAAATAAAAAGCATTTAACAACTTGGATACATCTTCAGACAGTAGAAATATATAATATATTACATTTCACAGAATATTTGTTAGGAAATGATTTTCACATTCTTATTTTTAAGTCTACACATTTGCACATTTATATTTTCTAATGCAATAATATTGTGTAATATAACATTTTTAAGATAATATATTTTTAATATATTGCAACAAAAACAGAGAAAATGAGAACTTGTATAAATATTAGAGGAACTCAGTAGCTTGCCCTTTGGTAAATCCCCGCTCAGGTCTCAAAATTGTTTTTGCTCATGTGTGCCATTACAGAGAAGACCAGCTCCAAGGCATATAAAACTAATTCCACCAATAGTGGCAGTCCAGAACCAAAATATCAGCAAGTTGTCTCTGCACAAGAGATACATCAACCCCGGATGATCATTTTGTGAAGAATAGCGAGGTTGCAGTCCATATGCAGAGCAATAAACTGCAATCTTTAAGTTTGGATTCCAATATTGTTGAATGGGTTAGGCAGTGGCTAAATAATAGGCAACAGAGGGTTGTAGTCAACTGAGTACATTTGAAGCAAGGTCTAGTTACCAGTGGGGTACCTCAGGCATCTGTACTTGGACCCATTCTCTTTGCTGATAATACTAAAATTTGCAACAGGGTTGATGTTCCAGGAGGGATAAGCCAAATGGAAAATAATTTAGTAAACTAAAAAAATGGTCAGAGTTGTGGCAACTGACATTTAATGTGGATAAGTGCAAGATAACGCACCTTGGATGTAAAAACCCAAGGGCAGAGTATAGGAAATTTGATACCCTACTAACCTCAACATCTGAGGAAAGGGATTTAGGAGTAATTATTTCAGATGACTTAAAGGTAGGCAGACAATGTAATAGAGCAGCTGAAAATGCTAGCAGAATGCTTGGTTGTATAGGGAGAGGTATTAGCAGTAGAAAGAGAGAAGTGCTCATGCCATTGTACAGAACATTGGTGAGACCTCACTTGGAGTATTGTACGCAGTACTGGAGACCGTATCTTCAGAAGGATATTAATACTTTAGAGAGAGTTCAGAGAAGGGCTACTGTAGCGGAGTAGAGGTATTATCCAAGGTAGCTCCACTGGTAGACAGGAACAGCAATCCAAGACAGGTACAAAACAGGTAGCGTAGTTACAATCCCTTCCCTCCAAGAACTAGACGACACATAGCTTGGAGGTCAACTGCCAGGTTTATTCACACATTTGCTTTGATGCCCTTTTCCCATACAAGGGAGGTAACTTAACATATCCAATCACATCGTGGTTACCTCCTCTCCCTCTCCTCCCCTTAGATTAACAGTTAAGCTCATTAGTGGGAACAGAGTTTTCCCCCATTTCTGGATGTCCCCTAAATACAGGGGGTACGGTGACAAATGAGGGGTCCCCTGGTTGGTCTGGTCTGGGTGAGCAACATACTCAAATTTCACCCAGATCAGACCAGGGGTTCGGGAGTTACAGACATTCAAAGATTTGACCGACCGCAGGGATTTGGTAGCCGAAAACAGCTCCATGGATTCTGGCCCTGCGGTCGGTCTATTACACTGAACTGAAAGTACCGAATGTTCAGCCATCCGGCTCTAATCTTAGGTTCGGATGAATCCCCTAGTCTGGGGGATTCATCCTACCGAACGGCGGGCCGTTCGGCAGTTTGAATTGGGCAGTTCCGTGGTCCTGGAGGTCTGAGCGGTGTCTGGGTAGTCGAGCGCCCGGTTTTAGTTCCAGGCGCTCGACGACCAGACACCGCTGTTCGGCAGTTAAGATGGCCGCCGCCACGTGGGTTTTGTGCGAACGGCGGCCACCCACGAACCCAATTACCTCTCTGGCAACATTGTTTCCCTCTATACAGGGGAAGCACACGACCACAGCAGGGTGGTCGTGCATTCGGCACTTTCCAGCGGTTCGCATACCAGGTATTCAGCGATTATTAGGACAAATACAACGCAATAATAATGCAGGTACAGTCTCTTGTGGCTGCTTCTGCCTCAATGCTCCCCCAGAACCAAGCCAGCATACACAGTCTGATCCCAACGGATCGGCTTGGGGATGTCTGGAGGAGTACTCACAGATCACTTGTCCAGTTCAGTTTGTCGAGATAACCCGTCGGCATTTCCATTGAGCTTCCCCGGGCGATATTGGATGGTGAAATCAAAGGGCTGTAGCGCTAAGCTCCAGCGCAGCAACCTGGCATTGTCCCCGGACACCCGGTTCAGCCAGACCAACGGGTTGTGATCTGTGAGTAGTGAGAATGTTTGTCCATACAAATAGGGCTGCAGTTTCTTGAGGGCCCACACCACGGCAAGGCATTCCTTTTCGATGGCGGCGTAGCTTACTTCTCTGGGTAAAAGTTTTCTGCTGAGGTAAGCTACCGGATGTTCACCGCCATCGGCTCCGATCTGGCTCAGTACTGCTCCCAATCCAAACATGGAAGCGTCTGTGTGGACGAGAAAACGTTTAGTTGGATCGGGAGCAGCTAACACAGGGGCATTAACAAAAGCATTTTTCAGGAGCTGGAACGCCTGTTCACACTCTGGGGCCCATACTACTAATTTCGGGAGGTTCTTGCGGGTTAAGTCGGTAAGGGGCTTGGCTAGGGCGCTGTATTTAGGTACGAACTTTCGGTAATACCCTGCGGTCCCCAAAAAGGCTAGTACCTGGGTTTTAGTGTGGGGGGTTGGCCATTTAGCTACGGCCTCTATTTTGGCTGGCTCGGGTTTTTGGTGGCCGCTGCCCACTCGGTGTCCTAGGTATTGGACCTCGGCCATCCCTATGTGACATTTACTGGGCTTGAGGGTCAGTCCGGCTTCTCGGATGCGGTCTAGTACTGCCCCGATATGGTCCAGATGATCTGCCCAGGAATAACTAAAGATGGCTATGTCGTCTAAATAGGCACACGCGTACTCCTGAAACCCGTCTAATAATCGGTCCACCATCCTCTGGAATGTGGCCGGGGTGTTCTTCATCCCAAAGGGCATGACCCGAAATTGGTACAGGCCAAATGGGGTGACGAAGGCCGATTTGGGAATAGCGTCCTCGGCTAGAGGAATTTGCCAATATCCCTTGCAAAGATCAATGGTGGTTAAGTATTTACCCCTAGCCATTTTGTCTAGTAACTCGTCTATCCGGGGCATGGGATAGGCATCAGACACGGTTTTATCATTGAGTCTCCTGTAATCTACGCAGAAGCGGGTAGTTCCATCCCGTTTCGGCACGAGTACTACGGGGGATGCCCAGGGGCTATCCGAAGGCTCAATTACTCCTAACTGCAACATTTCTTTCAACTCTTTGTACATGTTCCCCCTCACCGCTTCAGGAATGCGGTAGGGCGGTTGGCGGAGCGGGGTCGGGTCTAGGGTTTCTACTCGATGGGTAGCTAGCGGGGTATATCCCGGGAGGTTGGAAAAAGTGGCTCCTTTTTCCCTAATTAGACTTTGGGCCTGAGCTCTTTCCTGAGGATCCAAGCGCTCCTCTAACTGTACAGCGGCTAGATCCTCCTGCAGAGTTCCTCGGGCCAGCATATCAGGGAGGGGTAGGTTATCTGCGTCCTCCGCAGCTGAGGCGCAGATGGCGGATACCTCCTCTGTGCGCTGGCGGTAGGGTTTTAGCATGTTTACATGGAACATGCGTTTACCCCCGATCCCGGCGCAGGGGCCAATTATATAGGTGGTATCACAGATTTGCTCTACCACCTGGAATGGGCCCTGCCAGGAAGCCTGCAGCTTATCAGTAGTGACGGGTCGTAGGACTAGTACCTTCTGGCCGACCTGAAAGCTGCGGTCCCTGGCTCCCCTATCATACCATCGGCGCTGGCGGGTCTGAGCCGCCTGGAGGTTGTCGCGCACGGCCCGGGTCAATGCCTCCAAGCGGTTCCGAAACTCCAACACATAAGGTACGATAGGGGTGCCGTTAATGGTCGTTCCCCCCTCCCAGTGTTCCCTGATTAGATCTAGGGGTCCCCTTACTCTCCTGCCGAATAACAATTCGAAAGGGGAGAACCCAGTGGACTCTTGGGGCACCTCTCGGTAGGCGAACAGGAGGTGGGGTAGGAACCGCTCCCAGTCTTTCTGGGTTGCTACGAACGTGCGAATCATCTGTTTTAGCGTTCCATTGAAACGTTCGCAGAGGCCATTGGACTGGGGGTGGTAGGGGGAGTTAAGGATAGCTTGGACCCCGCATACTTTCCACAGCTGGTGAGTGACCTCAGCGGTGAATTGGGTACCCCTATCGGAAATAATCTCCCGGGGTATCCCCATGCGGGTAAATATGCGCATAAGGGCGTCTACTATGGTCTCGGCATGCACATTTGTTAGGGCCACTGCTTCTGGGTATCTAGTGGCGTAGTCTACTACGGTTAAGATGTATTTTTTGCCAGACGGGCTCTTTTGTTTCAGCGGTCCGATTATGTCTACTGCTACCCGGCTAAAGGGTTCTTCGATTATGGGCAGGGTGTATCGGTCCCCTCGCTTCCCCACTCTTTGGCAGGTATCACAGGTATTACAGTACTGCTTAATATCCTGTGATATCCCTGGCCAGAAGAAATTCTGCAGCAGCCGATGTTTGGTTCGGCTGATCCCTAGGTGGCCTGACATGGGGATGTCATGGGCGATTCGCATTAACTCTTGTCTATACTTCCGAGGCACAATTAACCGTTTGATGGGTACGGGAACTGATCCGGCTACTATCTTTTCGGCATACCGGTATAATAACCCCTTATCCCAAGCGTATCTTTCCCCCTCTATGCCAGTCTGGTTTTTATCTACCCGGTCCTTGTAAACTTGTAGGGATGGGTCTAGGGCGACCTCGCTACCAAATTCTAATGGGGCGGCCCAGGGTAACACAGTGTGATCAGGGGGGTTCGGGCTTACCTGAGCCTCAGAGTCGATGTGTGGTGCCGTGGTGCGAGCCTGTTGACGGGTGATGACCGGGTAGGCCTCCTGTGGAGGAGGTCGGGTAACAAAAGCGGAGGTTAGCTCCCCCAAGTCGTTCCCCAAAATCACATCCGCAGGTAGGTCCTGCATCATCCCCACTTCAATTTGCCCTGCCCCCGCTCCCCAGTCCAAATGTAGTTTCGCAGTGGGTACTTTGTAAATGGCTCCCCCTGCCACCCTAACCGCAATACAGTCTCCAGTGAGATGGTTCGGGCCCACTAAATGATTCCGTATCAGAGTGATGGTGGCCCCAGAATCTCGTAATCCCTCCATCCGCTTTCCCTCCACGTGGACCACTTGTCGGTGGCCTTGGCGGTTGTCGGATGCCGCCTGTACCGGGTTTACCTCATGGAGGGTGCCCAAGGGTTCCTCTATTTGGGTAGGGGTGAAAGGTTGAGCCAATGCTCTGGCCTGATAGCAGTGGACTGCGGCTCGAGGGGTGGTTGGTGGTCGTGGAGGAGTCCAGGCCGGCCTGGCCCGGTTTCGGGGACAGTCTCGTTGCATATGCCCAAGCTGGTTACAGGTATGGCACCGGATAGATGCCCTGTTGTTGTACCGGGGGGGTTGTGACTGGTAGGTCCCCCCTGGTCGGGGTGAATCTACTGGGGTAAGTCGGGGAACATCTAGTAGATGAGTGCTGTTCCCGCCGGGTGTCCTGATGCTCATCTGCTAACTTAGCGGCCTCTTGCAGCGTACGGGGTTTACGATCTCTTACCCAGATCTGTAGATCTTCTGACAAACATTGGTAGAATTGTTCCAGCACCATCAACTGCGTGATCTCTTGGGACGTGATGGCTTTTGCTGCCTCTATCCACCCGGTGGCTGCCCGTTGTAGTCGGTGTGCGAATTCTGCATGCGAGTCTTTTCCCGGTTTGAGTAGTTTCCGGAACTGTATTCGGTATGCCTCAGGTGTAATGGCATACCGTGCGAGCAAGGTTTGTTTTACCTTCTGATAGTCCCGGATGTCCTCTGCCGGCATGGCTCGGTAGGCATCTGCGGCGCGGCCTGACAGGTTACCCGCTAGCAGGGGCACTTGGTCTTCGGTGCTAATGGCATGTAGCTGGCACAACCGTTCAAAGTCCTGTAAATAGCCATCAATGTCCCCCTCAGTATCATTAAATGCTTTAAATGCCTGATACGGTATTTTAGCTTTTGCTGGCGGGGTGGGGACAGCCGTTGCGATTCCTCCCCCCTCTTGTTGGTTCCTCGGTGTCGTTCGCAGCATGATGTATGCCTGTACATCGTTGTAAACCTGGTCTGCCTTCTGCGCTGCTACGTCTGGTGGGAATAGAGCCATCCTGCACCTATATTCCCTGGCAAACTCAGATTCCTCCTCCCTTGGAGGTGCTGCAGCAGCTGCGACTCTGTCTCCTTCCATGAGTTCTGCGATTAGGATAGCCTTTGTTTTGTTGCTTGCTATCCTCCCTCTCGCTTCTAGTAGCTCTCTTAGCGTGTCCCGTTTTAAGAGGGTATAATCCGTTTCCATTCAGTCCTTTTTAATTCCTGCTGACTCCTTTTTGCTGTGTAGTACGATCCCACCGCTGCCACCAATTGTAGCGGAGTAGAGGTATTATCCAAGGTAGCTCCACTGGTAGACAGGAACAGCAATCCAAGACAGGTACAAAACAGGTAGCGTAGTTACAATCCCTTCCCTCCAAGAACTAGACGACACATAGCTTGGAGGTCAACTGCCAGGTTTATTCACACATTTGCTTTTATGTCCTTTTCCCATGCAAGGGAGGTAACTTAACATATCCAATCACATCGTGGTTACCTCCTCTCCCTCTCCTCCCCTTAGATTAACAGTTAAGCTCATTAGTGGGAACAGAGTTTTCCCCCATTTCTGGATGTCCCCTAAATACAGGGGGTACGGTGACAAATGAGGGGTCCCCTGGTTGGTCTGGTCTGGGTGAGCAACATACTCAAATTTCACCCAGATCAGACCAGGGGTTCGGGAGTTACAGACATTCAAAGATTTGACCGACCGCAGGGATTTGGTAGCCGAAAACAGCTCCATGGATTCTGGCCCTGCGGTCGGTCTATTACACTGAACTGAAAGTACCGAATGTTCAGCCATCCGGCTCTAATCTTAGGTTCGGATGAATCCCCTAGTCTGGGGGATTCATCCTACCGAACGGCGGGCCGTTCGGCAGTTTGAATTGGGCAGTTCCGTGGTCCTGGAGGTCTGAGCGGTGTCTGGGTAGTCGAGCGCCCGGTTTTAGTTCCAGGCGCTCGACGACCAGACACCGCTGTTCGGCAGTTAAGATGGCCGCCGCCACGTGGGTTTTGTGCGAACGGCGGCCACCCACGAACCCAATTACCTCTCTGGCAACATTGTTTCCCTCTATACAGGGGAAGCACACGACCACAGCAGGGTGGTCGTGCATTCGGCACTTTCCAGCGGTTCGCATACCAGGTATTCAGCGATTATTAGGACAAATACAACGCAATAATAATGCAGGTACAGTCTCTTGTGGCTGCTTCTGCCACAGCTACTAAACTGGTTCATGGATTACGGGATAAAACTTACCAGGAAAGGTTAAAGGATCTTAACATGTATAGCTTGGAGGAAAGACGAGACAGGGGGGATATGATAGAAACATTTAAATACATAAAGCGAATCAACACAGTAAAAAAGGAGACTATATTTAAAAGAAGGAGAACTACCACAACAAGAGGACATAGTTTTAAATTAGAGGGGCAAAGGTTTAAAAATAATTTCATGAAGTATTACTTTACTGAGAGGGTAGTGGATGCATGGAATAGCCTTCCAGCTGAAGTGGTAGAGGTTAACACAGTAAGGGAGTTTAAGCATGCGTGGGGTAGGCATAAGGCAATCCTAGACTTAAGATAAGGCCAGGGATTAATTAAAAGTATTTTGAAATATTGGGCAGACTAGATGGGCCGAATGGTTCTTAGCTGCCGTCACATTCTATTTTTCTATGTTTCTATCTATAATCGTTCATAAATCCTACAGGACCACTATAGTGCCAGGAAAACAAACTCGTTTTCCTGGCACTATAGTGTTAAAAGGTCCCCCCCACCCTCATGGCCCCCCTCCCGCCAGGCTCTAGAGGGAGGAAGGGGTTAAAGGCTTACCTTTCTCCAGCACCGGGCTCCCTCGCAGATGGGGACTCTCCTCCCTCTTCCGCCGAATGCGCATGCACGGCAAGAGGCGTGCACACATTTAGTCAATCCATAGGAAAGCATTTTCAATGCTTTCCTATGGACGCTGGCGTCTTCTCACTGTGATTTTCACAGTGAGAAGCGCGGAAGCACCTCTAGGAGCTGTCAATGAGACAGCCTCTAGAGGCTGGATTAAGCCTAATGTAAACATAGCAGTTTCTCTGAAACTGCTATGTTTACAGCAGGCAGGGTTAACCCTAGATGGACTTGGCACCCAGACCACTTCATTGAACTGAAGTGGTCTGTGTGCCTATAGTGGTCCTTTAATTTAATGTTATCCCTAACTCTACCCCATTTAATGTATAAGTGGCATGTGGCTTTAATATGTAAAAATCCAGGACTTTGCATGCCTGCCCAGTTTCTAAATGTATCCAAATCCCTTGGCAGAGAAGCTATATCATGTTCCAACTGTATTTTCTCATCCAGTTTTCTGTTATCTGCAAACATTGACAAATGACTTTCAATATCAACTGCATGATCATTTATAAATAGATTGAAGAGAAGGGGACCCAGGATAGAACCCTGAGGCACTCCACTTACCACTTTTGTCCAATTTAAACATTTTTAATGTACAACTACTCTCTGAACTCTGTTTTTAAGACACTATTCTATAAATTAACACAGATTTTCAGATAACCAACTGATTTAAATTGTATTAGCAACATTTTGTATTGAATTGTATCAAATTCCTTAGCAAAATCCATGTAGATCACATAGAAATCTACAAAATGGAGATAGGACAAAAGGGAGATGTGCTTTAGATCAGCACAAGGGAAGTGGAGGGACAAGATCATAACATAGGAGGCATATAAGAGTAATACAAATTCACCTAAAATAAAAGTGACTCATAATAATAGTAAATGTATGCTTACTAAGGCAAGGAGCCTAAATAACAAAATGGGGGAACTAGAGGCAATAGCATACATTAAGCAATATGACATAATAGACATAACAGAAACATGGAGGGATGAAACACATGACTGGGCAGTTAAGTTAAATGGTTACACATTATTCAGCAAATGTGGTGGGGTATGTTTGCATGTCAACCATGAGTTACAGGCAAATCTTAATCAAGTGGAATGTTATGAGGAACATGTAGAAGTTGTATGGGTAGATATCTGCTTGGGGCAAAAGAAGGGAAATAATTTCTTGGTTGGGATATGTTATAAATGACCTAGTGTTAATATAGATAACAAATGAACAGCTTTTGGAGCAAATTTGGGTAACACGTTAATTATTGGAGATTTTAGTTACCCGAACATAAATTGGGATAGAGAGACAAGTAGTTCAGCAAGGGGAATCAGGTTTTTTAACATATAAAATGACACCTTCATGTCACAACTGGTACAAGCACCAACTAGAAAGGATGCTTGTCTGGATCCGGTTATAACAAACAATGTTGATCTTTGGACCAACACTCACATAGGGGAGCACTTGGGAAATAGTGATTCACAATGTGGTGTCTTTTTTTAAATAAACTCGCACATGGGGTATACTGAAACATATAATTTCAAAAAGGCCAATTTCAATAAAATAAGAACATCTTTAAAACATATTGACTGGCATAAACTCTTTAGTGAAAAAAACACTGAGGATACATGCAATATCTCCAAACACATATTAGGAGGGTACTTTTCTCAGTATGTACCAGTAGGTAATAAATATAAAAGAAACAAATTGAAACCTATGGGGTTTAGTGGGAAAGTAAACCAAGAAATTAGAAATAAGAAAATTGCTTTTAGAGCAATTAAATCAGACAAATTAGAGGCATCATACATAAGATATAAGGATAAGGAAGCCAACTATGCATGCAGAAAGGCTAAACAAGAAAATTAGAAATTGCTAGTCAAAGAAACCAAAACCAATGAATACCATGAAAAGGCAGACATTTTAAATAACTATTTTCCCTCAGTTTATATTAAAGATGATCCTATGGTAAGAGATATGCTGCAAAACAACTTGCAGAAAAAGTGTGAACGCTAAAGAGAGTTAATGTAAACAAAGCTCCGGGGGCCTGACAGTATTCACCCACAAGTACTTAAGTGTGGAAATAAGTCTGTATTTAATCTTTCAAGATTGTTTTCTTTTAGGAATTGTACCAGAGGATCGGAAGAAAGCAGATGTGGTTTCTATATTTTAAAATGGTTCAATATCTTTGTCTGGAAACTATAGACCTGCAAGCTTAAGTTCTATGGCTGGGAAGTATTTGCATGGTCATTAAGGTATAATATTCAGGAATTCATTGAGTAGAACATGGTTATCAGAAAAATACGGTTTTATGAAACCTCTACTCAAAGTAGTGAGTAGAAGCATAGATCAGGGTGTTGCAGTGGATGGTATCTATTTGGATTTTGCCAAGGCGTTTGATACAGTTCCACACAATAGATTAGTGTTTAAAACATCCAAGAAATTGGTCTAGATGAAAATTCTTGTTCTTGGCTAGAACATTGTCTTAAAAATAGATTACACAGAGTTGTCATTAATGGTAAATTTTCAAGCTTTACAGAGGTGGTAAGTGGTGTCCCTCAGGATTCTGTTCTGGGACTGCTTCTATCTTGAAATAGTAATTGAAAGTCATGTTTCAGTGTTTGCAGATTACACAAAACTTTGTAAAGTAATACAATGCAAGTAAGATATTACTTTGCTGCAGAGGGATTTAGATTTTAGACTGGGGGCCTGGGCACTCAAATGGCAGATGAAATTTAATGTAGAAAAATGCAGTTATGATCTTTGGATTAATTTATACCCTCAATGGAAGCAAATTAGGGATAACAACACATAGGAAGGATTTTGGGATTGTTACAGGCAACAAACTAGGCAACAATGTGCAATGTCAATCAGCAGTGAATAAGACCAGTTAGTTATTGTCATGTGTAAATAGGGACATTAACTCTCGGGATGAAAATATAATTTTACCTCTTTTTAAATCACCGGTAAGACCACACCTTGAATATGCTATGCAATTTTGGGCACTTGTTCTAAAGAAGGATATTATGACAGAAAAGGTGCAGAGGTGGGCTACAGATAAAAGTTTTTTTACCTAAGAAGAGAGGTTAACAAATGAAAATGTCTTTAGTTTAGAAAACATCACCGCAGAGCTGATATGATAGCATTATACAAATACACTGCTCAAAAAAATAAAGGGAACACAAAAATAACACATCCTAGATCTGAATGAATTAAATATTCTTCTGAAATACTTTGTTCTTTACATAGCTGAATGTGCTGACAACAAAATCACACAAAAATAAAAAAATGGAAATCAAATTTTTCAACCCATGGAGGTCTGGATTTGGAGTCACACTCAAAATTAAAGTGGAAAAACACACTACAGGCTGATTCAACTTTGATGTAATGTACTTAAAACAAGTCAAAATGAGGCTCAGTAGTGTGTGTGGCCTCCACGTGCCTGTATGACCTCCCTACAATGCCTGTGCTTGCTCCTGATGAGGTGGCGGATGGTCTTCTGAGGGATCTCCTCCCAGACCTGGACTAAAGCATCTGCCAAACTCCTGGACAGTCTGTGACGTGATGTTGGTGGATGGAGCGAGACATGATGTCCCAGATGTGCTCAAATGGATTCAGGTCTGGGGAACGGGCGGGCCAGTCCATAGCATCAATGCCTTCGTCTTGCAGGAACTGCTGACACACTCCAGCCACATGAGGTCTAGAATTGTCTTGCATTAGGAGGAACCCAGGGCCAACCGCACCAGCATATGGTCTCACAAGGGGTCTGAGGATCTCATCTTGGTACCTAATGGCAGTCAGGCTACCTCTGGCGAGCACATGGAGGGCTGTGCAGCCCCCCAAAGAAATGCCACCCCACACAATTACTGACCCACTGCCAAACCGGTCATGCTGGAGGATGTTGCAGGCAGCAGAATGTTCTTCACGGCATCTCCAGACTCTGTCACGTCTGTCACATGTGCTCAGTGTAAACCTGCTTTCATCTGTGAAGAGCACAGGGCGCCAGTGGCGAATTTGCCAATCTTTGTGTTCTCAGGCAAATGCCAAACATCCTGCATGGTGTTGAGCTGTAAGCACAACCCCCACCTGTGGACATCGGGCCCTCATACCACCCTCATGGAGTCTGTTTCTGACCATTTGAGCAGACACATGCACCTTTGTGGCCTGCTGGAGGTAATTTTGCAGGGCTCTGGCAGTGCTCCTCCTGTTCCTCCTTGCACAAAGACGGAGGTAGCGGTCCGGCTGCTGGGTTGTTGCCCTCCTACGGCCTCCTCCACATCCCCTGATGTACTGGCCTGTCTCCTGGTAGTGCCTCCATGCTCTGGACACTACACTGACAGACACAGCAAACCTTCTTGCCACAGCTCACATTGATGTGCCATCCTGGATGAGCTGCACTACCTGAGCTACTTGTGTGGGTTGTAGACTCGGTCTCACGCTACCACTAGAGTGAAAGCACCACCAGCATTCAAAAGTGACCAAAATATCAGCCAGGAAGCATAGGAACTAAGAAGTGGTCTGTGGTCACCACCTGCAGAACCACTCCTTTATTGGGGGTGTCTTGCTAATTGGCTATAATTTCCACCTGTTGTCTATCCCATTTGCACAACAGCATGTGAAATTGATTGTCACTCAGTGTTGCTTCCTAAGTGGACAGTTTGATTTCACAGAAGTGTGATTAACTTGGAGTTATATTGTGTTGTTTAAGTGTTAAGTGTTGTTCATAAATAGGACTAGACACATAATAAGATGTCATATATTTAGACTGGAAGAATGGAGATACAGACTAAGGCAAAGGAAAGGGTTTTTTTTTGCAGTAAGAACAACAAAGATGTGCAATTATCTGCTTGGAGAGGTGGTTTTATCAGAGTCTATAAAGATGTTTAACCCCTTAAGGACACATGACATGTGTGACATGTCATGATTCCCTTTTATCCCAGAAGTTTGGTCCTTAAGGGGTTAAACAGCAATTGGATAAATACTTACAAAAACATAATATACAGGGATATACATTTAATTTAGTGGGAAAATAGCTTCTTGTTCCAGGTAGATATCTGACTGCCATGTTGGGGTCGAGAAGGGATTTTTTGCTAGTTTGTCGCACAATTGGAAGCACTTCAGACTGGGTTTTTAACTTCTTTTGGATCAACAGCAAAAATCTAATGTGAGAAAAGCTGAACTTTATGGATGCATGCCTCTTTTCAACCTATGTAACTATGTAACTATATTTCTACTAAATTCTTCACAGAATGCAATTAAGTTGAATCCTGCTAATGAAATTTTTGTTCAAAATTAATTATTTACTATTATCCCTTAACAGACCTTCAGATTATCCAACCACATTGTAACGGACCGTTTTGTACACAAGGGGTAAAAACCGTTTAGGCGATCATCCCCTTTTCCAGAGATGCAGGCACAGCTACTGCAGAACACCAATCCACCGAACAGGAAACCATATGAATGCCGTACACAGACGAATAGGAAAAACCATACGAATAGGTTTACACTCCTAGCAATCAAACTGGAACAGCATACAATAAATCCCCCCAAGAACGAGACAAAGCTCTGTGTTAAGGGTCAAGCAGTGAACAGACAGAGCTGTGGGTTTATTGTGCTTATGTACACATTCTTACACATTAGTACCACCCACAGGGTTTTGGAACACAACCAATAAACACATACAATACACTCAGACACTCCCACACAAATCCCTCCCCTCTGCATGTGATTCAATTACCTTACACAATGGGTAATATAATTTAGCACAAGCAGGGAAATACGATTTTTCCACATTATTCATAACTTGAAAAGTATGCATCACATTCACATAAAACTTACTTATTTTCAGAATCAGCATACTCCAAATACAAACATACGTCAAAATCATACAAATTGGTATAGTGGTTCAAAAGATAGATCGTAGTCCATTGTGACCACAGGAAGCATGGCTTTTCTGCCCAAAACCAGTTCCACAGAGTCTTCTATCCTGGAGATAATTAGAAGTAATCCAATTATCTCCAAAGACAGAGACAAAACTCCATTGAGCACATGGCAGCAAAAAGTAAAAATACAGTAAAATACAATAAAATACACAAGGTTACATTTATGACATAAAATACAGACATGCAACATATCCCCAGATAACTCAGATCTGAGCGCACATTATTACTGAATGGCCCTCAGAGCACACACATACAGTTCAATTGCCATGGAGTCAAAGTCTTTCCCATAGTCTTTCATTATACGAATGGGCTCCATGGCATAGCTATCTGGGGTATCACTGCTCAAACAGGGCAAGCACCAAATGACCCGGCTTTCTTGTCTTTGCAGGGGAAAATTAAGCCTTTTAACATGGGGCCATAATCCAAAGGCAACAGGCGAGCAACCAGGCTTCTCCAATGCAATGTGGCGAGATTGCTCTCGTCACATCTCTCCCCTTTTCCAAACAGACTAACAGGGCCCTTGTTAGTCCTGCTGGTCAGTGCCCTTGTTAGTCCAGCAGCCCACCCACAAAACACAATCAACAGCACAGCCCACCCACAATAAATGGTTACTACACCTGGGTAGAGGAGAAGCTTGTCCATGTCCAGGTGCCTCACCATGGCTGTGGTACGGGTATGCTGACTTGGTGGGTTGCTGCGTGGGCAGAGACCAGCGGTACTCTTCCATGTTGCCAGCGCTACTGGGAGGGTAGACTGGTTGAAGCCTGGTTGTTGGAGGGGGAGACCGACTGTCTGCACAGTTGTGGGGCTTACTGTCTCCCCCTGGTACATTAAGCTGCCGCTGGGGAGAGAGAGTAACAAGCTCCTCTCCCATACATACTTCCAGCCGCGGGGGAGGGAGACCGACTGTCTCTGCTCCCAATACAGAGTCCTGCTGCTGGGGAAAGGAGACTGGGCTCTCTATTCCCGGTAGGACACTCTGCCGCTGGGGAATGGAGACTGGGCTCCCAATTCCCTGTAATTCGTACTGCCGCTGGGGAATGGAGACCGGGCTCCCAATTCCCAATAAATCACTCTGCCACTGCAATATCTCCTGCTGGGGAATGGAGACCGGGCTCCCAATTCCCAATAAATCACACTGTCGCTGGGGATCTGAGCCGACTGCCCAGCATCCCTGTAGCTCACCCTGCCACTGGGGAATGGAGCTTGGGCTCCCGATTCCCTGCAATATCTCCCGCTGGGGAATGAAGCTCGGGCTCCCAATTCCCTGCAATATCGGTGGAGAGACCAGGGCAAGCACCAAATGACCCGGCTTTCTTGTCTTTGCAGGGGAAAATCAAGCCTTTTAACATGGGGCCATAATCCAAAAGCAACAGGTGAGCAACCAGGCTTCTCCAATGCAATGTGGCGAGATTGGTCTCGTCACACACATATACCAAGCTCATGAGTCTGTAGTTTTCTGGTTTAGCTTTTGAACCCTTTTTAAATAAAGGCACTACATCTGCTTTTCTCCAATCCCCTAGTACAATTTCTGAAAGAAAAGAATCCTGAAAGATTAAAAACAGTTGTTTGGATATTTATACATGAAACTCCCTAATCACTCATGGGTGAATATCATATGACCCTGAGGCTTTGTTTGCATTAACTTTTTTTAATTTATGAAGCACGTCATGCTGTGTTAACCAATCACCTATTTGTTGTAAGGTTTTTGTAACAGGGATTTGCACATCTACAGCCATAGATTCTGCTGAAGAAAAATAATTATTTGGAATTTCTGCCTTGTTATGATCCTCCTTGATTAACTCATTCATCTCACTTTCCAATGGATCAACACTTTCACTCTTAACCTTTTTGGTATTGGCCTTTTAAAAAATCTTGCTCTCTTTGACTATGAACTTTTAATGGATATTCCGTTTCCTCCTTTGCATACTTCAACTATGCATTTGCCATCAAATCAGGGTTTAATATAGAGACACATTTCTCCCCTTTTCTATTTTTATATCCTTTCTAAATAATATATATTCCTTTAAAGTAATAGCCCAATCAAGTGCTTCATCACACCAAGTCTCAGTAATCTCAATTATGTCATAATGTTTCTTTAAAGCCAATGTTTCAAGTTCCCCCATTTCCTACACTAATATCTTGTGTTAGCAAGCAGACATTTAAAGTTACCATTTGTTTCTTGATCTTCATTTCAACAACATGTAATTAATACCGTCATGCTCTGTTTGCTAATCTTACCAATCTCCTACCACACAGCAGTGTTGGTCACAAATAATATCTCATAAAATACTACATTGGAGGTCCTCTTCTTAGGTTTGCAACCTAATTCCCTGAACTCATTCTTATATTATAGCTATTTTAATCCATCTAATAAACATTTGCTTAAGTCAAATCTCATTATGGAGTCATGATTTGCCAGTTCGTCTCAGTTTCAAAACAATTTCTTCATTAAATTTATAAGTATGTACAGCTTTTGAAATTTTTAATTAGTTGTTATATATGTCATCTGATGTACAAAATGCAATATTTACAGGTTGCGCAAACAAGCAAGGGATTTAAAAGAATGCATAGGAGAGCAAATCTGTAAATATACATTTATAACAAACTATGGTTTGAATTAAACAAATAAAATCAAAAACAAAGTACCTTGTATTTACTAGACTTGTAAATTAGCCTAAAATACATTGATTTAATTGTAATAATAATATTAATTGGAAATTCTAATTTAAATTTTTTGAGTGACAGGACAGATTTGAATATTTTGTCATTTTAAGCATTTTGCTATTTTTTAAATTTTTTATATTTTTTTTACTTCAAGTTGACTTTCTAACAAGTCGGATAAGAGACAACTTCCTTTGACTAGATAGAATATTGTATCCTGGGGAATTCCTCATTTGCATAGAATTTAATAGACTTGGAAATTTGTATCAGGCCGAATTGCAAGTTGGATGAATTTGTGTCAATTAGATAATCTACAGAAATTCTGATCTCTGATTTACCATTCAGCAGAATCATATTTGGTTCAATTATTGACTCAGAGTGCTATTTCTGGCACGATAAATACAGAGAGTTGGAAGGAAAACCATCACTTTTCCCTTCTTTAGTTTAATTAATGGTTAGGAGGGTGGAACATCTGGGGCTTTAGCCTTATTATCTAATTATTTATGTTCTAAGACTTCTGTTTTAAGATTTTGCCTTCTTTCACTTAGCTCACAGCCACCTCCATTAACCACTCACATTTTTAGCCAACACTTTAGTCAACATTTTCTTCACATTTTCTTTCTTTATATACAGATATTCCCATATATCTATTTATTTAATTTGTAGTTTAGTATACGTTTAATAAAGTTATTTTCAATCTTCTTATTTTATTTTTATTCTGCAGCCTAATTAGCTGTGTAGGTTTATTTATTTACCTAATAGCTTCATTTATGCTATTAGATTTGTCCCATACTTGGGTTCAAGCCTAATCCTTAAGGGTTGCAGATTTAGTGACTACGGTCCGTGAATGTTTTGCTTGCTCGACCGTTAGTAAATGTTGTCCAAGCAGGATTCATCGAGACACTTTGACTTCAGCTACTAAATGACACAGACCTGAAGTATTCCTGTATGTTTATCCTTGCTGTGCCTGTGTTGGAGTGGGAAACACTATGTAATTCATCCTTGTACATGACTCCAATTTTCTGATCTCATCTTCAGTATTGCGAGTGCTGACAACTACAGCTTTGCCATGCATGTTGCTGCTGTTACAAAACAAATTGCAAAGGTTCAATGCTGCAGGACTCTGATAGACTCTTTATTACCTTTGCAGCTGACAGTATAACTAATCTGCTGTAGTAATATAGAGCCAAGAAGTAGCTGATATAGTTAACAGAAGCAACAATAATTACAAATTGTATTTACAATCTGAGTCACAGCCCCAGTCCTGCATTGTCGAGCTTCATGACTTTTGAACTAGCGACAGCATGTCTCAGGTCTTGGCTACAGTGTGACTGAGCACTCTAAAGAAGATGGTGGGTATTGGGCAGCTGAGCTTACACGTTGGAATGTGTAGTAGCAGGTATTAAAATATTAGTGACAGGCAGCACATTGCTCTCAAAAATATCTGCAATTTTCGCTCCCTTCCCTTGTCCTCTCTGGACTTCCCTGGCTATATATAAAACAATTAGGGATTGTTTTAGCTTCAGTGAAAGGATAATTTAAATTGTATTAAAGACACGAGGCGAGTATTTGCTTTACTTTCTTTACTGAATCCTCCCAGTAGCAAAGAAACAGTTAAACAATTGAAATCAAAATCAACCAATCAGAAGACATTTAGACAATAATATGTGGCTATGAGACTCCTCCCAACTCCTCTTTCTTGATGCAGCCAAAACATGAAGTCACCTGTGTAAACCAGAATATAGTCCGCAAAACACAAAGCATAGTGAACCAAGTAAACGAGACATAAAGAATCCAATGAAGAAACAAATCAAGGATGCCATGAAGGACAAGAAGAAACTTCACACTAGAACGAAAAATAAAATGTGAAAGTATGATGTGATTGGAACACTTGCAGTAATACAGAAACAAACATTAATGTGTGAAGTCATGTGTCAGTAATTATGCAATGCAATGTACATATATATTATGAAAACTAGAGTAATCTAAACACATTACAATAAAACCATCCAATGATATACGAGGCAAGTAAAAGGCATTTAAGACCTTACTTGATTAGCCCCAAGTGGATGAAATAAAGGGGTGGGACATTGAAATATTTAAAGAAGCCAGTGGGTGGGAAAATATTTGCCTCCTGTCTTTAATAAAATTTAGATTATTCATTCCCTGAAGCTAGAATAATCCCTAATTTTATGGCAATACAGGAGGCTTCATATTTGCTGTTTTAACACCTGGAGAGTAAATGGAAAAAGGTGTGAGATGCAGAACATACGGAAAGTGGACTCAGTGGAAGATAAAATGACCCCCAGCAACCAAGGCAGAAGACACAGCCGCGCACCTTTCAGAATGGGCAACAAAAGACCCTTCAACGCCCGCAAGACAAAGAAGCTATCTAATCCAACAAGCAATTCTGGGACAGGACACAAAGTTATAAGGACAAATATAATATACAAACAGAAGTCCCGATGGAGCCTGAAGAGGGGAGATAAGAGTGACATATTGCTGTAAGCAACAAGCAACACAAAGAGAAGGTCTATCTGGAAAGTAAGGCTAAAAAGGTGGAAAGAACCTTTGTGCGATGAACAATGGAAAAATTTACACCCTCAGTGGTGAATTCAAAAGCGTGGAAGCCAAAGGATATGATTCAGGGGGAGGGATTATTACATGCAGAAAATATTTACTCTTCAACCTTGAGTCCAACCCTTCATGCTGCAGAGCTATTGCTGGAAAGGAGGAGTTGATTGATTAGGCCCCCCCCCCCGCCATTTCCATAAGGTGATTATATCTTCCTTCATCTTGTGAGTGTAATCCAATAGCACATTATTATATATTTTTCATACAGTGTTACACTATTATATGTGTGTTTTTTTTTGTAGGTTTACAGCTGTATCCTCAATAAATTTCAAGAGAAATGTTCTGGGATATCCCTGGAGGAAGCTGTTACCTTTATCCATAGAGATAAGTGTAGTTTCACTACACTATTAACTCTAGGTGTGGGTAATATTATTCTAACTCTTTTGGTGTACATATGTCTGTGTCCCAGATATAAGTTTGGGTGTTTGTATATATTATTTATTTATATTTAATATATTTTACAAATATTTTTACTTTGTCTATAACATCTTGATCTATGGCACATTATCTCCCCAATATTCACAAGGAAAGACAAAAAAGATTTGAGGCCTTTTTTAAATGAATTTGAAAAACCAGAACCAATAAGAGACTTGGACGAATCCTTTAGAATAAAAGAAAAATGATTAAACACTAAAACCAAAAAATGGTGGTACATCTTGTTTCTTGCGAATTATCTAATGCATGTGGTTCTCAACCCAGTCCTCAAGGACCCCATACCAGTCCAGGATTTAGGGATTACCTGGGTGTGTCTAAGGTGTCTTAGAAAAAGTAAAAAAAAAAAACACTATAGACTCTGGGGTTGAGGGCTGGGTTGAGAACCCTTGATCTAATGTAAGGTTTTATTCCTAGGGATCTTATGATGGAAAAAATTCCCACTTTTGGTTGTGACAACGAGATTTTCCTACAGAAATGGAATGAGGTCTTATTTGCTTATTCTATCACCTTTGTCTTGCCAGTCATGTTAAAAGCTAGTTTAACCAGCTCAGTTCCATATATCCTTCTTGTTAATGGTTTTATTTCCCTACATGAATACCTCTGTCTTATCTCTGTAATTTTCAGTCTTACCCTTTGTCTTTCCGTAAATGACCCTTAAATCAAATGCCTCTAGATGCATCTCCCCCATGCTTTAGCCTGTCTGACCCTAATATACAACTCTCTCCCACAGTCTGATTTTTAAACTTACAGCTGTTCCACTGCCATTTGCAACAGGTAGCCTTCTGGAAGACTGTATCCCCTCCCACCTTACCCCTCGCCCACCCACCCCATGCTCATTTTCTCATTTATAGATAGTCTCCCACACAACCTTCATTCTCCTGAAATGACAGGTGCAAACACTGACCAGTACACCCTTCCAATCTTTTAACCCTATAAAATACATACCCTCTCTCCCTAGCTATATATATAGCTATAAATCACACACCAAAATTATATACTTTGATTTAATTTTTAATTTTTGTTTTTCACTATTTGTGTTTCATCTACACACCTCATACCACTAACCTGAATCCAAATATGAAAATACTGTTTTTCTTAATAACCCTTTTCTCACTCCAATTTTTTTAAATCACTACCGTCAAAAGCACACATCTCAAACTGGAAAACAAATGATCAAATACCATGGCCTGCTCTGTTGTTGTAACTTATCTGCTGAGTGCTGATAGAGAGTTATAAATAATAGCCCTCCTACACCCACCTGGCAAAATTATAAAATATCCCATTTACTATATGGCCAAACAAAAATGATGTCCAAATTCCTATTCCTTATGTTACTTGCCCTTGCTGGGGGACCAGGGAGCCCAGCTAATCCTAATCTCCCCACTCAAAAAGGCCTCTCTTTTGTGCACTGCAACATCCATAGCTTACTCCCTAAACAGGATGCACTGCAAGCCTGGTGTTCCCATTACAAAACCAAAAATCATTGTGCTCTCAGAATCATGGTTAACAACTAAAATACCAGACTCTGCCATTGCAATACAGGGTTATTCATGTTTTAGAAATGACAGAGCAAAGAGAGGAGGAGGCATTGTTATTTATGTTGACAATTCCATAAAGTTTACCCCCTTACAAAACTTTAGCCCTCCTGCCACCTTTGATTTCCTTTCTGGCACAATTGAGATCCCATGCAGTAAATCATTCAATGTTGCAGGAATCTACCACCCAACTAGCTCCCCAGTGCATTCTCTATCTGACATAGCCCATCTCCTTAGTGAAACCATAGCTAAAATCTTTGGAGATTTTAATATTGATTGGCTGAATCCTAAAAATAATAGTTTTTGATCGCTGTTTAAGACTTTGCAGCTAACACAATTAATCTCCTCCCCAACTCGCATAAACATTAAAATCTATAACCACACCCTGCTCGATTTGATTCTCTCTACTTCTCCTGATAGAATCCAGGAGGCAGGTGTTCTCCCTGTTTCAGTAATCACTGTTTAGTGTACTGCGTGCAAAATAAAGGGTACTAAATCCTCTCCCAATGTTAAAATCGCCAGGTCCTTCAAAAAATATAATCTTGAATCCTTTCTTAATGACATCAAGAACCTCCCATGGCACAGATTAAACATTATCTCAGATCTAGACTGTGCAGTTGAATTCTTTCAGTCTGAACTTCTACAAGTTTGGAATTTACATGGCCCACTGCGTAAGGTGAGAGTAAAAGGCGCACATATGAACTGGATCACAGCTGATCTCATCCAAATGTACCAGTTTCAGGATTCATTGTGGTCAAAGTTCAAGCGTACTGGCTCTATGAATGATCACTGTACATATAGACAATGGCGAAATATATGCACAAAACAAAGTTGGCCCAATATTTCTGTGTAAATCTGAACAATAACCTATCAAACCCTAGAAACTTTTGGAGAGCCTTAAATAAATTACAAACTCCCCCAATTCACTACTAACCCTCCACTGTTTAAAGCGGATAACCAAACCCTGCAACTTTCCTTAGATGTAGCAAATGCCTTTAGCAATTATTTTGTCGGATGCTCCACTGCCCTGATTGCCAAGCTAATAAATGACACACATCCTGAAACTACAAATGTGGATCAGGCCCCACAAAATTTGCAAAAGACCCAATATAGACAAGTTAATTTTTAGACCTGTACCTATTAGTGTCATTTAAAAACACCTTAATAATCTAAAAATGAAAAACCAGTCTGGACCTGACCAAATCCCAGCAATGCTGTTTAAGCTCAGTGTGCCAGCAATTGCTAAACCTGTCACAACCCTAATTAATGAATCCTTGGTGTCTGAATACACACCCAAGACTGGTTTCTATTGCCCAATATCATTGCTCCCAGTATTGTCAAAAATCGTAGAAAAATGCGTCCATACGCAACTATGTGAGTATTACCAACAATCTCACTATCTGACTCATGATCAATCAGGTTTTCACCCGAATCACTCCACTACAACTGCCCTCTTAAAGGTTTGCAATGACATCCAAACTGGCTTGGAGCAAGGAGACCTAACTGGAGCTATTTTACTTGATTTTGCACAGGCCACGACATTCTACTGCACAAACGCAAAAACTCAGGTATTGGTGATTGTCCTCTAACTTGGTTTCGATCATATATTTCAGATCGCTCACAATATGCGTCCATTTCTGACAGCTACTCCCTCCCTCTTCCAGTCATGTGTGGTGTTCCCCAAGGTTCCATTCTCAGCCTACTATAATTTATAATTGATTTGCCTAATGTCTGCAAATCCTCAAATGTGCACATGTACCCAGACGACATAGTAAAATATATGATATGATAAAAACTATCTAGAGAAAGAAATAAGAAAAGTTACCAAAATAAGTAGAATCAATTTCCTTAGGAACAAACCCCAAAGATAAAAAAAAAAAAAAAAATTTGAAAATGCTTTTATCACAAAATACAATACTGATTATTTCAAAATTAAAAAAGCACTACTGAAATACTGGCCAATTCTATGGGCAGATCAAATATTGTGTTCGGCCCTCCCCGACCGCCCTCCAATGATACTTAGGAAAAACGAAAATGTCAAAAATTCTTTGGCTCTGACTTATAGTATCAAACATACTTGGAAGAATCAAAAAACTGAACGGTATTTGGGTTTCAGAGGATGTCTACATTGTGAAGCATGTAAAACAACTTTGAATAAAATAGAAATTAAAAAATACTTTATTAGTACGGTAACTGGTAAAAAATATTGAATTAAGGAGGCGATAGATTGCCACACAGACTATGTGCTATATTTGCTACAATGTCAGTGTGGCAAACAATATGTTGGTAGAACAAAATGGGAGCTTAAAATTAGATTTTTAAAACTACATAATAATTTCAGGAATAAAATAGGTAACCACACAGTACCAGTTCATTGCAACACGTTTCCTTACTTTAACTGGCAAAACTTACTTTGCTTTGGAACATATTAGGCCCCACTGGAGAGGAGGAAACCGGGATGAAAAGTTGGCACAGCGAGAGACCTTCTGGATCCATCAGCTTTGGAACCCGAGGGTCTCAACACTGAAGTGGATATTATATGTTTTCTATGATGTAAAGGGGACCAGTTCACAAAGTGTACAGATTTGTGTAATAATATATGTATTTTTTATTTTAATTCTTATTTTTATTACATTTTTATTACCCATTTTTTCTTTTTTCTTTTTCATTAAATATTTATAGAGGTCGTATCACACATTTAGATACATAAAAGTAAAAAGCTACCATATTTCAAATTATGCTTGGATACACCCTAAAATAGAGACTATTTATAATATTTACATCTATATGAATGGCAACTAATGTTTACATCTCTATGCCCACAGTTACTATACATTAGTTAGGTTTTGTCTATACTATTAATTTGTGGCTCTATTTAGGGAGTATTATCTAGAAGCACTTTTCCGGTATTCCTATGGGACTATAACTTATTAGTTATTTTTTCCCCTTTTGTGCATATGTTATGCCTTTGAGCCTAACAGGCTACTGTCAAGTCTATTCACCTATAGGAGAGAGATCCCACCAACGTCCGTCTTGTGAATCAAAGGTGGAAATGGCTGCCAAGTAGACCGCACACGTCAGCATAACAAGTCAGCCGATAATCAGCGCACCAGAAATGATGTCAAACTACACAATCTGATCATAAGAAACCGTGAAAATCAATTTGGAAGGGTTATACACAGCTGGAAATGGAGTACAACACTTACTGGACCATCAATGAGAAGAGATATAGGCCATATAAAAAGTGTGACTCAAGGGGAGGGATTATTATTGCTTTTTTAATTCCTTTAACTCACTGTTTAGTTCACTGCTCCCTCTCCCCTGCTATACATATTCTTATTGTCATACTTTTTGCCGTCATTCACTGGAATATACCCTGGCACAGACGTGTGTAAGGCTATATTAATTTCAGTCCTTGTTTCGGTCAATTACAGAGTATGATCCCTTAATAGGTTGCATTGCTACCCAGCAGAAACCAACAGCAACAGGTCATCGGCAATTGCGATTTGAACATCACTCGTCATATCCTTCTTAGAGGCAGGCTTACACGATTGCTACAGATAACTTTGATATACTAACATGTATTTGCTGATTAAACCACTCACTTGTTGTACAGGAGTACTTTTTTTATTATATATTATTAGTTTTTCAATAAAAACTGTCTACATCCGGCCCTGGGGTTGGTGGATTGCTGGAGGGCGGTGCACCCGGACGACAGGGAGTTTACCTATTACTCGGTCATACTCAAGCATTATAGTCACATAGACTACGTATTTATGTCGCAGAAATGCTTAACACAGACATAGGGATCATAAACCACTGAGACCACGCACTGGTCACAGTGTGCACCAGCTCCCCCCTGTTTAAACCCTACAGAGCGCCAATGGAAGCTAAATAAAAGCATACTGACTGACTTGAAGTCCTGTTCCTCTGTCACTCAAATCCTCACTCAATAATTCGACATAATTGACTCAACTGACATACCCCCACTGATGTTATAGGAAGCACAGAAGTGTGTCATTCGCGGCCACTACATCACCATATGCACCCAACGCAAACGGGACAGGGCACAACACGTAGCCGATCTGATGGACAGAATAGTAGACCTAGAACACTCACACAAACACACGCTAGATGAAGGCACGTACCTGTGACTAGCGGAAGCCTGTAGAGAGCTCAGAGACCACCTTTCCCTTGGGTTCCTACACACCATGAGGAACATTCTAACAAAATTGGGCGCTTACTGGTGAAGATGCTTGGGGAAAAGAGAAGGAAACAGCACAAGATCAACGTCTGGGGATGAGGATCCACCAGACTGCCAGAGGGCATACTGGAGGCATTCCAGACCTATTACATGGACCTCTACAACCAGACATAAGACAGACGGCCTACCCCTGACCTACATTCACAAATTTTGATGACTCAATACATTCAGGTGGAGCATGGGTGTCTGCAGGGGGAGGGGCAAGGGGGGGCAAGGGGGGATTTTTCAGCTTTTTCTGCTATTTTTCATGTGAGATTAAAAATACAGTGCAATACCAGCGCCGGCCAGTAGGTTGCGCTATGTATAGAGAGAGACAGTTTAATACTTAGAGAGCAGCAACTTTAGAGCCTTGTGAACGGGCAGTATCTATACCCTCAAGCTGCACCACTAAGTAGTACTTCCTTATACCGTGTTAGCAGGAGATTTTTAGCTGTGTGAATAGACTGTATTCACAGCCTCTGGCTGCACACTAGGCAGCAACCTTGTATACAGTAGCAGTTTGCAGCTTTGTGAACAGAGTATATTAGATTGGCTGCATCACTAAACAGTTACCTGCTATATTGAGTTAGGATTAATAGTGAAAATAATCCAGGTTTATACTAGCCCCATTTTTAGTCAGAGATCACTGATTGATCGCATCCATCTATTCATCCTGCCTAAACTGTTTCAGTATTTTCCTAACTCAGAAGTGCTGCTCTTTTTCACTTTCTACAAGAGCTTAAACGTCTACTATGTATTACGGATAATTAAATTACGAACTTACCTGGTAATTTTGTTTTCCTGGCTATTTATCATGGCAGCATCACTTACGGGGTAGCTTTGCCCCTAACCAGATCAGGACAGGGTTAACTAATAGAAAAAGAGAGAGAAAGAGTCCCTCCTCCTTCCATACCTCAGTCAAGTCCAAAAGAAAGAAGGGAGGGTGACTGATGCTGCCATGATAAGAAAATTACTTAGTAAGTATGTAATAACATTTTCTGTATTCCTGGCTAATCATGGCAGCATCACTTATGAGTAATACCCAAGCAAAAACCCATGAAAGGGAGGGAAAAAACAACTCAATATGAATAGACACAAAAACTCAGATTGCTGCAAAAGGAATTCCACATTTATTTATGCACTTCAACAGCTGATAAGACACCAGTTTGTAGTGCTTAATAAAGGTAGAAGAAGTGGACAAAGTAGCTGCTCTGCAGATGTCATCCGGAGGAACAAGATGTAGTCAGGGATCTGGTGGAGTGAGCTCTGATCTTGACTGGAGGAGTCAGCATGTTCCACAGGTAGGAATATGTTATGACAGAAGCTATCCATCTCCGTAAGGTAGAGGAAGAGACTGCTTCTCCCTTACAAACGCCAGAAGGAAAGACAAATTATTTTTTGTTTTTTCTGAAGTCAGAAGTTACAGATAGGTACTTAATCAAAAGTTCTCTCACATCAAGTTCATGGTATCGCTCTTCCTTGGGAGAAGACGAGGAGGAACAGAAGGAAGGGAGAGCCACTTCCTGGATTTGAATTTTGGAAGGAAGTCTTCACTAGGTTTTAGGATCACTCTATCATGAAAGATATGAAGGTGTGACTCATCACTAGAGAATGCCTGGTGTTCCGAATACCTCTTGTCCATAGTGAACGCCACCAGGAATACAGTTTTATAAGTGAGGTGCTGAATAGAAATATACTTCAGAGGTGCATAGGGAACTTCAATTAAAGCATTCAGGACTATAGGCAAATCCCATGGGGGAGCTAAGTTCCTGTCTGGAGGGTGTATGTGTAAGGCCTTAAATAACCTTGAGATGAGAGGGTGAAATGCCCATGAGGTATTACAAAGGGCAGATAGAGCTGAGGACTGCACTTTCAAGGTGCTTAGGCTAAGACCTTTGTCCAGGCCTGCTTGTAGAAATTCCAAAACATGGAGGTGAGTAGGATGTTGAAAATCAAAAGATTTAGTCACTTCCCATTTTTGGAAGGTTTCCCAAATCCTGTAATAACAGGAAGATGAGGACTGTTTCCTTGCCTTTAGGAGAGTATCAATCACTGCTTTGGATAGGTCCTGGATGAGAAGGGATCTCCTTTCAACAGCCAAACCCCCAGGTTCCAGCTGGATGGATTGGAGTGAGTCGCTGGACACTGGATTAGAAGGTCCGGGGAGATTGGAAGAAGCCAAGGATGGGTCAGAGACATTTTCAGTAGAAGGTGATAGCAAGGTCTCCTGGGAATAATGGCTATCACCTTCTTTCCTTTTTTCCAGGTTTTCTTCAGTATCCTGGGAATCAAAGGCAGGGGAGGGAACACATACCCCAGGCTGAAGTTCCAAGGATGGGAAAAGGCATCTTGCCCCAAAGCTAGTTCATTGGAGAGGGGAAAAAAAGCTTGCCATCTGAGCATTCCATCTGCTGGCCATCAGGTCTACCTGGGGTATGCCCCACCTCTTTGTCAGAACTTGAAAAACTCTTGGATTCAAGCTCCACTTGTCTGGTAGTATGCAAGTTCTTCTGAGGAAATCTGACAGAATGTTTTCCATCCCTGGGAGGTAGGGACCATTTGATATTAACCTGTGCCCAGGACATCAGAGGAGTTATTTCTTTTAAACGAAGTTTGCTTTTTGTATCTCCTTATATAGGCAACCACTGCCCTGTTGTCCATACATATAGAGAGACTCTTGAGAGCACTGTGTAGTTACCATATAGCAACGTAAATGGTTCTCAGTTCCCGCAGATTTGAGTGAAGGCATTTCTCTGATGGTTTCCAAGTGCCTTGAATCCATATTGATTCTGTGTGAGCACCCCATCTCGTCATGCTCGTATCTGTAGTGATAACTTTCCAAGGAGGATCTTCTATTGGAAACCCTTTACGTAGATTGTCTAGCTGCAGCCACCATCCCAACTGATCTTTTATAATTTGGGGAATTTTAATCATTTGTTTCCAGTTGTTGCAATAGTGGTTGAACTGACTCAGGAAACTCGACTGGATAGTTCTTGAGTTCCACTAAGCCCAGCGGACTAAACCTATAGTTGAGGTTATCGAGCCCAGCATGCTCATGTACTCCTTGGCTGTGATGGAAGGTTTGTGGAGAACCAAGATAATTTAGCTTTTTAGTCTGCTTAACCTTTCTTGTGATAGGAAGACCTTTGCTTTTATGGTGTTTATATAAGCCCCCAGGAATATTATTTGTTGAGATGGAGTCAGAGCACTCTTCTCTATTCATTGATAATCCAATCGTGTTCCTGTAGACAGTGTAGGGCCCATATGATGTGACAAGAGGCTTTTTGATGAGATGGAGCCACAATTAGGTAGTGAAATATGGCAAACTCCTGTTTGCTCAGGTGTGCTATAAGGACCACTAGGATTTTTGTGAAGGTCTTTGGAGCAAGGCTTAAGCTGAAAGGAAGGCCTGTGAATTGGAAGTGCTGTCCCATAATATGGAATTGGAGGAACGTGCAATGAAGAGGGTAGATGGGAACGTGGTAATATGCATCCCTCAGGTCTATGGACGTTCGCCAATCCCCTTTGTTTATATAGGAATTAATAGTGGAAATGGATTCCATCTTGAACTAAATGGGCTTCAGGAATAGGTTGACTTTTTCAGATCTATTATAAGTCTCCATTTCCTGTTGGGTTTGATGCCAAAAATACTGTTGAGTAGATGCCCTTGTATCTTTCTGAAAGAGAAACCTCTTCTATGACACCTTGAAGAAGTAGTTTTTTGACACCGGAAATCATGGCTTACCCTTTATCCCCCAAGGGTATTCTTGTGCTTATGAAGGAGTTGCCTGGAGGAAAGGAGTCAAATTTGATTCTGTAACCTTGATCGGGGATAGACATGACCCAAGAGTCGGATATATTTGTGACCCAGACAGATAGGAAATTATGAATTCTTCCTCGTAGGTAGTCTATATGGGCCTGTAAACCTTCAGATGTTTATGGAAGGATTTAGAGGAAGATGAAGGCTGATAGGTTCTCCAAGATGCATATCTATTGTGCTCTTTACCTGGTCGGTATGACCTATTGTCTCGAAAGGACCTATCACAAAACTTTTTGTCTTAACAAGAGGATGAGTATGGTTATCTCTTTCCTTGAGGTAGAAAGGCTTTCTTGCTGTCTGCTGCTCTTTGAATAGCCTCATCGAGTACTTTTCCAAACAGGAGATCAACTTGGAAGGGGAGAGCGCACAGGGAGGCTTTTGAAGAGTAGTCAGCTCCCCAAGAGTAGCTGAGACAGATAATGCCATTCTTTTCGCAATCATCCTGGAGATGTCCAGGGATGCTTCGGAGCTGAAGTCCGCTGCGAGTCTGAAGTCCCTAAGGTTGTCCAGAAGGTTTTCTCTTCTTACATCTTTTTACATATCTTCTTCCAGGTTGTCTAACTATACCTTTATAGCTCTGGACAAGGTGGTAAGAGCTATGGTTGGATGTAAAGCTGAGCCAAGAGAGAGATAAGCTTTTATTAGGTTGGCATCCAGTCTTTTCTCCATAGGTTCCAGTAGATATGACGTGGAGTCAATGGGAAGCATAGTATGTTTTGCAACATACATTTTCGGGATAGCAATCCAAGTTTGCAATCTTTGGAGGCAAATAGGTAAATCCTAGGATTCTTGTTTTTTAGGGTGACTTTTTTCTCTTGTCTGGCCCATTCATTTCCTTGATAGAAGGATGCATAGGAAATGATGGTTTCAAAGATCTGAGGTTTTCAAAATATTTGTCAATTCCAAGGATTCTGTTTTTTCTTCCTGTAATTTTAGGGTATTTGTTATTAGGAAGGTGAGTTTTTAGACAGATTTTGAGTCTACGGATTTAGGGCCATATTCCATATCTTCCTCCTCCTCCTCCTCAGTAAATTCCTGAAAGGATTCCAACTCAGATTCATATGAGGGAGAAGAGGACTCAGCTTTTTGACATTTCTTGGAGGGGTTTGTTTTGAAGAAGCCTTGAAGCCTTCAGCTATGGCTTCTGATATCCAAGTCTTAAGTTCTTCTTGACGAGAACTATTCCTGGCTTGGTTGTCTGCCACTTCTGTCATGCAGGTGAGGCATAGGATTTTACCCTCTAGAGCAATTTTATTGCAGGCCAAGCAGCAATTCAATTTTTCCTTGTGTTTCCTGGGAGATTTATCCCGGCTCATGCTTGGGCTGCAAGATAAGAAAGGCCATGTAATTAACCTATGTTTCTTTTAACCTGAGTGGTGGGAAGCAGAGAGAGTAGACATCTAAAAGAAAAAATTAGTGAATAGTTTTATTACCTTAATATGATTAAGAATACATTTTGAAAATGGGGATAAAAAAATAATTATTTCCTTCAGGTGAAAAAAAAGACT
This sequence comes from Pelobates cultripes, assembly GCA_933207985.1. Taxonomy (NCBI): domain Eukaryota; kingdom Metazoa; phylum Chordata; class Amphibia; order Anura; family Pelobatidae; genus Pelobates; species Pelobates cultripes. The sequence continues at coordinate 253,473,259 of OW240914.1, forward strand.
CTGGCAGAACCAAATAACTTTCCAAAATAGCTTAGGAACTGAATGAACTAGACACTTTAAGAATCGAATGAAAAGACTGTCTCTTTAAGTGAAGAAGTTTGCACATGTGCAGATCTTTCGAGAGAACGCTGAGCCGTTTGCACCTTTTTTCTAGATCCGTTTGTGCCAATTATGAGAATCGTGGTATAAATGAACTGAAGCTAGCCTGGAGAATCCCATAGAAAGGAAACAAATGAGAGTATTCGAATGGGAGAAAGAAATGAACGAAACAAAACAAACGAACAGAGAATCACTTACCATACGCTAGGCTTACCACAGGGAGTTGAGTTGATGCCAAAGAGCTCGATTTTGGTCTCATCTGACCACAACACTTTCACCCAGTTCTCCTCTGAATCATTCAGATGTTTATTGGCAAACTTCAGATGGGCCTGACATGTACTTTCTTGAGCAGGGGGACCTTGTGGGTGGGTGCTACAGGATTTCAGTCCTTGATGGCGTAGTGTGTTTTCTTGGTGACTATGGTCCCAGCTGCCTTGATATCATTAACAAGATCCTCCTGTGTAGTTTTGGGTTGATTCCTCAACGTTCTCATGATAATTCCAACTTTACGAGGTGAGATCTTGCATGGAGCACCAGACCAAGGGAGAATGAATATTATTTTGTGTTTCTTCTATTTGCAAATAATCATACCAACTGTTGTCACCTTCTCACCAAGCTGCTTGGCGATGGTCTTTAGCCCATTCCAGGCTTATGTAGATATACAATCTTGTCCCTGACATCCTTGGACAGCTCTTTGGTCTTGGCCATGTTGGAGAGTTTGGAATCTGATTGATTGATTGCGTCTGTGGACAGGTGTCTTTTATACAGTTAATGAGCTGAGATTAGGAGCACTCCCCTTAAGAGAGTGTTGTTAATCTCAGCTCATTACCTATATAAAAGACACCTGGGAGCCAGAAATCTTGCTGATTGATAGGAATGGGGATCAAATACTTATTTCACTCATTGACATGCAAATCAATGTATAACTTTTTGACATGTGTTTTTCTGAGTTTTGTTTTTGTTATTCTGTCTCTCACTGTTAAAATACACCTATTATTAAATTTATAGGCTGATCATTTCTTTGTCAGTGGGCAAACGTTCAGAATCAGCAGGGAATCAAATACTTTTTTCCCTCACTGTATAACTGGGTCAGAGTATCTTCAAAACAGCAAGTCTTGTGGGCTGTTCCTGGTATGCAGTGGTAAGTACCAACTAAAAGCAAAAGCAATGAAGGACAACCAGTAAACCGGCATCATGAGCGCTCAAGGCTCTTTGATGCATATTGGGAGCGAAGGCTAGCCCTTCTGGTCTGATCACACAGAAGAGCACCTGTAGCTCAAATTGATGAAAAAAATTAATGCAGTAAAAGAAAGGTGTTAGACTACACAGTATATTGAAGTTTGTTGAGTATGGAGCTGTGTAGCCACAGCCCAGTCTAATGTCTTGGTGACAGATACCACAGGACATGCTCAGAGGTCTTGTGGACACAATGTCTCAATGCATCAGAGCTGTTTTTGCAGCTAGAAGGGGGCATACACAATATTAGGCAAATAGTTTAAATGTTGTAGTTGATCAGTTTATGTTAATAGATTATTAATATATATAAAATGCAAAAGTACTTGTTAAAAAAATGTTTGCTGTGTAACTGCAAATCTTACAACACGAAGCCCGTATGAAGAGCACATAGGCGTTGTCAAATAAATTAAATGTATTTATTTATTTCGTTTTTTTTTTTTTAGTTCTGAACATTTTAAAGCTGGACATAAGCTTTCAAGAAAGAAAGGAATTCCAATGATTAATTAGGGCATTTCTGGGATAGTTTGTAAAAATTAAAGGAAGTTGAAACTACTGTGTCACTTTTGTTTGAGCAGTTTATAGTATGCCAGTTGGGTACTGGCCATGTGAAATCTCAAAATAACCACCACCTGCCTAAGGTGTGTTTAAAAAACTGTAGTCTTCAGCTCAATAAAGTTTACACACAATGGAAAATAACAGAAATGTTCTTTGTAACGTAATTTATTATTGTCACAGGAAGCAAAATGAAATGCAATGTGTCCTTTGAGAGACCCCAGTTTTTGTACTAGATCATGAATAGTCATCTGTTTTTGTTTTTTATTCAAGTGGCTAAGAGCCAGCTGGTTTATTGACTTTTCTCCTTCTACTTTATGCAGTGTTATTGAGATTGATGTTGTATTTGCTGCACCTATTTCATCATCTGCACGTCTGCCAAAGTAGGTCTTTTCCAATGAACTTTACTGATTTATTAACCAGATTTTCTTGCTTCATTGTATTAAGCTAGTATCAATATCTATTTTAATAATAATCATATTTAACGCTAAGTAAATTCCTCACGGGTTACATTTTGTGAGTGAGCATTTTTAGAGAGCTGTGGTTTGTCGTTAGCCACTTGGAACAGCCATTGAGACTTCATATTTGGCTGTAGGTCTGCTTAAAGGATCGCCAAGCTTTGACATATAACTAGGTTGGCACAGGCCTGTAAATACTTAAGGCTACTGTTTAATTTGGCTTGGATTCTTGTTTCATGGGTAGGACATGCCCGATCTGAGCCAGAGCAGAAAGTAATAACAGGGACCTTCTACAGAACTTTCTGATTTCCAGCGGTCTGGAGGAACGATGAGGTTGAAGTCTCAAGTCATTTTTTTTAATAAATATCTGCATAAATTGTGTTTTTGAACCTTGCTGCTCCTCCTGAATAAGCACAATAAATAACTGTATAAAGAATGTTAAACATGAGTGCAATTTCAGAATTGTGATGTATACAAAGGGGAATCATCAAACTTCATGCCTAAAAGTTGTCAATACCACAAAACTATTTTTTTTTCTGACTTTTACATGGGCTGTGCTGTCTATGATATAGTAGACCATAGTAGAACAAGATATTCAGGTGTCTTTCAATAGGGCAGTTAGTATAAAGCATTTGAAGAAACTATTTATATCACTGAAACCTCATTACTTCCAATGGATCATTCCAATCTGATGTTGTGCTGTGGATCTGCTTACTCTGGTTAGATTGTGATTTATTACAAAATCAAGTAATTAACAGCTATTGGAGCTACTAGCCCAAACCAGGGATTATACACTGCACACTTTTGATGAATTAAAGTGATAATCTGCATTCAGGTCTTATAAGAGTGAGTGGTCATGCACATTGTAAAACATTGAGGATTTTCTGTTAAAACAATCTTTATAACATCACATTTCATAAATTGTGTTTGTTTATTCAAGTTACATACACATGTATGAGTGCCAGTGTACTTTCTTACCTGGACATAATATTGAGACTGTTGCATTGCCTTCAGAGTCAAAAAGATACATTTTAAGTCAGAAGATTTTAGTTTTTTAGTTATTAGTAAAACTCATATTGAAATGTATGACCTATATAAATAATATTAACTACAGCATTTGCCTTTGCTTTCACAGTCGAAGCTTTGAATATATTACATAATTATTTTTGAGGGTTTTATAGATCTGTATTTAAGTTTAAACAATATATGGTTCATCTATTCATTGATGTATTTATTAGAAATTTTATCTAGATTGAAGCTTAAGATGGTCCCAATATAACAGAGAATCACATTTTTGCCTCATTCCATTTTAAAAATGGATTCCATTGAGCTTAGTTGTGTTTCAAAGTTGTTGTATACAGCAAACACAGACTCAAAGGAATCAATGTTTAAAATGGAATGAGGCAAAAATGTGATTCTTTGTTCAACTAAATTGCATATGCCCACACAGAATCCTTTGTGGTAGTAACATCGCTGCAAATTTGTGATTCCTGTGGCAAAAGCAAGTATTATGACTTGACTGGTGTGCAGATTTTTGTTTAACATTATATTAACTATCCCCAGACTTCAGGTGGAAGGGGTTTTCAATCACAATATTTCCCCACCATACCTTTTTTGTTTTTTTCTGATATATATATATATATATATATAGATATATATAAAATATAGTCTTGTGGATGTTGGAAATGGCCTGTTTGTCCAAAACAAATTTCATCCATTCATTTAGTTGATCCATTTTGGATGAAATTAGTCTGATATTTTCAGTTTAGAATTTCCATTGAGATAAATGAAATATCACGATCCCATGACTGTTGGCAAATCTATAAGTGGTTTAGAAAGTAGATGAGTCCTCAATTAATTTCAAAATGCTATACCAAAAATTAGACCCGGAAGCTAGATACATAATCTTGGGATCTAATATAAATGGAGAACTATATACATTAGTGAATGTATATTTATCTAATAAAGCACCATGCAAGTATCTATCAAAAATACTGAATATAGTCGACGCTATCAGAAAAGGCAAATTGGTAATCGCAGGAGATTTTAATTGTGTGAGCAACCAAGATAAGCGGTTAAATCCTAACCAAACTATAGATAAAAACAAAATCAAACAAGCAGCTGTATTAAAAAACGTATGTAAAAAAATAGGCACTATAAGACTGCTGGTGACTTCTCCACCCAAATAATAGAGAATTTACCCACACATTGAGGGTCCATGGGTCATCAACTAGAATCGATATGCTGATGGGCGATTTTAATGTAGTTAATAATATTAATACCATTTGTATCAGACCCAACACATAGTTGGACCACGGGATCTTGATAGTTGATATGAAGGACCATGAGATTAAAATGCTCCCATCATGGAAATTGAGTAACAGACTAATCTATGTAAAAGAAAACAGGGAATATATTTAAACAATTTCTAACTTTTTTTTTTTTATGAAAATGTATCCTACCAGATTGCAAAAGATACTCTCTGGTGTACTTATAAATCACAAAAGGCTATTGGATAAAATTAGCTAGCCAAGACAAAAAGAATAGAGGAATGAGTTTGTCTGAACTATATATTAAATTTTATAATCTATCAGAGGAAATCAAATTAAACCTATTTTTATTAAAATTAAAAAAATTAAAAGAATATCAAGAATCAATCATTAAATTATTAAAATTACGCATAAAATATTATTACAGAAATAACAAGGCAGATAAACTACTGACAGATAAACGAAGTGTAGAACCGGACAAAAAACGTATTAACTAATTATAGATGGAAAATCTGTATTTACTCCAGCCTAAATTGGTTAACTCATTTAAAGAATATTATAAAAAGCTATACATTATATCATCTAACACCTCCTCTAAACTAATAGAAGACTACGTAAATAATCCTAATATCCCAAAAATAACACAACAACAACTAAAGTCTCTAAACTACACAAGTAGAAGTAGAAAATACTATCAACAGACTGAATGAGCATAAAGCTCCAGGACCAGATGGATACACTAACATTTTCTATAAATTCTTCAATAAAGAGGTTACACCGTGGCTTACTTTGGCTTTTAACGAAATTGTAAAAAAGACAAAAATAAAAACAGACTAATTATTAAAGGCCAATATTATCACAATTCTTAAACAGGACAAAGTCCCCACAGAAGCAGCCAACTATCGCCTATCTCCTTAATTAACGTTGATATCAAACTATATGCATTTATTTTGGCAGATAGAATTAAACTGGTAATATCATCCAAAATTCATCCGGACCAAATAGGCTTTATCTCAGGCAGATCCTCATGTAATAAAACACACAGAGTGATTGATATATTGGATAGAGCGGAATCTCAGGGTTTCCCCCCTTCTGACTCCGTCGATTGATGCAGAAAAAGCATTTGACAGAGTCAGGTGGGGATATTTGGACAGAGTTTTAACTTATTTTGATGGCTAGATACATAATGCAATCAAGACACTTTACACATAACCTTTGGCAAGAATATTAGGTTATGATTTTTGTACAACATGGTTTAACATCACTAACGGGATGTGAGAAAGCTGTCCATTATCTCCATTGCTTTATGTCATTTCAGTAGAACTTCTAGCAATATGTATTAGAAATAATCAACTTATTAAGGGTATAATAAGCAAGGATGAGGACATAAAGATCTGCTTATATATGCGGATGATATACTCATCACTATTACCAATCAAATGTGGAAAAAACTAAGGTACTAGATAAAAAGGTTAAAGAAATAAATATTTAAGATCATTGTTTTATCAAACTAGATTTGACATACCTAGAAATACCGGGGAATATAAAAAAAATTATGGAAATCAATTTTGAGAAGCTATTTAGATATACACACAAGACACTTAAAAAATGGAGATCACAAGATATATCCTGGTTGGGTAAAATAAATACAATTCAATCGTATATAATTCCAAAGCAGGCATACCTATTATGTATGATTCCATTGAATATACATAGAAGCTGGCTGGACATGATAAAAACATTTTCACAAATTTTATTTGGCGATCTAAAAAAACCCAAGAATAAGCTCTATACTAGCTAAGAACGTTTGGAAGGGTGGTTTAGGATACCCATATATTAGAGAAATATATCTAGCCAACATGATAGTACATATTTACAAACTCCAGTAGAATCTAAACGGGAAGCCTGGCAGAAACAATAGGTAAAAAAAACTTAGAAGCATTAATTTAGCAATTGGAAAAGTACTATAAACTTACACTTATAGAAGACACCCCAAAAGTTTTACAACATACAATAAAGCGATGGAGAATTATTACAAGAGAGTTAAAATTTGCTGGTAAAATGTATGATGGAAGGAACATTGAACTTTTAGAGATATTTATCCTAGACTTAAATCCATGTAACTGGAATAAACAAGAGGGAGTAAAAATAAAGGATACATGTAAAATTTATGATATTCTACCCTTTACTAATCTGTTACAAAAATTAGATCTGCCAAAAAGAGATTTTTTAATTATCTGAGCATTAAATGTTTCCTGAAAGATCAAATTCTCAGACCACAAGAGGAAGAGAAGGGACTCATCAATATAATATTTTCTGGGAAAACAATTAAAGAGATCACGCTAAAGAGCTATTGATCTCCAACTTTAAAAAAAATTGGAGAAAGAACTGGGGGTAAATATACTTCACAAAGAATGGTGCCTGTCTTTAATGAAAATAAAAAGAGTGGTGCATTGTTTGGGCATTCTAGAAACACATGTAAAAACAATGCATAAATGGCACCTAGTACCAAAAGAAAACTATCAAGAATATCGGCAATTCACTCCCCAATTTGTTGAAGATGCAATCAAGCTGAAGGTACTATGTCCCGCATTTCGTGGAGTTGTCCACATATTACCCCACTTCGGATCGTAAAGTGTACAACAATTTGGAATATAGGGGAAATATATTTACCTAGAAAACCAGAAGTAGCCTTATTATATCTGGATTGGGGAATAGTTAATTAAATGATGGCAGCTAAAATTTTTATAGAGAGAGGTTGGGAAGACAAATACATGTCCAAAATGTACCCAATTCAAAGTCCAACTTTTATATCAATTCGAGATGGAAAAAACTATCAATTATAATAATAACAAGGATAAGATACATCAGATACTTATTGGTCTCATAAACAAATTAGAAGCCCTGAAAATGGTTTGAACCTGAGTAGAAAACAACACTTAACAATCTGATGGAGAGTGCCAACAGGAGTCCCCTAGAGTATTGAATTAATGTTTGTCCAAATTCGGTATAAATTTACAGAACTGATTAATCGATACAAGATTGTTTTTGTGTTTATATTTTTCTTTTTTTTCCTTATATATATTGTGCTTTTGTTGGTGTTGTGTACTATACTTTTTATATGAAAAAAGACCATATTTAACCAGATAAAAAAGAAAGTAGATAAGTCCTAATTTGATACTCTTATGGGAGGTTTCCATATTTAAGGGTACTTGTAGCAGACCACGGATAACCTGGTCGGTTAGCTCCACTAATCTATTCCTTCAGCCGCTCATGAACCACTTTGAATAGCAAGAGACCCATTTCCCCCAGTAACTGAACGAGACACAGCTCTGGAAGTACAACACGATTTTATTGAGTCACACACGGCTTTTACGCATAGCCCCATGCAACACAGACAAACAGGGGTTGTATCCCAGGATCCTCTGGGAGCCCAAGCGCAGGAACAGGGGGTCGCTGTCCCTTTGTCTCATAATTATAGAAAGCCTGTCATTCAGGTGAAGGGTCTCCAACACAAGACGACAGGGGGTCTTCCTTCCAAGAGCCTCTGTGCCTGGGAGCCAAGGCTTTGTCTCCCAGGCACAGAACAGCTCGCCAAACTGGCCAGTACTGCAAAAGTGTCCCCACCAACCTCAAAAACCCTCACAATGGTATAGTCCCCGACCAGCCTCCATCCACGAGGTTCCTGGGCTTAAACCATGCAAGGGAAGCGTCTCCTTTCGGGATACAAATGTACCTCCTGGTTGGCGTTCTTCTACATGAAATAGCAGCCACTCAGGGGAGCACTCATTAATTACTTCCCTTGTGGTTTCGCACTTATGTTGCAGACACAAATGTTCTAATTAATTGGTGTGAACATTCTTTGCGGATTCACACTTGTGTTGCAGACGTGAACATTCTACTTCATTGGTGTAAACTTCTAATGGGGAACTGGGTGGGAGGGGTCCCCATTCGGGAGACGAATAGATTCTGTTTGTATGACTGGAGGAGGAGCTCTGTGCTGTGTGCTCATTTCCTGACGGTTACTTGGAGATTGCGCCCATAGGGCCTGTGCATACTAGGCAGCTGTCTGTCCTGTCTTGTGGTTGCATCTGCCCTGATTGTGTGTATTCAGAATTTGAACAAGTCAACAAGTAAGCCTAGTTTTGCCTGAATTGCCGTTCTTTCAAAAATGAATGTCTGAGTCTATATACATCACATATACAGTTGTAATCAAAATTATTTAACCCCATTGAAAGTCAGATTTTTAACTTTACAGATACTCAGCTGGTTGCAATGAACAAATCAAACAAAAGCAATTTAAATAGCTAAACACAGTGAATGCTTCAAGTGGTTTGCCTAAATTAAACAGAAAATGCAACTTCTAACTTGAAATATCTGAACTGCCTAGGGATTTGTTAAGTGTCACATTTGACTGCATGTTAGAAATATAGCTAAGTCAAAAGAATGTTTCACAAAGTTAAGAGAAGAGATCATGGCCCTTCAAAAACAAGAAACAGGATACAAAAAGATAGTGACAGCACTGAATGATCCTAGAGACACTGTTGGAAGCATAGTTCGCAACTTCAAAGTTGAAGAAACAGTAATAACACTACCTGGAGGGAACAGAAAAAGGAAGCTATCAATGGCTGCAACCAGATTTCTGTGAAGATAGGTTGTGAAAAGCACTTGAGTGACTGCAAAAGTCCTGCAGTGAGCACAGCAAGACCCATAATAAATGTTTCCAAACTAAGGTTTTCATGCCAGTGATCATTTCATTGACTAACAATTTTCATCACATTTATTCAACTAATATTTTGGAGATTTAGTTGACTAAAACTAAAAATAATTCAGATTACTAAAATATGACTAATCCTAAAATGGCATTTTAACCAAAAGACTATGACTAAAACTAAATAGAAATTTGCTGCCAAAATTAACACTGGCTGGTAAGATACATGGGGGAGGGAGGAGAGGAAATGAGACACTTGGGGGCTGGGGGAATGAGACATATGAGGGGGCAAGGAGAATGAGACATATGGGAGACTGGGGTACTGGCAGAATTAGATACATGAAGGGACTGGGGGAATGAGATGAGATGAGGGACTGGGGGAGGAATTGAGACACATGAGGGAGGGGCTGGGGGAATGAGACACATAGGAGAGATGAGATGCATGGTGAGCTGAATATGTTACAAGTGAAAACAATGAGAAACATGTGATACAACATTAATATCTTAACCCTATCTTTGCTATATTTGCTTCTGTATACCCTCTTCCCTTTTCCAGGACATAACTTTACCAGTTTCCCCACTTCATTTCAGTGCTTTATCTCTTCTAATAGTTTCCAGTATTCTCTCTACTTCTACTTCTCTACTACCATTTTGCTGCAATTCTGTCTCTTTTCACATCTCTCTAACTCCCATTTTTTTGACAATCCTTAAACTTAATCCCTAACGCCCCCATCACCCTTATCGCCCCAATCAATTTTTACCACCACAATTTTTAGACAACACACAGGTCTGTAAAATATCAAAGCACCTTAGCAAAAAGTAGAGATCCTCCTGAGATCTCCTTTGGAGATGTTTGTCATTGGTCATTTGGCCCTGGTATCACAGGAACATCAATGCACGCTAAATTTGAAGCACACCAAAGGGACTACCTCTATTCTGAAACAGGGGTGCCTATTGTCCACTGACTCACACAAAATGATGTTATGTCAGTGACCCAATGTAACACTAGATGCCATACATATAAATGCCAGTAATAAATAATGCATTAATTCTGTGAGTATGTGTGTGTTCTGATTTTCCAGGGCTTCTGCAGCCTTTTAAAATGTGAGCACATTACACATGGGCAGACCATGCATAAAGGACATCTCAGTGAAACCAGTCGCTGGCTTGTTTCAATTGTACAGTGCTATCTGGTGAGCTTCCAGCCACTGTGGCCTCCCTGCTAATAATTGTTTGCTGTAGCCTCGATCACCTCTCTTGTGCCAAGTCTAGACTTGATACAGCGCTACGGAATTTGATGGCACTATATAAATAATAAAATAATAATAATAATAATATAATGGATAGGGAGATTTGATCAAGATTGCTGAAATCCCACTATAACAGGTGAATGATACAAAATGTTATTTTATTCCTAAAAAATATGACAGACCTTATATGACATAGGCATCATAAAGTTACAAATAATGTACCCATAAACTAGGCATGGTCATAAGCATTTGATAATTTGTATATTTGTATATTTACAATCAAATACATTGGGAATAAGGGATTGCCCTTCAAGCTTGGCTCGTGGACGAAGTCAAAACCAGATTTAAAATAATGGAAAAACTTTGGGTATACAAAATTAAGGAACAACTCATGCAAACAAATACAGTTCAAAATTTTCCAAAGTTACTTAGCAAACAAATATGGAGATTTGGTCACCATATGGCCATATTGTGTTAAGCCCAACACTATGTCTCAGTACCCAAATATTAATGGGTCATGCACTAGTTTTAAAATTAGAGATAAACACACTAACTACAATACTTACTGCTCAAACAGCTTGCAGAGACACTTAAATTAACAAGTGCAGCTCAGTTAGTAAATAAAGGCAAGGAAATTCTAAAAATATTCTGTAGCTGATATTTAAAATAAAAAGAAATTAAGTGGGTGGAATATTTAAATTTCTGTTATATATTTAAAAAAATCTATTTTATCATAAAAGATCTTTAAAATTACATAAGGAAAATAATTTCAGTAAAGTGGAAACTTTCTTGCTTAGGACAGCTGCAAACGTCACCATCTTTGTCTAAGTACTGTGATACATGTTCATATTTTTTCTGACCTCAGAGTTCACTAAAGCCATTGTTGTAGTAAACCCATTTTGATTGGACAGGTTAGATATTTTTATAGTTCTAAATCTCTTTTCTAATGATCTCACTGTTCAAAGCATGATGGATATTGGTGAATTTGATAAAGTCGCTGCAGAGAAGAGTTTTTCCCACTCTAATTGTGTATAAATGTCTTTATTTCTGCCATATGTTATACATATTGTTACTGTTAGGACATTTTCTGTTCTTCCAATACATTGAAAGTGTTTTGAGAAACAAGAGAATGAACACAATTCTTGCATTTCATTGGTTTAAGCTAATACAAAAACAGTTGTATTTTCTATTGTTCATCAGAAGAATAACCAGTAAACAAGAAAAAATTATTTATTTTCTAACAAGCAGAGCATCCAAAATTATTGTTTTCTCTTTTTCTTTCTTGTTTTTTTTCAGTAACAATTAGTTAAGTATCATTGAAAGACTGATCTGGATAGAATGATCTGTATGTCTACAAACTACTACTTCAAACCATTTTTTATTCTAACAGGGAAATGAGTTAAATCTCAACCTTCATTGCCATCAATGTTGAAATTCACTTTCATAAACACTTAAAATTATATATACACATGTTTCATGACATAGAGTTTGGTATATTTTCTGCATAATAGACACAAATGAAAAATCCTACCTTACTTATATTTTCTAAATAACGAGGGGAAAAAATCAATTACCTTGAATAGAATAAAGAGAAATAAAACTATGCATATTTACAGCGCATTATTGTATAACTCCCATCACTAAAAACTGTTGTCCCTAAATAATACCCCATAGAATAGCAACAGGTACAGCTTTTATTGAAATAAAATACTATTAATTAGTTCAGTAAGTTAGACACATTTAGGATATTATTTACTAAGGATATACTCCAAATTACTATGAATTAGTCCTATGTCTGGCGTTCCAACTCAATCTGATGTGATGTACCCTTATGGGCAAATCAAATGGTCTAGCCTACACTAGTTATCCTTATTGTTTGAGGTAGTAGAGGTTAAACACATCCAACTGGTGCAGATCACAAGTGGTACCCTCTCACAGAAAAGATTACACTGGAGACTGCGCACTCTGCCACCTTACTGCTTTCTAGCCAAAAAGAAAGCAACATGGACCTTCATCACATTTTTAAGCTTTCTCAGGGAAACTAGCTATATATTTAAATTATGTGAGAAACTAATAAGACAAATAATACAAATTATTATTATTATATGTGTAGAGCATAATCGATCTGTTTACAAATGTTTCCAGATCACACAAAACCTATCGAGAATGTACAAAAACTATTTCAAACAAGCACTATTTCATAAGAACAGACCCATATAAGATCTTAATAGGATGATGCGAAACATAGAATGTGATGAAACACCAAAAATTTATAAAATATAACCTTTAATTAAATCAGGATAAAAAAACTATCCAACGGATGGATGCATGTATAAATGTAACAGTTGAGTACTCTATAAGAGAATATCAATACAAAAGAAAAACGGTGACTAAACAAAATAAGTGAATAGAACTAAAGAGTACAGCTAAACAATTAAATAACTTGTCTAGTGGTAAGAAGAAACACATGAACCTGGGACTCAGAGTAAATATAGGAAAACCTGGGTGGTGAAATCCTAAGGACTGAATACCAGTATATTTTGTCTGGAGCGGGAGAAATATGCATAAATGAAATTTGTATGGGGATACCCCAAAAGTGTAAGGAAGTGGCAACCAGGATCAAGTACTAAAGTGTAAACAGTGTGTGGCAGTATAATCAGCTGCCTCCCAGTTTGTCCATATGCCACATACCAACTCTCTATAGCTCAATGATGTGGAAATAGCATCATACATCAAGTATAAGCAAGTGTACACATAAGTAAACAGATATGTAATTTAAACCAGTAGTCCTAAGGCTGTCAATTAATGCAGGCTAGGAAACTACTATAAGTATAGGTGCAGGTGTATAGACACATCAGCCAGCAGTCCATAGACTGTCCTATAGTATAGGAAGAGGTACGTGTGTCGGTTTGTCCCTGCACTAGTATAAAGTTAGCCAAAATTATGTTCTAGTCCCTACATATTTGACAGCCGACACACGTTCCCCCATGTGAGTAACCCAAAATGGATACAAATATCCCAACGAGTATAACTAAAAGTTGTAACAATTTTTATGTTAAGTATCAATACTAAAGAGACTAAGTAAATAAAAAGTCTTATAGGAGTCATGAGCGGAAGAGTTAAAGTTCAACTAAAGCATGGAAAAGCATAAGTAAGAAAAGCCGCCAGCTCCAAGGAACGCCAGAGTCCGCACTCTACATGTGTTTCACCCGGCGGTTGTAACCGGGATTATCAGGAGTGCAAGGGGATGTCAGAAATTGAGTGTAACGAACCCTGAAGTAGTAGCTATGGGTTCGTATGATTTGAGCCGAACGGCTGAGAGCCTGGGTGATTATAGCTTGCCGTTCGGTTCTTCTGGTTGGTAGTTAAAGTCCAAAGAAACGAAATCCTCTAGTACAGCTTTCCCCAAGTAGTAATCAGGTACCCAAACACCAGCCAAAACATGATGAAGGGTGTAACAAGACTGATGTTTATTGAGACCACACAGGCTTTTATGGAGGTCCCCTTGCAGGAGGACCTCCCACAGTACACAAACTAAATAGCCAATCATAAGGTACAGTTACACTTAAACACTCCCTGTCTCCGCCTGTGAGATAATGAGATAAGTTAAGGAATAACCCAATTATCTCCAGGCAAAGTGCACACATTTTCCCCAAAACTCAGAACACCCCTTTATGCTTGAGGTATTCCTACAAATGTCACATCCCCTGATAGCCCAGATCTAAGGGAACAACATATTTAAATTTCACCCAGATCGGTTCAGGGGTTTTTAAAAGTGTGGAAGTCTTAAGTTACCGACCGCACACGAAGCTCTTGCCCAAAATAATTCCACTAATTCAGCGTGTGCGGTTGGTCAATTCTGAAAATGTCAAATAACTCCATAATCCACGAGCGTAGCCTCCTGGCTCATAGGAGCGATTGTTCCCCTCATACGAATACATCAAAGTACCGAAAAGCGCCCTCCTAGCTGTTTGGGAAATACAGTTCCATCGTTCGTATGTTTGAGACCGCTGTTCGGGAAGTCGAGTGTCCAATTTTAGTTCCAGACCCTCGACGACTAAGTCCCGCTGCCTTTGTCCCGAACAAACAAGATGGCCGCAGTTTTCTCCGCCACGTGGCATTCGTATATACAAATTGCGGCCACCCTGAGAGAGCGCTTAATTGACGGGCTCCTTTGAAGTCAATGAGCCAGGAGGGTGGTCTGTGTTCAGTAGTTTCATGTGGCATAAACTAACCGAATAAACTAAACAGATGAATGCTCAGAGAAAACCCCAAACTCCTGGTGGGTTCTCTTACAGTGAGTCAGTTTTTAAATACAACTGTCAAGGCTGTTATTGGTTGATTAGTCCCCGTGGGGGCATGACCACTAAGCGGTTGGTTGTATTTTCTGCCTCTCCAGCGTTTACTCTGCTGAGAGGGGTGGATTTACAAAACCAATTAAGTTTATCTTTTTCTTAGGAAACATGGTATAAATAATGTAAAAGAATGTAAAATAGGAGAGAAAGAAACCCAAATTAGATCGATGTTATACTAAATATTCTGTATAAGTAGAGAATAAAGTATAAGTAAAATAGGAAAGTTCTGAATGAATGCAGTTTCCGTGCTGTTACTCAATCAGCACTTCGCTATGGTCAACAAATCATTAAATATAGAAAGTAGATGTGCTGATGTATATTCTCTAATAGTCATTACAGATAGAAATTAGGTTTGAAAGATATGCCGGACTCTGTTGTGATAAGTGATTTGGTTACGTAGTTAAAAACAATTTGTGTACAATATTCACTTAATGCAATGGGATAACAATTGTATAATTTGCAAACATTTATCTTATATATATATAACAAGATATGTTAAAAAAAACTATAAATCAAAAGGAATAGGCATATATGTATGGGTCTGTAATGCTATTAGGTAAGAGCTTTGATGTATGAGTCTGACTCTCCACAGGGAGATTACTGGTAGCTTGCTATTTTCTGATGTAAAATCTTAAATAAGTTGATCTTATTCTCCCAGGGTGGTTAACTATACCTATGTTTGTATACCCTGTAAACCAAGTCTGTAAAAACAGGTTTAAAGTAATCGATTCACACTCTGACAAAAAGAGTGCACATATGCTCAATGGTCTCTTGAGATGGTGCCATCTTATACATTTTATTTGGGTAGGACATAGGTAATGGTGAAGAATATCTTTGGTGAATGGTTAATAATGAATGCACATGGTTGTTATGAGGGGTTAGACTTGAGTATGGCCAGTAATTACAAAAGTAATATTTTGTATATTTAAAAATTTAAAAGTTATTTTTTTTTACTTATTAGTAATTACAGGTAAATTAGTTAATAGTCTGCAGTTTAGGAGTTAATAGTTGTCAATTGTTAAGAGTTACCACTAATTATGTAAATTCAATCATGATGTATTTTATTGCTGAGATAATTAAAGGAACACTGTAGCATTAGGAATACAAATCTGTATTCCTAACACTTTAGCATTTTGGTGGCCATTTTGATCCCAGTCTCCACCAGTAGGCAGAAAAAAAAAACAATTGTACTCACATTTTCTCCCACATAGTGCTGTTGTCCTTCCCTCTTGGATGAGATATTGCATAGGAAAGCATGGGGAGGCTAGTGTGCATGAGCAGCAAAGCTCCACACTACACGGATCAGACGGCAGCTATTAGACTTTAATTTATCTATTTTATCAGAAGTGCCTATAGTGAAAGCCACTAGAGGCATTTAAACCATGAGTGACAGCCCACTAGAGTCATTTAAACCATAGAATGAAAACATTGCCATTCTGCAGAATGGCAAAGTTTTCACTTGTTGGGTTAAAAAAGGAGGGGGTCATGGCACCCAGACCATTTAATTGAGATGAGATTGTCTTGGTGTCATTAAAAACAATTGTGAAGAGGGGTCAGCCTGAGAGCTCCTCAAGACACATTAAGCAAATCTAATTTATTAGGCTGAATTCACTATGATTCTGCTACATGCAACATACTTTTGGCTACACTAACCGATTGACTGTCCTGGCAGTGCAGTGGTATTCAGAGTTATTCCAGAAGCCGACCTCCCAGTCTGTCGCAGGCGGGGATCCAAATGTGTACTTAATGACTATCCCCCCTTTGGAAAAGTGGGAGTGATCCCGGTTCCCACCCTGCCAGATCTCAAGCCCCGGAAGAGATGTACGCGGTGGGATTGTCTGTGTCGGTGACCCAATCAGAAGTATGTCCAAGATGGATGCCACATGTACACTTATTCCTCTAGGTGAAACATCAATGACTCTCCAGCACATGGAAACCATCTTCTAAGCTTTTTGGAGGAAGCTGAAGCGCAAGCTGAGCCTGTCTGACATATATCTCTCACATGAGAAGTTTGCAGCAATCAGTAACGATGAGTAGCTGGGGATAAGTGCGTATATTCAAACCCAGCATTATTCTCCTCCTCAGATCTGAGTGTAAATGTATATCCTATTCATATCCATGGGTTTAATGCAACTCTTCCTAGTCATGCATCCTCCATATTTTAGTGTACCAAAAAGCCAAAGCTCAGGGATAAAGTGCATTATAATGCCCCTCATAGTATAGTATTTATTGTTAATGATAAAAGCATACACTAAAATATCCCCTCCACCGCCAAAGGTTGGGTACTTACATATAGTTTACCTCCAAACAGGCACTAGTTAGAAAGCACATTGATGGTCCATTGGTCATTGGCACGGCTGTCAGTGTTCATTGACTAAGATCATAAGCTGATCACTCTGAGCCAATAACTGACATTATTGTAACAAAAGTTGCACACAGTTGACATTAGTCAGTCCAGAACTCTGGTTGACACACTTATGATGCTGCCCGAGGTGGATTTACACAGTTAAGGGGCTAAACTCTGTATGTATAAAATATTCTAGTTCTCTCAAAATGTATCCCGATGTTGAGATTTTAAAGTTCAGAGAAGAAACGAAGTGGGAATTTCCATTGTGGGAAAACCAGATGTCGGACATGTAGTTTTATGTGTCATAAAACGACTCAATTCAGATTCTAGGCACCAACTAACTATGTCTATCACTGGAGCATCAAACCCAGCGGGGACCCAGGTAAGGTAAAAAAAACTGTTGCTAAATGGTTTTACCCAGTACCAGAAGCAGTAACTGAGCCTCAGTACTCCATGCTCTACCGCTTATGATGCTTGGTGTAACCCTTTAGTGGGGTCCAGGACAATTTTTTAATTTTTACAATGTATTTGTACAACTTCATATGTTCATGTTCATATTAAGTCCAACCACACATACTATATACTGTTTTTAAATAACCATTTGGGATTCCAAGTGTTCTGTTTTTAAATAACCTCTTGGGATTGGCATGGAAATCTGAATAAACTGATCAGTTTGCAGTTTCACACGTTAGCCTCTTATAATTTCTGCAGAACAAGTATAGCTAATTAAATACAATGGTAGTGAAATGGTTATAGGTTATACTAGCTGTCAGAAAACTTATATTCAAAAGAATGAGTTCTACTCAATTTGACATCAAAAGAAAAAATAATGACATCCCAAAACAAAATTATGCCATCAAAACAACCCCAATATGGCAGTATTTTCTCTTAAAGGACCACTATATTGCCAGGAAAACATACTTGTTTTCCTGGCACTACAGTGCCCTGAGGGTGCCCCCACCCTCAGGGTCCCCCTCCCGCTGGGCTGTGGGGAGAGGAAAGGGGTTAAACTTACCTTTTTTCCAGCGCCGGGCGAGGAGCTCTCCTCCTACTCTATACCTCCTCTCCTCGCCTTCGGCTGAATGCGCACGCGCGGCAGGAGCTGCACACGCATTCAGCCGGTCTCATAGGAAAGACATTTACATTCCTATGGACGCTTGCATGTTCTCACTGTGATTTTCAATGAGACAGCCACTAGAGGAGTTGGAGGCTGGATTAACCCTATTATAAACATAGGGTATGTTTATTTAAAAAAGGGTTAATCCTAGAGGGACCTGGCACCCAGACCACTTCATTAAGCTGAAGTGGTCTGGGTGCCTACAGTGGTCCTTTAAAGTAATATTCCAAGCATCATAATATCTACAGCAAGCTGTAGTGGATATCACCAACGTAATAGGCAAGCCATTTGCTTAACTGCTTGACTTCTTACCTGTTTCTGCCTCTTTGCAACCTGAAAACTCTATGCCTGAGCTAAGTCCAATGGTGTCTCTCCATACCTGAAGAGGAGAGGCAGGGGGCAGCACTAACTGTTAGCAAATCATTTGACTACATTGAGTGGGTATTAGGGCAATCATGGCACTAGACATGTGCAATTCAGATTAATTTCGTGCAATTCTGACATTCGGATGCTTATGAATGTCCGAAGTTCGAATTGCCAACATTTCTGAATTGCCAAATTTCCAAAGTGCTAAACCGAACCGAATTGCTGAAGTCCCGAATTGCTGAAGTTTCAAAGTGGGTTAGGGATAGGGTTAGGGTTATGGTTAGGGTATAGGGTTTAGGGTTAGGGGTTAGGGTTTAGGGGTTAGGGTTAGGAGTTAGGGTTTAGGGTTTGGAGTTAGGGATTAGGGTAGGCTTAGGAGTTAGGGTTAGGAGCTAGGATTTGGGATTTGGAGTTAGGGATAGGGTTAACGTTAAGTGCCAAATTGCTGAAGTTCTGAATTGCCGAAGTGCCGAATTGCAGAAGTGCCGAATTGCCAATGTCTGGAATTTTGGAAATGCAGAACCGAACCGAATGCCATTGGTCCAAATTGCCGAAGCAAACACATTTTTTTACTTACCAGAATTTCTGAACCAAACTGTGATGAAGTGCCCTTTGCCACTTGTGCTTGGAGAGGACTAATGGCCAGCCTTTTGCCTTGTGACCATGGCCCCTGGGGTGTATTGCATTTTAAAAACTATTTGTGCAGATTGGATGCTAAAAGACTGTTTCTGGCCCTTTAAATCCTATGGGAAAGGAGCTGCAGTTTTGAACTGGCACTTCGGATACAGCCGAAGTGCCGAAGTAGTCGAAGTGACTGCCATTCGACAAACGAACACGTGGCGGTGGCCATTTTAATTCAGTCGAACACATTCAGCTATGTTTTGCCATTGAGTTCATAGAACTCAAATCGGATACGCGACGTCACAAACACCGCTGAATTTTACCTTCTCCAGACTTCAACTCATTTGACTGGAGTCGAACACCGTTCGACAATTCGAACGGCACTTTAACATTGACTGTTTGCACAAACGGTTGCCGTTCGTCTATTTGAACTGGACTTAACATGGGAAATAGACCGGCCGCACAGCTCAAATCTCTGGAACTGTTTGGTGCATGAAAATGTGCGTGCGGTCAGTCAAAATGGGACTTCCAGCTACCTTTGAACCACTGGACCAATTTGCATGATTTCTGGATATGTTTGTCCCCTAAGTATGCTGGTTCAGAAAATGCAATTTTTATTTATTTAGTTTTGGAGTTATAAAAATTGTATAAAAAGTATAGTTTTCGCTTGGAGATAATTGAGTTGATACAGCAATTAACTCAATTATCTCCCAAACAGAGGGGAAGACTTTTACAGTAATGAATGGGAGTGTTTAACCATGTGTCTGTAAATGATTGGTTGCTGGATTTGTGTTGTCGGTGCCCAACAAGGTCCATGTGGGTGGTAACCTTGTGGGGAAAACTGTATAAAAGAAATGCCCCTTGCACTCAATAAAGCAGACCTTCTTACCCTCAACTCGCAGCCTCGTCTCGTGTTGTATGGTACTGCTATATCACACTGGGGATTTCTATACTCTGTATACTCCCCTGGATGCTAATCACTAGCTCTTCTAAGAGCTGTTCCTGCTTTGCTCTCTGAAGGAAGAGAGGTTCACCCACTGGAGCCTGGAGCCTTGTCGTAGGTCCAGCATGGGTAGAAGATGGCGAGTCTCCAACCAAGCTGCGGCGGTTTGTGGGGTCTGCAGTACTTATGGTGTCTGGTGTGGTGCTGATGGTCCTTGGTAAGCACTAGGAGCATCGATTGACGGAGGGTCCGTTACACAAACCGAACCAAATTTTTTGCCAATGCACATCCCTACGTGGCACCATGACCAGTACAGCATGGTACAATTATCTTTATATGTATATAAACATATATGGTAGACTGATGACCAAAGATTTGTAGTTTGGAAAAAGGTGGATTTTAAAAACATGTCAACTTAACTTTATTAAACACAGCACTGCAGAACAGTGTTTTAGTTCTAATTTTACAATATAAATGTGATTGCAGTGTTCCTTTAATAAATGTGTCAGTACTATATATATTTTAAATTACAAGATAGTTTAAAGTTAGAATTAGGGCTAGGGTTAGTAAGCTGCCATTGCTTTGTAACTTGATTTTCTAACTTTTTAATTTGACTTGTAAATTGATGCTGAAGTCTAATATCAGTCAAGTTACACATTTACTATTTTCAAAATTAGAAGGATGCACACTAGTAAACCAGCAAGTAAAATTGCTTACAAATATTTTAATAGATATACCAAACAATAGTACAACATACAAATACTAAATAAAGTGACCATAAAAATACACATATACAAGTATAATTATAATTATGCCTAATAGGGCAGAACATGAGTCACCAATCCCCCCAATGTTTTGGCAACACTCCTGCTGCCATTATCAAGGGTGTCCTTGAGGTGTCCTTTATCAAGGGTGTCTTTGAGGTTTTGCACCCAAGGATATGAATAGTGGTTGTAGTGTTATTTTCCTCCATGCGATTATAGTATGACACATTTACTATTTAACATATTCTGCTTCTAGTTAACATATTTAAAAATGATCTTAAAATAGGCAGTGAAAGCCATGTTTCAGTGTTTGTAGATGACACAAAACTCTGTAAAGTAATACAATATGAGCACAATATTGCTTTGCTGCAGAATAATTTAAATAGATTGGGGGACTGGGCACTCGAATGGCAGATGAAATGTAATGAAGAAAAATGCAAAGTTATGCGCTTCGGGATAAAGAATGCACAGGCAACTTATACACTAAGTGATTTAAGGATAACACACGAGAAGGATTTTGGAATTGTTAAAGGACAACTATAGGCACCCAGACCACTTCAGCTTAATGAAGTGGTCTGGGTGCCAGGTTTAGCCAGGATTAACCATTTTTTCTATAAACATAGCAGTTTCAAAGAACTGAAGAAATTGTGAATGCTTTCCTATGAGACTGGCTGAATGCGCGTGCGTCTCTTGCCGCGCATGCGCATTCAGCCGAGGAGGAGGAGGAGAGGAGGCGGAGAGGAGGAGGAGAGCTCCCTGCCCAGCACTGGAGAAAGAGGTAAGTTTAACCCCTTCCACCCCCTAGAGCCTGGCGGGAGGGGGACCCTGAGGGTGGGGGCACCCTCATGGCACTATAGTGGCAGGAAAACGAGTATGTTTTCCTGGCACTATAGTGGTCCTTTAAAGACAACAAACTAGGCAACAATGTGCAATGTCAGTCGGCACTTGGTAAGGCCAGTAAGGTATTGTCATGTATAAATAGGGGCATTCATTCTCGGGATTAAAATATACAAAATGAATAAAAGGAATGGGGCATTTTAGTTATGAAAAAAGGGTAACAAATTTAAATCTTTTTAAGTTTAGAAAAACATCACCACAGAGGGGATATGATAGCAGTATACAAATATGTTTGAGGCCAATACAAACCATTATCTAGAAATATATTCATAAACAGGACACAAGGTCTCACATTTAGACTTGAACAAATGAGATTTGGTCTAATGCAAAGGAAAGTTGTTGTTTTTTTACAGTAAGAACAATAAAGATGTAGAATTTGCTGCCTGAAGAGTTAGGTTTATTAGATTATATACAGATGGTTAAACAGTGATTAGATAAATAATTGCAAAAACACAATATTCAGGCAAGAGTTTTCTGCCTGCTATTTTGGGATCAAGAAGGATTTTTTCCTAGTTTGTTGCAAAATTGAAAGTCCTTCAAACTGGATTTTTTGCTTTTTTGGATCAACAGAAAACAAATGTGAGAAAGGCTGAACTTGATGGACCTATGTCTCTTTTTAGCTGAGTAACAATGTAACTAGTGACTGGAAATATTGTGAGGTTTTAGGTACAAGAGCTATAAAATAAAGCAATTAGCAAACAGGGACTGAAGTAAGGATTCAAAATTAATTTAAAGTAAATTTAAAATTTTAGGCAAATGTTGTTGAATTTTAAGGCAAACCATGGGCACCAAAACACCTTAGCTTAATGAAGCAGCTTTGGTGTATAGATCATGCCCCTGCAGCCTCATTACTCATCTCTGCCATTTAAGAATTAAATCACTTTGTTTATGCAGCCCTGGTCATACCCACTGAATGTGACTTACACAGCCTTTCTAAACACTTCCTGTAAAGACAGAAAAGAAAAACCTCCCTTCATTGCATAGTCTGTTTAGTTATTCTGTTCTATTTAGAATTTCTCAATTCCTACTCTGTTAATAGGATTCTAGAGTCTGCAGAAGCCTCCTGTCGGTGATTACAGTTCAAATTGAACCTCTTATTTTTAACCAATACCTAGTCATTTGATCTATTTAATAAATATCAAATCTTTGGCAGGTGGCCTCACAGAGAGGGCTTTGGAATTTCTGGTCTCAGGAGCATACATTCCCATCAAGAGGATTCTAGGTGAGCGAGTACTTAAACCATTAGAGAAATTGATAAGCTCCCAAAACCCCTCCTGGATGGAGAGATTCGGCTACACACAAATAATTTTGTTTTACAATAAAGTTACCTAACAGAGAGCATATTCATAGATAACAGACATTGTTTTACGTTCTGTGCATGGGTAGTGCCCGTGTCATATGGTTCTGACAGATTTTTGAGAGTTAACCCATATTCGAGTTGGAGAATGTCTTGCTGCATATTACATATTACCTATATCAAAGTATAAAAAAAATCAATCATGAGACATCTGCTTAACATGGCTATGTCCCTAGTGCCTGTCCTCTAGAAGAGAACCAATGTTCCAACCAGGGAGCAATGGTTTACAAAAATAGAGGAAATTAGAGTAGTCCTACTAGCTAATCTCTCAAACAGAGGCATGAAGCATGCAGAACAATGGACCCCTGGGTCACATATATTGCACAGTTGAAGGGACAGAGCAATGAGGTAAGGAAGGGGATCAAGCCATGAGCATACAGGTTAGGCTGGAAATATTGGATGAGGAGGTGCAATACTGTCCTTCACATATGTATCTATATTTCACTATCTCCTTTTGTTTCTGATTATATACTCACTATATAGAGGGTAAAGGCCATGGTTCCAGTGGGAGAATGGAGTGAGCAGATGGAGTTAGGGACTGGTAGTTTTAGATATATATCACTATGTATTATTAAGAATAAATTTTCTTTACACATGATCTGGTTGTTGTTTATTCTGTTTATTCAGGCTCACACATAGTATCTTCTGGTCATACTTGTGTAAGGGTCTCAATATGGAGCTCAAGATGAGATTGTGAGAATAACAACTTTTTTTAAAACTTAAATCTTTTGTTTTTGTTACATATTTTACTCACCAATGACTACTTATTTCTCATTTTTACATTATGACTAAAAGAAAGCTACATAGAGGAAAAAAAAGTTCAAATTGCAGAGCATGAGAAAAACCTCTAAATCAAGTTAACATCTGATTGGAAATGAAACCATTATTTTTATGTAGACTGTGTGAGTTACAGTCAAGGGAGGCGTGACTAGGGTTGCATAGACATGAACAAAAGTGATTGAACTCATAATTGGCGGAGAATTGAGCAGTGACACAAATATATACACCATGATACATGACATATACAGCAAAAACTACTTCATTAAATGGTCACTCCATAAATAAATAATTGTTTGGTAGATATACTCCAAGTTAAAACATACATTCATGTGAAAGAATTTACTTTGATTCACTTGGAGAAGCGTGAATTAGACACCAGACACCTGTTGGTAATCAAAATAAGCCTCTGACCTTTATTTTGTCAGTTGGGTTTTTATACATTAAAAAGTAGGTGCTTACGTGCAAACACTCATAGGACAGTAGTAGGAAGGGAGTGAAAGGGTAAAAGGAGTACAGATAAGACATAGGGATGAACGTCATGTACATATAACAGATAAGTTCAGAGAAAGAGAAAGAACAAACTGATTTAGAAGAGACAATTCAGGTGGGGGCTACCTGCTCCCGGAATTAGACATATATGGTCTTAAGTGTCGTTTTAAGCATTAAGCATTTCCTGAGTCCAAGTTAGCCAATTTTAATATATGATATTTAATATGACACCTATAAGCTTGAACCTTGGAATCAAAGTAAATTCTTTCACAATCCCCTCTTTTGCTCCAAAGGTCACCCAAATGTCCAAGGTATTTCCAGGCCTGCTAGCCAAAGCCTGTGGGACTTTCATTTATTTCTGCACCACAGTTTCCTTGGACTGAGAGACCACCAGAATCAGCTGAGGAGAGTTCCTTCATTTGTTAGATGAGGTAACATCGTAAAAACCCTCCGAAGTTGGAGCTGGAAAGTAAGTTAAGGTAGGATCAACAGTAGATTTGTTTTTACAAAGAGAGGTTAATAGACATGAGAAGAATCTAAAGGTTAGAAAATAGGCCATAATAACAAATACAGCTAGTAGCAAAATGTACAAAATTTTCTTAATTAGTAAAGTCAACCATGTTCCTAGCCCAAATGTCCAATCCCAATCCCCAAAGAAGCCAGTATCCTGTTTGATATCCTGTACTAAGTAATGCAAATCTTTTATATGTTTATGGATCATAGTGCCATGGTCACATAGGTTAAAACAGCACATACCTTCAATAGCTTCACAGTCTAAGTCATGTTTCATTAGTAAGTAGTCAATGGCTGCTCAAGGATTTCCTTCTTATTTGCCTGGGTGTCCATAAGTAGCTCTTCTAGGGCCTGGGAAGTGGCATTTAAATACTTTGCAAGGGAACAGGCTACAGCATTAATTACCCGGGTATTATACAGTGCTAAGCCTGGGACTCCTACCATAGAGGATGCAAGGATTTAAATAAGAGAGTGATTTCAGGGTTACAATCTGAAGTAAGGGTGTTTTTAACATCTCTTCTGTCTCTCTGCGGTTTGTGTAGCTTGGTGGTTTCAGGAATCAGGTCAGATTTGGAAAACATGGTCATGGTTAGGCGTGAGATTGCACAGGGACCTCCTGTAATGTTACCTGGGACATAAGCATAAGTAATATTTCCACAGGAGAAAGTCCATCCTTTAGGGAGATAGACATGGTAGTGGTAACTCATAACTTGGTGAGTTTAGGTACAATTTATGGTGGTGCTCAGGGCTCTACAATTCGTGGTATTTTTCCACCATGTGGGGCAAAACAGGGATTTAGTATTAGGGTCTCTTGAACAATTACATGAAAAAGAACAAACATAGTTCAGCGGCTGTCACATTAATTGTCTTCAGGGCTAGAGGGGCTTGCCTACCAGTGGGTTTACCCAGGACATACTTGAAAACGAGAGAAATCTCAATGTATCTTTCCTGGTAAAATATTTTATAAATAAATAAATTAGAATATAGTTGTAGAGATTAATGGGGTCTATGGGTATGTAGGTACTTCCTCAAGAGTGAGATGGGGGTAGGGACAGTTATAAGACTAGATTGTATGGCGTTTTCAGTACTGAGGAGAGGGTTGAGGCAAAAGGAGGTTGAATTAAAATCCTTTGCTATCTGCAACCATGTATTTCCATGCTATGCATTAGTAGCATATCTGAACAGAGCATACAATGGTAAAGGACAAGAACAGCTTTATGTCGGTGGATCAGTCGGAGTGACTTGTTTACCGTGGCTGGCGTGTTTCCACGTTGCTTTTCCTTCTAGTTTCACTGAGGTAGCCGTAGTCAAGAGCACTTGAAATGGACCATCAAAGCGTGGTTCAAGTCCTTTCCACACATGCCTCTTTATCACCTCCCAATCTCCAGGCTGCAGTTTGTGAGTCTGGATCTGGAATGGAATCAAAGACTTGTTTATGCACCTTGCCTATTCTTTGGTGTAGGGACTGTACATAGGCAGTCATATAGGGCCTGTATATAGGCACTGCATCTGGAGGGTCTGGGGAAAGTAGAGGCCTATCTCTGGGGCACATCCAAACAAGATCTCAAAAGGGGATAGGCCATGTCTGGAATTGGGGGTGAATCTCATAGAAAAGAGTGCTAGGGGAAGGCATTCAGTCCAGGGCTTTCCTGTGTCTTGCATGGCTTTTTCAATCTTGTTTTTAAGGTGCCATTTGCCCTTTCTACTTTCCCATTACTCTGGGGGTGATAAGGGGTGTGGAAGGCCTGGCTCATCCCTAAGGCTTTCATAATTTCTTGCATTATTTCTGCAGTGAAATGGCTGCCTATGTCACTTTCAATCACTTCAGGTACCCCGTATCTACATACCAGTTCGTTCAGAAACTTTGCTGTGACCTTCGTTGTGGATTTCGACACTGTGTAGGCCTCTAGCCAACCTGAAAAGAGATCAATGCACACTAACACATATTCATACACTTCTACCTTAGGCAGTTGCATATAGTCTATCTGCAGTCTTTGAAATGGGTAAAGTGGCCTTGGTGTATGCTTACTTGGTGTTTTGACAACATGTCCTGGATTGTTTTTAGCACAAATCATGCAAGCTTGGGTGTGTTTAGCTGCTACAACAGTAAATCCGGGTGCTACTCGATGGGTGTTTACTATGCTGTTCATGTGCATCTTGAATAGATGTGTAGGTCCATGGGCCATCTGGGCCATCATGGGGTAGACACAGTCTTTTACCTTTCCTCCACATTCTGTCTTTCAGAGGTCATGTTCTTCCTTGCTTGCCTGTCTTTGTAAGCTCAGCAGTATATTGTAGTAAACGGCACCATCTGTAAGAACAACTTGCAGGAAGGTATTACCTGTAGAAAGATGTACTTTTATTGATGCTTGTTGGCAGCTTTGTCTGCTTTGTGGCTTTCTCTTGTAATTTCATCTGTGATCTTCATGTGAGCTGCCACCTTGATGATGCCTACTTGAGTGGGTAGCAGGATAGCGTCCATAAGTGCACTCACGGCTTCAGAGTTTTTGATTGGAGTACTTGCTGAGGTGAAAAAATCATGAGCCCGCCATATAGGGCCAAAATCATGGGCTATACCGAAGTCATAGCGAGAGTCTGTGTAAATATTAGCAGTCTTACCAGAGGCCATTTTGCACGCTTCAGTGAGTGTCTTCAGCTCAGCCTCCTGTGCAGAGCAGTGAGGAGGGAGTGGTTCAGCTTTTATTACCTCATGTGCAGAGAGTACAGCATATCCAGTGTGGAAATTGCCCTTCTCATCAGCATATCTGTAACCATCTACAAAAAACTCAAAATCTGCATTAGATAATGGAGAATCAATTACATGCAAAAAAACTGCTGTCTCTTGTGCCATTAGTGCTGCACAATCATGGGGTACCTGGGTGTCAGCTAACTGATCTGGTGAAAGTGAATTTACAAAAAGATCAGAAGTACCATTCCCACTATCTCCACTCCCCTCTTTTAACCCCTTGAGGACACATAACATGTATGACATGTCAGGATTCCCTTTTATTCCAGAAGTTTGGTCCTTAAGGGGTTAAATCCAGGGGAAGTTATGTAGATGGATTTAACACCATACACATTTTCAGTGTAACATTAGGAGGCATAAGCAAGGCACATTGCATTTTGAGATGCCTTGCAGTATGTATGTGTTTTGGTTGAACTTGTGACAGTATGCTGTTGATGTCATGCAGTGTGTATGTGGTCACTTGGTTTCCTAAGACAATATCAGTGGCTTTGACCAGGAGGGCAATAACAGTCGCCACTGCCCTAACACATGAGGGGGCACCCCTGGCAACAGGGTCCAATCTGGTGGAGTAGTATGCTATTGGTCTTTGTTTTCCACCATGGTCCTGTGTAAGAAAAGATGTAGCATAACCCGATTGTTCAGTACAGAATAGGTTAAAAGTCTCTCTTTAATCTGGAAGACCCAGTGCCGGAGCTGACGTCACAAGCAACTTAAGGGTGTAAAAAGCATTTTCTGCTGCATGGGTTAACTTAAAGGGTTTGTTTTCGTTGGCGAGACAATCATACAGGGGCTGCATGTAGATTGTTGCAGAGCGAAGCCAAGGTATAAAACCAGGCACAGGAATGTATGTAGCTGGGCTAGGCTGTGGGAGTGTAATATTTTGAACTGCAGTCTTTCTACTTCCCGTGAGATGTTTTGTGGCATGGAAAAGACAATGAGAGAATGGGCCAAAGTAAAGACAGAGGACCTAGCCCATAGATTAGGATATATAGTACAAGTGAAATTGCAGCTATACGACTCTACTGCCCTTGTAACAAGATTACTTGTCAGCCCTCATGCCCCTGCTAATCTACTAGGCAGTGATATACTGTCTGCCCTTAATGCAAATATCCAGTATAGCCCCACTGAAAAAGTAACATTGTCTGTGCCTTTAGAGGACAAACAAATTATATCCCTCTCATTCATTAGTCAGTTTTTATTGTGGTTATATCTGAAACAGCATGCAGTTCTGATGTCCTTCTTTCCAAGCCCAGACAGTATGTGGCTGTCCAATCACAGACTTCCCAATGCAGCCCAATTAAAAAAATGTTTTAAGGCAGATCAATTGCATATTGAGTTTAGTCCTACTGAGCTAAACAACCAGGAAGTAACAGTCTTATTAACATCCAGGAAGGTGTTACAAGGTTTATTTGTAAAAGTGCCTATTTCTGTTGAAATCTGCCCTTTTTTGTAAAATTTAAAAAAGAACACACTCATATAAATATATATACACACATAAAGTATTTCAGCAAGCTAAACTGATTTAAGGGTCTGCAGTGTCCATTTAACCCTTTTCCGACATTAGGGTGTGCTATGCCGTGATCATGATGTGGATTGGAATGATTGACAGATTTGGCTGCAGGGAGACTGCCTGGCCAAATCCCCCAATATATAATCAATAATACAAGCTAAATATATATAAACACATTATTGTACCAAGATTTTGACTCTGGCAAAAAGCTTTGCACATGGGTAGTACGGACCAGCAAGTCTTGAAGGTTTCTATTCTTCTTTGTAACAAGGCATAGATGAACACTTGAGAATGGTATGTAGTGTCGTAACAGTAAATAAAATGTTTCAGTTCTTTTTTATATTGGAGACAATCCATGGTGTTGCAATATTGTACGTTATCCAAAGAGTCAACCTGGATTCCATATGATTTTTTTCAGAACCCTTGTATGTACGGGCTCTATCCAGGCTCTTTTTATTTTAACCTCTATTGAAGAATTTTCTGTGCATGTTTTCCAGCTAAATATCTCTCTTAGCAACATTTTCATTATTTCTAATGACTCAAAAATTGAGGAAAAGGAAGAGATTTTTTAGATGTTTCAGATGTGCACTGGTAGAGTGTACGATCGTATTACTGTGGGTTTAGAATATAAACAATATTTCAAACTGTTATGATTGAAGGAAATTTCCACTTCCAAAAATGTTATGTTTTTTTTAGCCCATCTGTGACTTAGCTTTAATAGAAGCATCAAGATCATTAATGTATGTGAGGGATTGTTGAGCTTTTAACTTGTTTCCATTCCAAATTATTAACACATCCTTGATATGTCTGTAGTAACTTTGCATCTTATCGGCATACTTTTCCAGAATATAACTTTTCTCAAAATGATACATATCTGTGTTTGTATAAATTGAGGACATAGCCATAGATGTACCCGACTTCTGCATGTACCATTGGTTCTTAAAATGAAAATAATTTGATTGTAGTGTTAATAACAATAATTCCCAAAATCTATTTCATACAGGAACCCTGATATATATTTATAATGGGGAATTCAAGGAACCTAAGCATGCAGACGGGGCACAAAACATAGAATTGCAATACCGGTTCTTAGAATGGCTGGGCTATGCAAAAAGGATAGTCAAATACAAGCCAATGTCAAAGGGAAACAGAGAGACCGAGTAAATGTAAGACAAGCCAAAGTTCAGTAACCAAATAAGCAGACAGAGAATAACGCACTATTGGGCTAAACACAGACCACAACAGGGCACTGAGGCAAGGGGAGGTTAGCTTACACAGGTGTGTCTGATTGGCTAACCTCCAATTAGTGTTAACCACAACATGTGGGAGCTGTTTCTTCCTTCCCTTGTGGTCTCTGAGATCATCACTGTGTGCCAGGTCACATGAACGGGTCCGGCACACATATAAGGACGCTGTCCTGGAGCGTGCAGCGTCAGAAACACTGCCAGTTGGGCGTGCGGACACGGGGACAGAGAACAGTTGGCGCCACTTGCGGTGACGGGGTAGTAGCATTTTGAAGTCCTTGATACAAGTCAGAATGTTTTCAACTGGCTCCTTGAATTGATAATCCAGCCACTTGACTTTCAGTTCTAGTATCCCTATGAGAGTTGAAACAAAGGTGAAATGGGGTCCTTGAGGAACTTTGGTAAAGCATAGATGATCAGTGTTCATTGGTTCTTTTGATGGAAACTGGTGCAATTTCATATGTATTTGTCCTGCCCTTAATCCCTTTTGAAAATAATCAATTTTATGATAATTTTGTCACTAGGTTGGTTCAGCAGTGGATAATATAAATGTATACTTATTCATGGTAGTACAGGGCGTAAGGTTTCTAGTGCTTGTTAGACGTTCAGATAGACAGCTTGAACAACCCAAACCTGAATTTCTCCTTTCTGTCTATAGGTGCATACTTTGTAGAGGAAAAGGAGGAGGGAAGCAACACCTTAGGGGTGTCCTCTTGTCCAGTTCAGAGTAGGCCATTATGTAAAAAAAGATGTCTGGATAAGGAACATGGTGCAATATGTTTGTACTTTTAGTGAGATAAAGAAAAGAATTGCACTTACAATTTTTTGGAGCTGATATCTCCAAGTTTACCTGGGCGTCTGGGTGGTCCAATCCCCATCTATGGATTTATGTAATATCTTGATTCAGATGACATAGAACAAGAACAGATGACAATACCAGGATAGTGTAGTAAGATAGTGTAGTATGTTTGGTACATGAAATGGATGTGTGTAAGATCATGTAGGTATGCAGGTAATTCACACCCTTGGGTACACAGAAGTTCCCACTCTTTCATTTACAGCGGTTTTTATTCTTTGGTATGTATAGCAGCAAATTCTCACTAAATAAAAAGAGAGCAGAAGAGGTTTTGCTCAATCAATATGGCATATGTGATATGCTCTCCACCAAGGAAAATGGTGTAGCAATCTTCAGTATTAAATCAGGAAAAATCAGCAAAAACACAGATTTTTTTGAAAATAAAATCTAAAAACATAAATGTAATGACACCCCAGGTACAATAGGGTTAAAGCCGCCAAAGATATTCCCTTCCCAAACGCAGGATCAGCTACCGAACACTCCAAACAACCGAACAGGAAAATGCATGAATAAATCCCCCCAAGTACGAGACGAGGCTCTGTATTGAGTGTCAAGCAGGAATCAGTTTAATCTGGGCTACCTGCCCGGCTTTTATGCAGGTTTACCACCAGGTGGACACTCCCCTAGGGGACCTGGTGGAAAACTGTGACAATTTCGTACAGTAACCAATCACAGCAATACAGGTATAAACACTCCCAACTGAACAATATAGGACCCTCGTCTCTATCCTGGAGATAATTGGGAAGTAACTCAATTATCTCTGAGGATAGAGCATAACCTCCATTTTATACAGGCTAATAAAAATACATAAAAATCTACAATTCACAAACTACGGAATGAAAACCCCACATTTAACGTATCCCCAGATAGCCTGGATCTGAGCGCATAATATTACAGAATGGCGCTCAGATCATATACATACAGTTCAATAGCCATGGAGCCAAAGTCTTTCACATAATTTATTCGATGGGATAGCTATCTGGGTGGCTCTGTTCGTATAGAAATGTACCGAACGGTACGGCGTTCGTATGAACGGGAAACAGATGAAGGGAGGTCGGCGGCTTCAGCGGTGTTCGCATGAAAATAGTGTCCGTTTTTAGTTCCATGGAATCATTGGTGAACACCGCTGGGCATTCGTATGTCAAAGATAGCCGCTGCCTCGTGTTCGTTCATACGAACGACGCCGACCGCCCAGCCGACCATTCGACAATGGGAAGTGTCTGCGGTTAACCACAACGTTCTAATGAGGCCAAGAGGTTAACAAGCAGCACACTTCCCTACTGGGTGGCCTGGTTCTTTCGGCAAAAAGGGAAATAAAGGATAGGAACCGTACGGACAGGGCAATACACGATCAAACCTACGAACCAGCATAAAATAAAAGTAATTTAAAGACAGACAGGCCTGTCACAATAAAAAGTAACACAATGACACATTTCACCTAACAGGCTTTTTTAAAGTGTCACAGGTATAAGGACCTTAATAATGGAGTATTCAATTCAGAAATAATGGTCACATGGCATCATAGTCATGTGACCAATCAAGTAATTATATTAAAAACAAATAAAAACACATTTTGGATATAATAAGGAAAGTAGATAGCTAAAGAGAAATAATATAGATTAAAATGAGGGATAAAAACAAAAAACTAAGGTAAAAAAGGCCCAGGGCACTTTAAGGGTGGACACTTAAATGGCTGCCCTTCACGTGAAAGGCGCAGCCACAGCTTGAAGGAAAGAGTTAAAATATAGCAAATGTGGGAGACCCTGTATGGATGATAATTTTGGCTTGTTTTGCAGCCACAGGACCTGGCAACCTTGCAGTCTTTGAGTCAACCGTATAAAAAAGTATTCTAGAGCCAAATGTCTGACAGCTAAGCTTGGCCAAAATTGGGTCTTGTAGCGGGACAATAATCCCAAGCACACCAGTAAATTTACAACAGAATGCCTGAAAAAGAAAATAATCAAGTTGTTGCAATGGGCCAGTCAAAGTTCAGACCTCAACCTTATTGAAATGCTGTGGCATAACCTTAAGAGAGCTGTGCATAAACACATGCCAGCAAACCTCAATAACCTAAAGAAGAGTGGGCCATTCCTACAAAATGAGGTGAAAGACTGATAAAGTCATACAGAAAATAATTATGTCAAATTATTGCTGCTAAAGGTGGTTCTATAAGCTATTGAATCATAGGGTGTACTTAGTCTTTCACACTTTGATTCTCCATTTTGGCTTTTTTTTTTGTTAAATCGTGGCATGGTGTAATATGCCATGTGCTGTTCATCTGAACAGATTATTGTTATTATGTCCTGATACGTAAAACCATAAAATTTAAAGTGGGTGTACTTTATTTGTGACTGTATATATACTTCCCAAAATCCCATTAAAATCTGTACATGGGGAGTACTGTTGTACTCATGAGACATTGCTGAACACAAGTATCAGTGTTTAAAAGCAATAAAATGTACAATTACAATGATATCATCAAAGAAAGTGTGTTTTTGTGTGAAAAAGTGAAAAACACTACGAGGCTTCTAACAAAGACAGGACATACCCTGGGTTGTCTACTTTTGCAATGGGAATGCCATGGTTTGGCAAGTTTTCATTCCTGTGCTGCCATATGGTCTTAAAGCCAACTTGGGCCCAGCAAAACAATCTGGGAAATTTCAATGTGTAAAAACTGAAATGGGCAAGCTTTTTCTTTGACTCTGTAACTTCCCAAAACACCATGAAACCTTACATTGCGGTCAACGTTAACAATATTATGACATTCTCAGTTAGAATGCCCTGCGGAAGTTGGAAAATAAAATGTCTTAATGTCAACTTATGTTTCATATAAATATTTGATTTGAAATGAGTCTTGTTTCTCCTGAAAAAAATTAAATGTAATAAGTGTAGACGTCTTAATATTAAAGAGGTGCATTTTTAGAACTTTTTAGAAGAGATCACAAAAAAAGCATATATACATATTTAGATAGATCTTAGATAAATCTTTGATAAAGCAAAAATATGACAAATCTGTTTTAAATTCAAAGGCCTTTGTCGTTTAATACTTTGATGTAAAAGAAACAAACATTATACGTACTATATATATATATATATATATATATATATATATATATATATATATATATATTGTAACAGAGTGTTGGGGATGGTGGTCAGGAGTGTATATCTGGCACCCAGACTTTTGCACAGCCACTATCCTGACATGTGGGTAAGCACATGCAGCCCCAGGGAAAGTTAAGTTTAAATTTAGTTTTTTTTTCCTCTTGTTATTTGGGTCCCTGGGGTGGAGTATTCGGAAGAGCAGGGTGGGCCGATTCTCCACCCACTGTCAGAGTGGTTGTGCATGAGTCCAGGCCAGGTTTCCCATAGAGTTCTGGCTCACTGCCTAACGAGGTCATTAGCCTCACCTGTAGGGGCTGTGAGCAGCTATATAACTGCAGTTAAAGCAGGGTGAAGTGAGGGAAGTGTTTTGGAGGAGAAAGAAGGTGTTTTGTGGAGAAAGAAGATTTGCTGATTCATTGTATCCTGTTACTTCACAACAACAGAAAATAAACAGGCCAGAGGCCTTTTGAAACTGGACTTTGTCTTGACCTGGTTTTCTTACCCTAGAGGGCTGTGCGGTTGCCAAAAGATCCTGGACAAACACACACAGGAAAGTAAGTTTGTCACTATATATATATATATATATATATATATATATATATATATAATATATACTAGTAGGACTAGTGTAATAATAGCAAAATGTATTAAGTGATGCTTCACTACCAGCATTATACTAAAGAGTTACATTTTTATTGCTCTATAAATAGTATATAGTGTTGACATACATGAATCATAGAAAATTGAGAGAACTCGTCCCTGTATTCTACAGAATTATGCATTTTAAAATGAGAACAGCTAAAAAGCTATTATTTTTTAGGAACTCTGAATAAAAGTATTGTACAATACTTACTTAACACTGTGTATAAAACATTTCTGAAGTTCTGTGTGAGATTATAAAAACATATTATTCACAGAATTAAAAAAAATAAAAGCGCTAAAGCAGGAACTGTCCATAAAGGGTAGCTTTGTGGCATAAAGAAGAATGTTGCCTTTCAGGTGGGTATCACCTTTAAGTCCAAATGCTGTGTCTGCTTTGGATTGCTTTGTAATTTGTAAGTGCTACTAGCAAAAAAAATATTACTTCAGCTACCATGTTAGAAACATCTGGAAGCAAAGAGATGATGTTTTACATTCATGTTGCATTTTGGTTGCAACATCATACCTTCTACAACCGAAGTGCTGATTTGAGCTTTGGACAGTGTTCTTGATTTCAGAAGGGCAAATATTTCAATGTTTTTTCTTTCTCTCTTTTTTTTTCCAGTTAAATTATGGAAATAACTCAAAATAAACCTTAATGGTTTAAAATACCTTAATGCAGTATGTAAAAATACTGGGAAAGTTCCTAAATAGGAACGAATATATTACACTCATTATACCATGTTAGTCTTGTTTGTACAGGTATCGTAAGAGATGGTGAAAATGTTATAAATACAAATTTTTAAAACTCTCTTGTACAAACTAAATGCTGTAATTTTTAATATACTATAAAATATCTTGAAAATCTAAGAAGATAAATACTTAGATAATATATTTTTTTCTTGTAAAATGTTTTAATGACACAACACTGTTGCCAACTGGCTATGAAAATCCAACTATAGTCACATTCTCGAAATGAAATTTATATTACTGTCAAGTTTGTGGTTCACAGTCCCTTACACGTCCAGCACCTACAAAGTGTAGCAACTCTGGCTTGCTCTGAACTCTGAGACGTGAGCCAGCAAATATATGTGTACACATTTGTATTTCTTCAAGTGAGCACATTATACATGTGTATAGTTCTATATGCCACGTGCATTCCTCCTGCAGAGTAGTGGGTTCCCTAGTGGTAAGTGCAACATGAACAATTCTATCTGACAATTCTATGAGTCAGCAGTTAATGTTCAGGGCTTGAGCACCTTAGTTCCAGTGACTGTAAAGTTATTTACTTTAAAACCAGCATGTGAGCAGAAAAATGCATGTACAAATCCAAATTGGCTTAAAACAATATTTTGTTATTTGGTTAATGCAATCTGATTGACAACATAGCGACTGCAAAATAATTTGCATTTATAATTTGTCTACATTAAAATTAATTGTGTATGTACTGTTTACTAACTGTCTGACTCTTATGGAACTTTTTTAGTTGGTTTTTATCACACTGAGGTAGCCAAAAACTTGTGTTCCTGACAAAATGTTTTTTTCTGTATATTGTATTTAAAAGGATCCTATAGTGCCAGGAAAACAAACCCGTTTTCCTGGCACTATAGGCTTCTGGAGTGCCCCCCTCCCTCACAACCCTCCTCCCACGGTGCTGAAGTGGTTAAAACCCCTTCAGCCACTTACCTGAATCCAGCGCCGATGTGCCTTGGTGCTGAGTCAGGCAATGGCCGCGCACAAATTAGACCTCCCCATAGGAAAGCATTATATAAAATTTAGAGCTGCAATGTAAATGTCACAGACCGCATGGCACCCCAACTGGGTGCCTCCATCAGTCGATGCCCCCAGTGCTCATCAAAGGCTCCAAGCACTCCATCCGACACCATAAGTACTGTAGTTCCCACATCCAGCGCTACAGCTTGGCTGGGAACTCGCTGTCCTCCACCCAACCTGGACCCAAGACCAGGATACAGCTTCCAGTGGGTGAACCTCTCCTACTCCAGAGAGTGTGGCCATAAAAATTCAAAAAGGCACAAACAGTGATTTAAACC
The DNA here is from genome assembly GCA_933207985.1 of Pelobates cultripes. Classification (NCBI taxonomy): domain Eukaryota; kingdom Metazoa; phylum Chordata; class Amphibia; order Anura; family Pelobatidae; genus Pelobates; species Pelobates cultripes. The sequence continues at coordinate 253,510,535 of OW240914.1, forward strand.
AAGTTTAATCACAGGTACCATAGTCACAGGGTAGGAGGCTGGCAAACAGGCCCCTTCAAAAATCAGTGGTGAGGTCACTTTCACCACAGTAAACATTGCAGTTCTCTGGAACTCCAATGTTTTACATTGCAGCACTAAGTACAAAAGGGAGACAGCACCCAGACTACTTTGATCTGTAGTGGTTTGGGTGCCTATAGTGTCCCTTCATTATTTCTATTTGATTTGTGCCAATTGGAAATAAAAGTGTTTTTTGAGAAGATGCTGATAGCTTATTGGTACATGGGACTTCCAGAATCGGAAGAAAAGTGAATGTGGGCTTTATCACACAATACATGTTGTTTAATGCCAAGAGCTGAGGATAAGTCTCCAACTAGTTTAAGTGTTTCATTTATGTATTACTGAGATCCTGCAGACTATACTATGTTGGTCCCATTTTGTCTTATGTTATGTTATGTTATGTTATGTTGACGATTCCTAATATAAGATCTAAATATGGAGTGGCCACCCACCATAACTAGCCCAATGGCTTTTTTAAGTGGGAGCTAGTTTATTAGCTCAATTATATTCCATATTGGGAAAAGGGGATTATTTATTGTACAATATATACTGAATTAAGATTTTTGTTTTTATTTTTCATTTACATCTGTTGGAATATATGTAGACACTTGATTATTTTGTGTTTTCTCTGCATGCAGTTAGCCTTGTATGGCAGTGGTTCCCAACCCAGTAATCAAGTACCCCCTTCCAGTCCATGATTTAGGAATTACCCAGCTGTGTGTTAGGTGTTTTTAGAAAAGGAAAAAAAAAAAATGTTTAGACTCAACATGGTTATCCCTAAACCCTAGACTGGTAGGGGTTACGTGAGGACTGGGTTAGTATCCTCTGTTGTATAGCATTTGATATTACAGAAATATGTGTACCATAATTGCTTTTATTAGCTATGGTTTTACCCACTAGTGAGCCTGAGACAGTCTATTTTTAGTGAATTACACGCAGATGCGACCTACCTTACCCAGTGAACACACCTATGCATGCAATGTCTACCCAGCATGTTTCTCAGTTTAAAAATGAGGCTGCTCCCCTTAAGTGGTCTTTTTCATTAATTGTACAGGTCGCACCCTTGAAATGTTATAAAAAGCAAAGCTTACAGTTACTAAGTCAAGCTCAGTTTTCATTTTTATTTAAAATTCAACACAATGTCAGCTAATATGGCTTGTCTCTGGCTTTACTGGTGATTGCCTTCCACTGACACACACATACTGATGCATATCCACTTTTATTTTATGTCCTGAGTACCTGCCAGTCACCAAGCTTGACTAAACCATTACTAATAAGTTTCCTGGTGGGCACTCTATCACAAGTTAATACTTATGTTGTCACTAGACTAGACTCAGCTTAGTTTTTAACTAGATTGTTTGAAATTTTGTTTGACACATTCTGATCTACCATGTCATTTATATATAAAAAAAAAAATCAAATCCTGCCTAAGCCCTACAGGAAAAGAGCCCACATTAATAAACTCAATACATGGTATAACTTGTTCTGCCGATTTGTGCTACATTGTAAGTACAGGACCCACTTGTGACACATGTAGTCAACAAGAACTTCATTGCTAAAGGTAAGACATTACTATTTGAGGCCACCTTCCTGCATGCAGAACGGTGATTTAAATTCCTGCTTGGATAAGATTGCAGTGGAGAGGTGACTGCAGAGAAGAAAGTGAGTGAGGACGTGATTTAAATCTTGGAGCCTTGAGCTGTAGGAGAGCTATCAGATACTGTCTCTTCACATTTTATACTATACAGCCCTTACTGCCACTGAATGCTCAGTGGAGCCAAAACGTTGTCTAAATTTTTGAACTCCACAATAAATGTTTACCTGCTGAAGAAACAACTGGGTGTGCCCAAACCTACTTGTTCACTGGATTTGCCTGGGCTGGTGTCCCCCTTTCTGTAGAGCACCCAGGTGGGAGTACACCCTGAAAAAGTGTGTTTGCAAGGTCCTCTGAAGATTCTACATGCCACTGAAGCACTGTGATATGAGCATTTTTCACACTATTCCTGTGGCCCTTCACAGTGTTTCAGTGGCAGTGGCCCTTCACAATGTCTGACAGCTCCCTGTGCTCATGCATACACATTGCTGAAGTGTATTCAACATCCTTCACAGAGCAGCAGAAGCACCATGGTAAAACAATGCAGGTCACATGGAGGCTGAAATAGTAGAGTTCAGTCAACTTAATCCCCTAGTATCAGCAACCTATGACAGCCCAGTAAGTAGAACTGTCTTTAATTGAAGCATATTTGCTGCCAGAAAAGGAGGCATTGGGAAAAGCAGTTGGTTGTCAGACAGCCAATGAGGGTGATTCACTTAACGTCTCATAGGATTTATCCAGCTTTTCACACAAATGATCATAAATCCTGTTATGTTTTTTTTTAACTCTTTCTAGCAATAGGGAGTGGTAGACCTCATAACTAAAACGAGGTAAACAAAACATGTTTGATCAAACAGACACATCTCAAAAGTGCAAGTTTACAAAACAATAAGTTAAAAACCCAACATAAAAATGCTATAGTTTAATTAATTCATTTATTATTATTGCAACAAAAACTGGTGGTGCTCTCCCACATCTGTCCATAAAATATGTAAAAATAAAACTATGAAACAAAAACTATTTTTAGAACTCAAGGATAAATATACTGCAAACCCTTGCAAACATCCCACCCTAGGTAAGGTCTGAAGATTAGACCAATTCTCTAGGGGTATTAGTGGTAGTTTTAATAATTAAGGCAATAGAAGAAAAACCGGGCATCTGAAGCCAATATATCAGAGTCAGGAAGGGGAGGATCAAAGTCAGAGTCACACCAAGTCCAGCACTCTGGGTTGTCTGTGCAGGTTTGAATGTCAAAAAAGCAAGTCAAGGATCAGGTGTCTGGAAGTAAAACACAGATGGAGGTAGGAAAGAGAACAGGGGGTGGAACAGAACATGGATCGGATCCAAGAGAAGCAGAACAGAGTTCTGGA
>OW240914.1:253513946-253528128 GCA_933207985.1 Pelobates cultripes
CATTATGACGCCTATTCTAGGTACTCATATGGCCACATAGCATCACTAGGGACACCTGCACTTAGAGCCATGAGGATGCTGAATAATAAATAAGAGAAGTCTTTGGTGGCCATGATGAGGGGGCGGTAAATAAGTGATTAAGCATGCAAAGATCTTTCTATCAATGTTTAAGTCGCAGCATTGTAAATGCAATCAAATGATTACTGCAATTTCTCTGTCCTTTTCCAAGAGTTGTTTTTCTGATGGTGTGTTGATTTTAAATCAGGATAAAATCCAAACTCTGCCTTATAGTAATAGTGACATTTAACAGGGATGACAGTGCTACTTTTTATAGCTGACAAAAAGCATGCTATGATTTCACATGTCTTAAAATGGATCAAATGAAAAGGCCTGATTTGTATCAAGCAGCAAACACAACTGTACATACAAGTTCACAAATACCCAATGCGCATTTCAGGAATTCACAGCTTCTAGATGTGTAAGGAAATCCAGCTTACAAAATTTACTTTTTGGCTGTCACTTTTTCATGCAGAGCATACATTTTTGAAACACATCCAAATATATATTCCTTGTAATCATAGATTTATAAACATTATTATATTCATACTTCATTGAATCCAGAAAAACGCCATGCTTCATGATTTAGAATATAAATTGTTAAATTCATTTCTTTGCATTATTTACAATGTGAAGAATATACTTTTTTTCAATATAATTTTTTAGTCCAGACAAAGATTTTATCCAGGCCATTTATTGGGTATAGCCATTGTAAATGAATTAATGTCTCAAGTTCTTGTCTTTAGTAGAAAATACATGACTCATTTATTAATATTATTGGAAACTCAGAAACTCAGACTACATGCTAGTTTCTCTCCTGGTTTCTCAATTCTCTATTTGTGGGGTTTCTCTTCGAATTTAGTATTTTATGTTTCTATTTTTCCATTTTTCCTCCAACTCTTCTCCACTGTATATTTTCTTATAGAAAGAATAAAAATGACAGCTATTTGAAAGTACAAGAGCACCCAAAACAAATAAAAATGGTATACTTATACCACACATCTAATAATTCACACATCAACTGACAAAGTCCTGCCAAGGCCGATGTGTGAAACACACAGACATGGTAAAATCACACAAGTAGGCAGACCTAGGAAGCTGCCGTTCATGAGTAGCAGCATTATACTCACACACTGTGCCTGTAACAGGCTATTTTATTTATTTATCTTGTTTTAATTGTGTGCAATTAACTGCAATAAATTGAATCAACTGCTGCAGACTCTGTATAATCCCTTATGAAGGAGGTTGGTAACTACCTTTACTAGTAAAATGTGCTAAGAACACTAGAGCAGGGGTCAGCAACCTTTGGCACGTGTACCATGCATGGCACTTGAGGGTCCTTTCCACAGCACTCAAGACTACCAGAGCCAAACGAGTTCTGGCCTATCAGGATTCCGAGTGGGCCATCATCTCTGCTAGTGCAAACCAAATGGGGATTGCAAGTGGTGAGTGACAATCCTCAATTTACACATTGCAGCACTTAGAGGTAGCGATCTCAGAAAAAGTAATCCCAGCACTCGTGAGTTAGAATCTGCAATGGAGTAGAGCAACCCACAGCAGCTATTGCAGCTCCTGCCCTTGACCCGTACCTCGTCAGCCAAGTCCCCACTGGAACCTAAGGAAGCCACTCACACTGCTAGATTTGCACGGAGCTACATAAGAAGACTCCCCTTCATACAAATGATACAAACAGCCCACACACAAAAGCAAAGTCCCTACAAACACTGCAACACATTTGTAAAAGAGACCTTTTTTTAAATTTTCCAATGCGTTTATCAAACCTAATTTCCCACTTTATGTTTAAGTGCACCCATACATATTATACATAATTTTTGAAAGGAGAAATATGAGTTTCTTTTTTTTATCCTGTATGTATACACAACGCAATATTACATTTGGAATAAAATATAAAAAATTATGGATTTTTTTTATTTATTTAAATAATTTAAACACACCAAGTGCAAATAAAGAAAACTAGCTCAGATTAGATTACCTAATTAGTCCTGATTAAATACCAAACAGATAGGATTTCAATACATTTTTTAGAAGTTGTAAAAAAAACTCAGCAAGGTCTGATACAGTTTAATGCAAAATTTTGGAAAATTTGGCATGCTGAGATTACAGCTTTAATTGTAGTCACATAATCCAAAACTATATATTTGTAGACAGTGAATCCCACAGGCTTTATAACTATTATGCCATTTTTCATGTAACCCTTTGATCACAAACCTAGGTCAAACTATTTTGTTTTTATATTATTTTCACGCATGTTTTATTTGGGGAAATTCACATACTATACTATTACAAAACCCCATATTTGTATTTTGCTGCTGTTCTCAAGTACAGTCATCCCCTACATGTATACTTTTGTCCCCTAATCCTACCCCTAATATTGTCCCTAAATCAACCCTTAATTTCACCACTAATCCAGCCCATTATGCAACATATAATTTTACCCATAATCTAACTCCTTTTTGTACCTCTAATCCAACCGAAAAACCTACCCATGGTCCAACCTCTCCCAGTCAAGAACTACAAGCCACGTATTTAATGTCTGCAATTGTGTTAAAAATAACTGCTCCCCCCATCTAAACAATACAGAAAGATGGATCATAAAATTCCTACTGGGAAGGACTAATGAGTAGGCTCCATCATTTCAGAGATTAAATAACAATAGTTTTTTTCGAAATCTATTATTTACATGTATTTACCTCATTATGTTTAAATGCAGGCTTTTTTTTTTGTGTTCTTACACATGGGTAATTGATCATGAGCCTCACCTGGAATTTAATTCACAAAGTGAAAGAATGCTTCTCTTTGCAAGGAAATCTAATGACAATTACCCTAATTAAAAAGCTATAAAAAATGTATTAGTACTTTACATATGAATTAAAAAAAATGATACATACACCTAGTGATTAAATAAAGAAACAATGTTTACTGTAGAAGAGTTGGCTATCTGCCATGAATATTACCACTAGGAAGTAAAGCTCTTTCATTGCATTAGCAATAAGCATAAGTATAAAGCCCCAAATACAGAATCTATAGAACACGGCATAATAATGTACCTTTCAACCAATCATAACTCCCCCTGCCCTATCCTTTTCTTCTTTTGAAGTTCACACTGTCCGCCTATTTAAACCCACTCCTTTAAGAATTGCTATCATCTACCGCCCCCCGGTTATCCTAGACTATTCATTGAGCACTTTTCTTCCTGGCTTCCCCACTTCCTCTCATCTAGCACTCCTTCCCTTATACTTGGGGATTTCAATATCCCAATCAATAACCCCAATTGCACTGATGCCTCTCGTCTGCTCTCTGTAACCTCCTCCTTTGGCCTTACGCAATGGTCCAATCTAGCAACCCATACAGCAGGAAACACTCTTGATCTTGCCTTCACCAACCTCTGTACTGCCTCTAATCTCTCCAATATTCCTTTTCCTCTATCTGACCACCATCTGCTGACTTTTGACATTGGCATACCTAAGATCCAATTGACACCACCGTCTGAACATCACTCTCACAGAAACCTCCAATGTCTTGACCTAGAGCATTTCTCCACTAATCTCCAAACTCTCCTTTTACCTATCTCAAACCTCACCTGTCCTAGTTCTGCAACCTCCTTCTACAATTCCACTCTCTCCTCTTAACTAGACATCATGGCACCTTGTACATTTAAACGCTGCAGGCCCCCCCAACAACAACCCTGGCACACCAAGCTCACTCGATACCTCCAAAAATGCTCCAGAACTGCTGAACGCTGTTGGAGAAAATCTCACTGTGCGTCTGAATTTCTCCACTATAAATTTATGCTGAGCTCATACAGCTTGGTTCTTTCCTCTGCAAAAGTTAATTACTTCAATACCCTAATAACCACACTCGCCCGGGAACCCAAACGACTATTTCACACATTTAACTCTCTTCTTTCCCAACTCTTCTCTGTTGGTGACCCCCAAGGTTCAGTCCTTGGTCCTCTACTGTTCTCCATCTATACTGCCTCCCTTGCTAAACTCATTAGCTCCTTTGGCTTTCAATATCATTTCTATGCAGATGACAAGCAAATCTATCTGTCCTCTCCTGATCTCTCCCCGTCCCTCTTGACTAGTGTCTCTGACTGCCTCTCTGCTGTCTCTAACTGGATGGCTGCCCACTTCCTTAAACTAAACTTGACCAAAACTGAAATTCTGGTCTTTCCTCCCTCAAGTGTTGTTACTCCTGTGTCTGTCTCTCTCCAAGTCAACGGTGCTACCATCAGCTCCACCACGCATGCTCGCTGCCTAGGTGTTCTCTTTGACTCCAACCTCTCCTTCAAGCCTCATGTTCAATCTATCGCCAAATCCTGTAATTTCCATCTCAAAAACATTGCGCGCATCCGCCCCTACTTAACGGCAGATGCGACTAAGGTGTTGGTCCGTTCCACTGTCCTCTCTCGCCTTGACTACTGTAATCCGCTTCTCAGTGGTCTTACGTGCTCCTAACTAGCGCCGTTACAGTCCATAATGAATGTGGCGGCGAAGGCCCATCTTCCTGTCCGCCCGCACCTCCCATGCCTCACCCTTCTGTCAGTCTCTACATTGGCTTCCTATAAAATATAGAGCTCATTTTAAAATTCTGGTTTTTGCTTTCAAATCTCTACATAATGCTGCTCCCACCTAACTATCCTCCCTTATACACAAATATGTCCCGTCTAGTCCCTTACGATCTGCTGGAGACTTACGTCTATCTTCTGTCCGTACTCCCACCTCTGATGCTCGCCTTCAAGCTTTTTCGAGGGCTGCACTGTTCCTGTGGCACTCGCTTCCCTCCTCCTTTAGATGCTCACCCAGTCTCCACTCCTTCAAAAAATCGTTAAAAACCCACTTCTTCATAAAAGCGTATCAATTAAACTGTTAATAGCTCCTGTCTGCAACTGTCACCAGTCTAATACTATCCTTACCTTTTTGTGTCATTTTACCCCACTCCCTCTAGCATGTAAGCTCATTGAGCAGGGCCCTCAACCCCTCTGTTTCTGTGTGTCCAACTTGTCTGGTTACAACTACATGTCTGTTCGTCCACCCATTGTAAAGCGCTGCAGAATTTGACGGCGCTCTATAAATATAATAATAATAATAATAATAAAATGTAATTAAACTCCAAGGGGAGAGTGGAAGATGGGCATATTTTACTTATATTGTGCGATAACACTAATACATAGTTTTATTTTATTTTGAGCACTAGATGCAATTAATGAGTGTGGCAATGTTAGTCTGGACTAGTTTCACTCCAGAATAATGTAGTCTATTAACGGGATATAAAAAGATGGCTATATTCCCACTCCATGCTAATTACATGATTATTTCCATTTAGTAAGTTAATTCCCCAAATCAACTAATTTGCTCAACCACTCAGTTTACTCACAAAGAAAGCCAACTCAATCTAGAATAAAAGGTCCCATTGTGTAAAGTTTAAATCTCTAGAACAGAAGAGAAAGAAATACTTGTTAAGATCTACAGATTCTCTAACATTACATTACAACTATTTCAAGTAATTTAAAAAAAACTTTTTAACCAAAGGTGCAATGACAACAATATAAAAAAAAAAAAAAAAACAGGAGACCAATGCAAAATTACCTAAAATCTTTTCAAATGTCAGCTTCTATAGCAAGATCTCATGTTTGTACTAGAACGCAATCACTAAAGTGGAGTTCCACAAGGGCCATTGTTTATCAGCTCTGTTGTTTAACTTCTGTATAAGATTGCACTTCAGTTCATATATGGATTACATAGCTCTACATTCCATTATTAAAGGATAAGAAAGCAACCAGTAGTATTTGAGGACATTCACAAATGCATGACAGCAAACTTAATGAAACACTGACAAAATCTTTTATTAACACAGTTATGATAAAATTCATGGTCTGCTCAAATTATTACAGTAGCAACATCAAAGCTAAAGCACCAGGTACAATCTGTAACTCAAACACATCACCTCTCCAATAGGTAAAAAAAACTTTATTATACTATAGCAAACACTCCTGTAAACTGGTTCATAATATTCCACCAAGCAATGCAGTCTAACAGTGTAACACATGTGTGTAACACAATTTAAGAGGACAAAAAAATTAGGAATATTCTCATCAGTGCAATATACACAGCTCTCAAATACCCTGTCATAATCTCCTGTTTCAATATTGCCTCTTAACTTTTTTATTTAGCCTAGTTTTTCGTAGATAGAAAGACAGACAGATGGACGGTAAAACAGACATGGTTTTCATTTATTGGAAGTTAATTGTATTTGATTAAGAAAGTTTAAAACTGGTTGCTATATAGTGCTCTTGACTTGAAATATATTGTTATAATGTGTACTCATTTAAAATTGTTCCCCAGATATGAATGAGTAGCAAAAATCGGTGTGATGTTTCACCTAGAATTATTCAGTCTAGTGACTGCAACAATAAAGCAATAAAAATGTTGATCCAAGTCAAGATTTGCATTAAATCGATACATTTAAGTGAGTAGCACTTATTGAAATTGAGATCTTGTCTAATTTATTCATTTTACATTAGCAGTCTTTGGTAGTTCATTTGTGTCAACACTGAACAGCCAACACTCATTCTTTTAGTTTGTCCCTTGTCTAAACACAAGTCTGAACATCAGCACATTACATTTTCCCATCATATTAGTAACATAATTGTAAAAGCTGTTTTTGAACTTTGCTTATTGCCCTTTAAAATGACTTATTCTCGTTATGTTTTGTCACCATGGAGACTAAATTATACACTCATGTCATAGATTTTCTCAGTCTTAACTCATTTTCAAATCATGCATTATGTTACACAGATGCTTTGCATTTCATTGCCTTTTTTCCCCATAGCCTTGCCATAACAGCAAAAACCAAACAAAAAAAAAAACTAACATTCAAATTGCATATTGCAGAACACAATTTAAACATGTTATTCATTGTTGATTAATTGTATATCATAAATTGTAGGATTTGTAAAGTTACTTGCCTCAGCAGATTTATTATTTATGATTTTACTAGTTGCAAACATAAAGTTGCATTATTTGCTCCCCATGCCCCCTCCCCAAACTTAACCTTCCTATTTCTATATATTTATTTTCCCATTCATGAAATTCTGGACTGTGGATTACTATTTTACATAGTTTGACATTATTTGCTCTGTTTTTAAAATCACCTAACAATGAGCATTCAGATAAAATGAAAGTGAAAATCAATCAGACTTATGGTTTAACTTACCAGATGTTAGTTAAGTATATAGGCACCTGACTAACCTCTTTCCTTTTTTCCTCTACTTTTCTCTAGTTTATGTATTGATTTCTCTATTACTTTTTTATTCTGAGACGTCTCACATATTTAAAAAAAACTTCTGCAGCTGGAGTAGCATTGACCTAAACTTCTGCAGCTGGAGTAGCATTGACCCACTTCCTGGCAGAACCATTTGCATTTACTGCATAATTTTAACCCAGAAAGGAGAGATTTCTGCTAGAGTTAAAGCAGTTTGCATGTATGTAATTTTCATTAATATATTATTAAAAATGATCCAAACAGTAGAATCTATATTATGCTAATCCTCAATTTGTTCTAATTAAAAAATAAAATTTAATTGAAATCGTAATCATTAAAAAGCATCACTTTCCCTCCCATCTCCCTGCATGTATGGAATATTGAAAAGCAAATCAAAAGGAATTTTAGCCTTTGAAGCACTAGTGACTAGTCCTTTATTTTCAGTGCCAGTGTTTCAACTAGTGAGATATTGTTTCTGCAATTTTTACATGCAGTCACTCTGCATCTCTACTGAGAGATTATGAATAGCTCCTCCTATTCACACACTCCCTGTAATGTCAATCAAAACTGAAAAGAATGCACTGTATAGTACAGATGCTTGGTATTAGACAAGTAATTGTATAATAAATATTATGATGTTCATATATTCTGTTTCATTATTAGTGTTAAAAACAAACAAACCCAAAGTGCTTTAAATTATACATTAGACTAAGATTCCGTGGGACTTCAAGATCCAGACAGAAGTACCATGTAGGAGGGGTGAGAATTTTTTTCTTATATATATACACACTCAGTAACTAACTTAAATTTACTTAACCAATTAAAAACACTCATCTCACTCTGTATTAACATCATTCATACCTTTGCAGTCCACCCCTCCTGCAAAGGTAAGATTGTACGTTCGCATGGGAATAAGGCCCTTAAATCCCCCTGTATTTGTTTTTCAAATTTTTTATTGTCTCTTAGCTGTATTGTACCTTTGTCTTTTTACTTGCAGTAGTTGTACCCAGGTGCAACACTGTGGAATGTGTTGGTGCTTTATAAATGAAATAAAATACTAATTAGTATTAATATTTATGTTTAGCAGGGTGTGCATGTGTTTGTGTTTGCATGCATGTGTCAGTGTGTAAAAGTGTATGTATCAGTGTAATTGTGTTTTTTGTTTTAACGTTGTAGTGTACCTGTAGTTTTGTAGTGTTTATCGGTATCTGTGTATACCTTTGCATGTGTGCCTAAGAGTTTAAATCTCTATTTGTGTATGCCATGGGAAGGTCTGTAATGCATATCTGTGTACGTGTGAGTGTGTGTTTTTGAATGTCCTGTCCCGCTGCCCTGCTTTCCATTTATACCACATCCCAGGACACCAAGGAGCTGTCTCCATCAATCACAACATGATGGCATAATTAGACATGTTTATGCTGTGCTGAACAAGGTTTCCTATTATTTGCTCTTGCTATTATTTGGACAAATGAAATATATATCTCTGTCTGGAAGTATGTCTCAGGATATCTCTGTGAATGTGCATTTCTGTCCGATACCATGTGTGTTTATAAGAGTGGATGTTTCGGGGAGCCTGGTCAGCACATTGTATTTGGCCAAAGATTTCTAATGGTGTCACATACCAATATCAAGACAAAACAAATCTGAATCATACACTACTTTTTTTTAAATGAATAGGTCTTGGAAGTCATAAAATAATTCTTTAAAGGCCACAAATTTCAAGATTTGTTTTTTGAAATGTATTTATTGTATTTTATATTATATTTAAATAAGTGATCAAAATAACAAAAAAATACATATAATGTATTATTGACCTTAGGTAAAGTATGATCTTAAGAGTGGGTCAAGAAAGGGTACAGGGAAGCAGCACCTTCTGATTGTCCTCAAACTCATATGGTGGTGAGTCAGTATGGAAAATATGAGGACAGAAAACATAGTGTAGTATATTCTATTGGTGGTGAGGTAAAATATGAAAAATGCCACTTAAAATTTTCTGGAGCTTATGTTCAGCTCCAGATATATGCACCTGGGCGGTCTTATCCCCGCCTGTGGATATGTTGCTCAGCTTAGTTCCTTGTAGATGGTGGGTCAGGATCAAGCATCAGAGTGTCGAGCGTTCATGAGTATTTCCCTCCAAATTGCAGTATCAGAGATATTTTGTAAAAAAGCCCTTTTGGGTGAAATGCATTAGTGTTTTTATGTTATTGGTTTTATTATCTTTGTTTTCTCTTTGTGCTCCTCTCCCTTCATGCCTCCTCTCCTTCTTGCGCTGTCTCCCTACATGACACTGGGAGGAAGTGACAGGCTATCACATCCTACCAGCTGGCCGACATTACAGGGTCGCGGTCTTAAAGGACCGCGGCACTCGACCGGGCCCCTGTTCAGCAATAATGTTTCCCCAGTGCTATAATTATAGTACCCGGGAAACATTCTGTGGCACCCTTGTGTGCCCTTGAAGAGCCCGGTTGAGGCGATACGCGTGTTGGGACATCGAGAACTCTGTGTGTGATCTCTGCTAGGATTATAGGGGGGCACTTGTATAACTATACTATTTTGAAGCTTCGATAGTTTTTAATGAGATAGTATGACCGGTACTCGATCGCACACAGGGTTCTTTCTTTTAAATCTTAGTATATATTTACCTTTCCTTCTTTTTCTTTAACATTGTGTATTGTTTTTATTTAGTGGTAACTCTAGAGCTTAGTTTATCTCAAGGACAGAAGGTGGGGCTTTAGCATAGGGGACCTCAAAGGCACTGCTCAGAAACCCCGGTATAGTATTTACTTTGTTTATTTCATTTATTATTTACTTTCTTTGTTTTCTTTGTTTTATTAGCTACTGATTTTCACTCAATTCAATCAAGTTTATCTGTTGGTTTCTAAACCCACCTTCCCTTCTACTGGGTCAAAATGTAACTCTAACAACTTACCTGTAAACTGTTATCATTACAAATATATGAATCTGTTTGTTCTACATACGTTTTAAAAAATTGTGACAATAAAAGTGAAGTTTTAGACATTATTGAGCTGGATCATCTTTGTTATACCACTTTAAATAAATATTTTATGATTTAGTTGATATATGTGGCTATGTCTTGCCTGGATGGGCCACTCAGGCTCTTTTTTTAGGGCCTGTCCTTTATTTATTTCAAAGTTTATTATTTATGCTTATGAGGGGGACCTAATTTATACACTTAAAAGTCACATGCACTTTTGCAGTTCTGAGTAGAATTGAGGATTTGATTCAGTCCAAACAGCAATTTATCTGAGTTTGGGCCAAATGGGTGATCTGTTGCATTCCCGAACTTCAATTGAAATGTACCCCAATTATGAGCTAATTGAATTGCCGAATGACGGAGCACATTTGTTTTGATTTGTGATTCAGAATTCCACCCATTGTGCCAAATGATGGGGGAAAAAATAAGATTCATAGCCAGAGGACAGTCACTAAACGTTAGTTTTATTCATAGATCAATGTAAAAGCAATAAAAGGTAAAAAGGAGGAACAGTAAAATAAATAATCTATATTTATATATTATACATTTAATAAACATATAATATATAAATAAAGGATTCAGAAATTTAGGTAAGATGGTAACTCTATCAGGGTTATTCACAAAAGTGAGAAATCAAAGTGAATTTAAAATTTAGGGCAGGTAATTCTCAAATAAGCTATATATCTATCTATTTATCTATCTAATAACCTTACTAGAATACTCTAATAGACTCTACTCTACTTAGACAGATGGGATGGTATTCCCAGGTGACTATTTGAAAGGGGTGCTGGAGCTTTGCAGACCCTTGCATGAGAAAGGTAGTGTTTTGGCATTACGGGGAATATCTGGCTTTGCAGCATGTGCAATGCTAGGATCATTGAGATCAGCAGTGTGCTGTTAATGGGTAGAAGTGTGAAGACATAACATATAAAGGCAGGGATATGTCATTAAATAGGTCCATCTGTCTGTTATGAAAGGTGTCAGAAAGTTTTTTCTTTGGGTTTAAGCCTTTGATATGTTCTATTATATAAACACAAAAACCATATGTAGAAAGATTTTTATTTTTTAAAGTCTGTCCAAATTCTGCCTCTTTGCATATAAAAGAAAACAAACTAAAAGGCAGAAACTTGATAATAAACATAATAACATATCAGTTGTTATTGTCTTCTTTATGATGTATTTAAACACTACCCAACCACAAACACAACTGTAGTGTAGAAGCTGTCTGTCCCCACCACACACATTAATATTAGTGATGTCGCGAACCCGAAATTTTCGGTTCGCGAACGGCGAACGCGAACTTCCGCAAATGTTCGCGAACCGGCGAACCGCCCGAAACGCCATTGACTTCAATGGGGAGGCGAATTTTAAAACACACAGGGACTCTTTCTGGCCACAATAGGGATGGAAAAGTTGTTTCAAGGGGACTAACACCTGGACTGTGGCATGCCGGAGGGGGATCCATGGCAAAACTCCCATGGAAAATTACACAGTTGATACAGAGTCTGGTTTTAATCCATAAAGGGCAGAAATCACCTAACATTCCTAAATCACAATCAATATGGATTGACACCTGACATATGACATGTTGACACCTTGACATATGGATTGACACCTGTCCTCAGAGCCCCTGATGCACACGGACACAGAGCAGAATAGAGACTGGTCCCCTACATAGGGTCACTTGGCAGATATGGATTGACACCTGTCCTAAGGATCCCTGATACACACTGACACAGAGCAGAATAGGGACTGTTCCCCCTACATCGGGTCACTTGGCAGATATGGATTGACACCTTGTTACAAACTGCTATTTGTAACGGGCCCTTTAAATGGCAAATTGCCCTGTTTCCCTGGGTTGTGGAGAAGCCTCTTTGCCAGCCTCCTCCCGCATGACTATGGCCCCTGGGAGATTGTGAAAATGTATGCACTTTTATTTGGTGTGTATGGCCCTTTAAGACTGTCGGTGGGCATATTGGGGCTTATGGACTCTTTATGTGACTGGTGCTGGCCCTTTAAACACCTTTTTTGGGACATCAGGAAGATTGGGACACTGCCCCTTTAAGGCCGTGTCCCCAGACTTGTTGGGGACACGGCCCCTTTAAGACGGTGTCCCCTGTGTCCCCAGACCTGGTGCAAACCCTTTGTGCCTGCCTTGCTATTTCCCACTTGGTTCAGTAAATGGGAAATTATTTCAGCTGCAGAGACTAAGTCCCATTCGGCGATGGGACTTAGTCTTTTTTTCAGCCGTTTTTTTCAGCCTTATTTCAGCTGCAGAGACTAAGTCCCATTCGGCGATGGGACTTAGTCTTTTTTCAGCCGTTTTTTTCAGCCTTATTTCAGCTGCAGAGACTAAGTCCCATTCGGCGATGGGACTTAGTCTTTTTTTCAGCCGTTTTTTTCAGCCTTATTTCAGCTGCAGAGACTAAGTCCCATTCGGCGATGGGACTTAGTCTTTTTTTCAGCCTTATTTCAGTTGCAGAGACTAAGTCCCATTCGGCGATGGGACTTAGTCGTTTTTTCAGCCTGAAATAGACCGACCTCACAGCCCAAATCTATGGAACTGTTTTGGGCAGGAAAATGTGCTTGCGGTCGGTCATAAAGGGACCTCCAGCTAACTTTTTAACCCCTGGATGGATTTGGCTGATTTTTGCTTATGTTTATGTTTTAAGTGTGCTGATTCCAAATATGTAATTATGAAGATGGGATGTGTAGTTTTAAAGTTACAGGGTATGGCTAAAAACTGTATTTTTACTGCCTGTGTTTAATTATGTTAATCTCTTCCCAAACGTCATTTCGTTCAAAGTGGAGAGAATGTTAAAAAAATATATTTTTGTTCGGAGTGTGAGAAATGCTTTTCAGCCGCTTCTAATCTTAAGCATCATTTGAGGAGCCATACAGGAGAGAAACCTTATTTGTGGTGTGTTTAGTATTGTTCTGATCAGTTTAATACCTTCCGCGTCTCCTATCAGTGGACGTGTATATGGCAGCCATTTAGGAACCGTACACCTGGGACCCGAGCAAGGTCACCTCGTTCAACAGGCGACAACATTTGTCCATGGAAAACTATCCTGGACATACTTGTGCCAATTTGTATGGATATGGCAGTGATTTCTGTAACAGGGAGATGGAAGAAGATGTTATCGGTCCTCTAATTCAAATTTAAAACGCAAGCTTACGTGCCTGTAGATAGAGTGGTGTGTTTAGTATTGTTCTGATCAGTTTAATACCTTCCATCGCTTCCATCAGTGGTCGGTACACGCATTGATTTTTTGTAACAGGAGATGGAAGAAGAGGCTTGGTCGGTCCTCTTACTGCAAATTTGGGGCACTGCGCGGTCAAGCTAATGTGCCACCAGATAGGAGTGGTGTGTTTAGTATTGTTCTGATCAGTTTAATACCTTCCACGTCTCCTATCAGTGGTCGTGTACACGGCATTGATTTTTGTAACAGGGAGATGGAAGAAGAGGCTTGGTCGGTCCTCTTACTGCAAATTTGGGGCACTGCGCGGTCAAGTTAATGTGCCACCAGATAGGAGTGGTGTGTTTAGTATTGTTCTGATCAGTTTAATACCTTCCGCGTCTCCTATCAGTGGTCGTGTACACGGCATTGATTTTTGTAACAGGGAGATGGAAGAAGAGTGTTTATCGGTCCTCTTACTGCAAATTTAGCACTGGCGCGGTCAAGCTAATGTGCCACCAGATAGGAGTGGTGTGTTTAGTATTGTTCTGATCAGTTTGGCTACCTTCCACGCCTCCTATCAGTGGTCGGTACACGCATTGATTTTTGTAACAATAGGGAGATGGAAGAAGAGGCTTCGGTCGGTCCTCTTACTGGTAAATTTGGG
>OW240914.1:253537514-253560837 GCA_933207985.1 Pelobates cultripes
TACACCAGGTCTGAAGCAGTGATCCAGAAAATCCTGTAAAGTTTTATACCTGTGATTGAAAAGTTGCAGTCCATTGCCCTCTAAACCAATACACATGGGCGTAGGAACCCAAAAAATTCTGGGGGGGGGATAGCATTTTTACTAGCCGAGTATATTCTTATTCCGTAAACTAGGAGTTGTTTATCCTATTGTACAGCGCTACGGAATTTGCAGTTGCTATATAAATGATTAAATAATAACTTTAAAGGGTCACTACAGGGAAGGGATTTTACTTACCCGGATACAGCGCCGGGATCCTCCTGATGCCGCGCCCCCTATTTCGTCAAAATGACGAAATAGGAGGGTGCGAGCAGGGAGCAATAAAACGCTTCTATTCAGAAGCGTCATTGCTCTCTGGTGCGCATGATACTTCATAGGGCAGCATTCATGTCTCGACTAGGAAGCACCTCTAGTGGTCATCTGAGTGTCCACTAGAGGTATTCCTCAGCAGTAATGTAAATACTGCCTTTTTAAGACATGGCAGTGCTTACATTAAAAAAACCTGCAAAGACATGCTATAGACACCAGAACTACTACGTTTAGCTGTTGTGGTTCTGGTGACTATAGTGTCCCTTGAATATAGAGAGGAAAAAAGAATAATCACAAATGTAAGAAATAAAATGTCTGTATCATTATTATAAAAATTATTTTAAAAAAATAAAAAAATATGCATATTCCTAGCTTAATTTTTAGCACGACGTATGACACAAACATTTTGTACTTTGCAGATTACTTTTTATATTTTTTTATACATATACCGATTGTGTAATACTGCCCCTGACTTAGGGTGACCACATTTCCTAATTGTCATTCAGTGACACAGTCAGAAATGCATTCCATACATTTTACTACCCGTATCTACCCCTTCCATTTATATTAGAACCCCACCTACCCCTTCCATGAATATTAGAACCACCCCTACCCCTCCCATGAATATTAGAACCACCCCTACCCTTCCATGCACAAAAGAACCCCACCTACCCCTTCCACGCATATTAACCCCCCCGCCCCCTTCCATGCATATTAGTACCCCCCAATCCTTTCCATGCATATTAGTACCCCCTAACCCCTTCCATGCATATTAGAACCCACCCTGTCCCTTCCATTCATATTAGTGCTCCCCTAACCCCTTCCAATAATTTTTCACCTCCCCCTTCCTCCCATCCATATTAGTAGCCCCCCTAAACCCTTCCAATTTTTTTTCTACCTACCCCTCTCCCCCTATCCTTATTAGTAGCCCCCCTAACCCTTTCCAATTATTTTTCTACCTACCCCTCCCCCCATCCGTATTAGCCACCTGAGGCTCTCTGCAGAGCGCTCGGGCGGCTGCAGCATGATTTGCTGGGGGGGATGCGTCCCCCTCATCCCCCCCGGTTCCTACGCCCATACCAATACAGAAGTAGCCCTTACACCTCCTCATCATTAGTTGGTTATAGTGATGCCAAGAATTCATGTTAATATATATATAATAGTCTGAAAATGCCTTTCACAAATGTAATAGTTTTAGATTTTATTTGGCTACCAAACTGGATATGTCTAAATTTTAAATAGCCTAATACACTGTCCATATAAATGTTCAATTTAGGAGCATTTCCTGTTTAAACATCATGCTCATAAGTATCCATCAAACATGTCAAGAGTATGAAATACTCCATTCAAATGTCAAACAAAATGTAAGAGGTCACACATTTTGCTTTGCTATCTAAAAGTGCTATTCATAAATATTTTTATTTCCAAACTCTCCATCTACAGCGTTTGTTTAGAAAAACGTGCATGTAATATAAATTGTGATTAGTAAATGGCTATTTTCTTTCCTGTTTTAAGACATGACAACAACATAAGTTATGCTTGATGACTAAATTGAAAGGTCTTTAAGATATTTATAGAAAACTCTGTAATGTTATAAAAATATATATTTGCATTTGAGATATAATCTAGATACTGTACTTTGTAAGAAACCTATATTTATATATTTTATGAAGTTGGACAGTGATGAGAATTTTAAACAAAGTACACATTTTTCTTTTTTATAATTTAATTATAATTCTCTGTTACATACTTAGGCCGACTTTAAACATGTACTGCTTACATGTAGAGTTATCTGTATTGTACTTTCTTTCCTTAAAAACAAAACAAAAAACTGTCCTCATAAAGTCATTTTGTAGATTAAAATGAGTTTATATAAGGCTTAGCAGGTACTATAATATAAAAACTATACTCATTATATCATATGCAAAATCATGGTTAATTTGAACAACCTTCATGGTGCCTGTGTGCACCGTAAAATAAACAAGGGATTTACTAAAGAGTTTGCTGGAATTGCATAGAAAAATAATAAATAACAAACATGCTTATAAGTAGAGATAGCTTATATATATCTATCAATAAAAGAATAAACACAACAAAGATATTTTAAAATCTTCTCAAATGTATGAATTTTTACAAATGCAAACTATATACCATTTTAGCAGTTTTTAGTTCTATTATATACCTGCATGTATTATGTGGTTGTTGACTCACATTTTCTCTACACTATCTAGTTTATGTTTGATTATTGAGTATTATTATCTATATTATTTATTATATGTAGTGGATGCAGTGTGTTTATAGTAGATGCATTGTATGTGTAGTGGATGCAGTGTGTGCATAGTGGATGTATGTGTTTAAATTGGATTGCGTATGTAAATTGGAGTGTTTGTAGGGTGTTTGTGTGTGTGTGGTGGATGCAGTGTGTGATTATAAATCTGTTCGGTAAGATAGGGGCTGCGTTCTGTGGGCAGTGAGCATTTTTAAGTTTTATTTTAATTTAACAAATAAATTATTTTTTATGCCTCTTACTTGTGGCCAGAATGGGACACAGTCTTCTTTAGTTGCATTAATTGATATTAGTCACCTAAAATTTCTCAGAACAGCTTTGCCCCTGGCTTGTCACACCCCTAACATTTTAGTGTCTCTCTTTGCCCAATTAAAATATTGGGTTGTATAATGTATGTGTATCTGTATATGCATCTTTGACTGTGCATCTGTGTGCATGTGTGTTTTCATGTGTCCTTCTGCATGAGTGTGTCTATATGCATGCCTTTGAATGTGTGCATATGAATGTGTTTTTTTTTTCTTAAGTGCGTCTATGTGTGTGTTTGTCTGTGCATAAGCATTAATGTCTGCTACTGCTATGTATGTATATCTGTTGGCATGAGTTTGTCTGTGAACATGCAACTGCAGAATAAAAGTTACCAGGAAGCAGGATAAAGGTTAAAAGATCTTAACATGTATAGCTTGGAGGAAAAACGAGGCAGGTGGGATATGATAGAAAAATTAAAATACAAAAAGGGAATCAACACAGTAAAGAAAAAAAAAGAGGACATAGTCTCAAATTAGAAAGGCAAAGGTTTAAAATTAATTTCAGAAAACATTACTTTACATAGAGAGTAGCAGACGCATGGAATAGCCTTCCAGCTGAAGTGGTAGAGGTTAACACAGTGAGGGAGTTTAAGCATGCGTGGGATAGGTATTAGGCTAATCTAGACTTAAGATAAGGCCAGGGACTAATGAAAGTATTTAAAAAATCGGGCAGACTAGATGGGCAGAATGGTTCTGATAATCCGTTACATTCTATGTTTTTATGTCTGCACATTAGTTATTATATTTGTATGTCTGTTATGTTACATAAGTTATTTCTGTGTCTTTGCATGATTTTGACTACTACTGTTGTTGAGTGTCTGGTATTGTAGAGAAAGTATCAGTGGCAGATCCAGAAGCTAATCTCGGGAGGGGCACTGGCAGTTCATTTGAAGAAACAATCCAGGCACAATAACCACTACAGCTCTCTGTAGTGGTTTTGGTGCAAGGAGTTGCTGTGGCGCCCTCCCAGAGTAAGTAGTCAAACCGTTTAAAAAAACATTTGATAACTTACCCAGGGTCTGTCGGGATAGGGGCTGTAGTGTCTATGTGTGTGAGGACTGCAGTGTGTGTGAGGGTCGCAGTATGTGTATGGAGGGGTAGTGCATGTGTGAGAGGGGTGCAGTGTATGTATGGGGTAGCAATTTGTATATTGGGAGCAGTGTGTTTGTGTGTAAAGGGTGCAGTGTGTGTATTGGGAGCAGTGTGTTTGTGTGTGAGTGGCGCAGTGTATTTTTGTGTGAGGGGTGATGTGTGTGTATGGGGGCAGTGTGTGTATTGGGGCTGTGTGTATTTTGGGGTTATGTGTTTAAGGGGGGGCAGTGTGTATAAGGGGGCAGTGTGTGTATTGGGGCTATGTGTGTTTATGGGGGCAGTGTGTTTATAGGGGGCAGTGTGTGTGTATGGGGGCAATGTGTGAAAGGGGGGCAGTGTGTGTAAGGGGGCAGTGTGTGTAAGGGGGGCTGTGTGTTTAAGGGGAGGCAGTGTGTGTAAGGGGAGGGATGTTTGTGCATGGGAGGCTGTTTGTGTAAGGGGGGGCTGTATGTGTAAGGAGGGCTGTGTGGCTAGAGTTCACTCACGCGAGAACAGAGCGTTGCCATAGTAACCACGGCAACGCTCCATGCTTGCGAGAAGAGAACCCGGCGGAGCTGCAGGTAAGAGCTCCCCCGGGTTCTCTCTCCCTCCCCTGCCGGCCACCCAGCAATGTGCCTGTGTGGGCCGGGGAGGGAGATCACTGATTTCCCCTCGAGTCCGTGATGGCAAACAGCCAGCCCTGCATGGGCCGGCAGGGGAGACCCTCGGCCTCAATATTTTCTCAGGGGGGCAATTGCCTCGTTGCCCCTCACGGATCCGCCAATGGAATGTATTTAGAATTTGAATTCAGGTGAGGTTTCAAAAATGGGGTTTTGGAAGTGTCATCAAGTTGTTTTGGGCTCAAGTTTTACTTTTAGAACTTGGCAACAAGCTTACTTTGCAAAAATCACAAACACGTCACATTACTCAGATGTGGGCCTTGATTAAAGCTACTGGAAATACATTAAAGGGACACTATAGTCACCTGAAGCAGTTTTGGTGTATAGAACATGCCCCTGCAGCCTCACTGCTCAATCCTCTGCCATTTAGGAGTTAAATCCCTTTGTTTATGAACACTAGTCACACCTCCCTGCATGTGACTTGCACAGCCTTCCATAAACACTTCCTGTAAAGAAAGCCCTATTTATGCTTTCTTTCTTGCAAGTTCTGTTTAATTAAGATTTTCTTATCCCCTGCTATGTTAATAGCTTGCTAGACCCTGCAAGAGCCTCCTGTATGTGATTAAAGTTCAATTATTTAAGGTAAATTACATCTGGTTGAAAGTGAAACCAGTTTTCTTTTCATGCAGGCTCTGTCAATCATAGCCAGGGGAGGTGTGGCTAGGGCTGCATAAACAGAAACAAAGTGATTTAACTCCTAAATGACAGTGAATTGAGCAGTGAAATTGCAGGGGAATGATCTATACACTAAAACTGCTTTATTTAGCTAAAGTAATTTAGGTGACTATAGTGTTCCTTTAAAGTTAAGCAGTGTTAAATTTAATCAATGTTTGAAGTGGCTCTGTGTTAAATGTAATCTGTGTTTCAAGTGTCTTTGTCACCCCTAAGACTGTTGTAGAATTTCATAAAAACATAGTTATGATTTACTATTACCAGATAATTATCTATTACATTTACCACGGTTTTGTTTGCTGTATTAAAATTTCACTTGTTCCATATTGTTTGTTCATTTCATTATAAAAATATTAAATCTTTCAATAAACCTATTTGAAAACATCGTTATGAAATAGTCATATTTATTGCCCAGCACTATCAAAATATATAATAAACAAAGTAAGAGCTATTTTGTTTTATGATCAAGCCTGAAGTTGACAAAATTTGTTTGCCATTGCATCATCTGTGAGAAATAACCCCTTAATGCCATTATGGCGTTCTATGCCGTCCCGCATTAAATGGGCTTTCAAGCCGTTGCGGTGGCATAGAGCGCCGTAACTGCTTTGAGCCCTGGAGCCGCTGGGATACTTAACTTCCCGGTGCTCCACTTCTGGAGGGCTGCCTGACAGCCCAGGCAGCCCTCCCATGCCAAAGCAGGCCCCCGGGGGCCATGTGATCGCTCTCAAAGAGCGATCACATGGCCCCCTATAGCTGGCTGTGGATCGACCAGCAGGGGGACTGTCTGAAATGTCAGACAGTTCCCCTGCTGGTGGGAAGAATAATAAACAATTATTAAACATGTTTTAAAATCAATTAAACGTATTTATATATATATATATATATATATATATATACTTCCTATATATATATATATATATATATATATATATATATATATATATATATATATATATATATATATATATATATATATATGTAACGTCATACATAGTGTATTTTAATGTTAATATAAGTATATATATTAGTATTAAAATACACTTTGACTGACGTTACATATATATATATATATTTTATATATAATACATATATATATATATATATTTTATATCTATATATACACTTATAATTACAAGAATAAATAAATAAAATAAGTGTTTGTGACTAAGTGGCTACTAAAAAAGACTGGACATACCCCACTTGCAATACCTTGGGATGTGTACTTTTGCAAATGGTATGCCATCATGGGGGTAATTCTCATTCCTGGGCTACCACACGGTCTCAAAGGTAACATTACTAATCTGCCAAATTTTAAAGTGAATAAAATGAAAAATGGAATGTGCTATATTTGACCCTGTAACTTTCCAAAACACCGTAAAATATGTTAATGGGGGTACTGTTTTACTCATGAGACTTTGCTGAATACAAATATGTGCATTTTATTGCAGTAAAAGCAAACAATATCATGACATTTACAGCTAAAATGTCAGGCAGAACTACAATTTTTTTTTAAATCTTAATTTCTCACAGTTTTTTTTATTTTATTCATAATAAGTTATGTTTCATATCCAATGCATCAAGTGGGGATATCATCTTCTGAGGTTTTTGCACAATTTACAATAATCCCTGAAGATGACAGTGCTGCTTTAAGGACGCTAGCAATTTAAAACAGCACTCATATATACTCACAGCATTTTATCACTATTATGACTGAAAATATGGATTGTTTTCCAGTATATTTTGTTGCTATTAATCACAAGTAATTGACCAAAAAAAAGTATCAGTTTTTTTATTATGCAATGATATGCATGTGAGTCATGGTTTAAACAAACTTAAAAAAAACAAAAACAGTAATATATGACAAGGGTGTAGCAAATGTACACATAAAAAAGCATGTTTGAAATTATTGTTTACTTAGGGACAATGTTTTTTTTTATTTGAGTAATTTTCAACAGGGTAACGTACTTGAGTAGCTCTTAGAAATGTTAAAAAAAATGCTATTTATTTTCAAGTTGTAAATGAAGACAGGAAATTTTTTTTTGTTTTCTTTAGTTTTTTTGCTATGGTTCGTTTATTTTTCTTCCATGAGAAAAGTTGTAGTGTATGGTAGCAGCATTTCACTATTTGTGTGAAACAATGTGAAAAATATTTATTTGTTACATGACTGCTCTATATAAGTATTCACCACCCTTATCATTTTTCATGTTTTGTTGCCTTACAACCTGGAATTAACATGGATTGTTTGAGGATTTACATCATTTAATTTATAGAACATGCCTACAACTTTGAAGATTTTTTTTATTGTGAAGCAAACAACAAATAGGACAAAATAACAGAAAAAGTCAATGTACATAACTATTCACCCCCCTAAAGTCAATACTTTCTAGAGCCACCTTTTGCTGCAATCACAGCTCCAAGTCTCTTAGGATAAGTATTTGCCCTCCCTCCTTGCAAAATTGCTCCAGCTCCTTCAAGTTGCATGGTTTGCCCTTGTGAACAGCAATCTTTAAGTCTGACCACAGATTTTCTATTGGATTGAGGTCTGGGCTTTGACTAGGCCATTCCAACACATTTACATGTTTCCAATTCAACCACTCAAGTGTTGCTTTAGCAGTCTGTTTGGGGTCATTGTCCTGCTGGAAGGTGAACCTCTGTCCTAGCCTCAAATCACTCACAGAGTGGTACAGGTTTTGCTCAAGAATATCCCTGTATTTAGCATCTTTCCCTCAACTCTAACCAGTTTCCCAGTCCCTGCTGCTGAAAAACATCCCCACAGCATGAAGCTTCCACTGTGGGGATGGTGTTCTTTGGGTGATGTGATGTGTTGGGTTTGCACCAGACATAGCATTTTCTTTGATGGCCGAAAAGTTAAATTTTAGTCTCATCAGACCAGAGCATCTTCCTCCATACATTTTGGGAGTCTCCCACATGCCTTTTCGCAAACTCAAAGCGTGCCTTTTTTTTTTTTTTTTTGCTGAAAGTAATGGCTTTCTTCTGGCCACTCTGCCATAAAGCCCAACTCTATGGAGCGTACGGCTTATTGTCGTCCTACGTACAGATACTCCAGTCTCTGCTGTGGAACTCTGCAGCTCCTCCAATAATCAATAAATTGATTATTTCTTTGTGTATCTGCCCCTGGCCAAATTAAGGAAACAATGTGTGCACGCTCCCTGAAGTAATTCATACCAGACACAGGTTTCAGGCTGTTGAATAACTTGAGGAATGTTTATTCAGAGGGGACGGCAGGTCTCTTTTAAAGCAAAATTACATCATAAGCATTGTCAGAGATAACATGAAATAATACATCAATAATTGGTTGGGTGTTAAGTGGTCTTCTTAGTGCTCTGCCTACTAAAGGTGATGTTACTGGAACCATGAGGGTCTCCCACGGATTCCAGCGCCATCTTGTTGCACGAAGTAGTTAGTCGGTGTTATAGGGAGGGAGGGTTTAGAAGCTTCTAGCAGCCATTTTGTCTAGATAAGCGTGAAAAGCTTATATACTGATTTCAGTGCGATGAGTAAATAGACATTTTACTAACTAGAAAATATATCAATATCTCATTTCCACAACAGTCCCCCCTTAAAATGGCTATTTACCATAACAACTGCTACTGCCCCTAGCGTATCCCTAGCTGCCTGCAGCTCATCTGTCTTAACAAGCATCAAACTCTTTACTCCGTGGGTAACCTGCGGCGGCTAGTCCACCACATCTCCACACGTGAGACTTGCCCGTAGAGACAGACGCTTTCCCTACGCTATCCCTACAGGAATGCAGTTGTCTGTTTAAACTGATGGGATTGGAGGGGTGTATGTGGTGTGTCACATTCTAAGTCAGTGACATCCTGGTGTAGGAAAGTAGGGGTTGCGTTGTCTATAGTCTTCCCTACTGTCTTCTGTAAGTATTTCTGTACACAAGGAAGTACACAACAGGTTAAAAAGAGGAAGACAATAATCATTACGAGAACTGCTGTCCCAACCTGGAATATGGTTCTCTGCCAGCCATTCACCCATCCAACCCACCTGTCCCAGGTATCAGTGACTCCTGAGTTTTTCTTCAATTCATCAGAGAGACTATCTAGTTTCTCTATGGCCATAGTTACCTTACCATTGGGCCCAGTGTTGTCTGGAATAAATATGCAACATGTTATAGTTTCGGGGAGGATTTTACATACGCCCCCCTTTTCTGCTAAAATTATATCCAGAGCCATTCTGTTTTGAAATGTCATTTGGGTGGTGGCTTGCAGCTGTTCTGCTAGGCCCTGTAGGGCATCCCTGGTATAATTAACAAACCGCTGCTGATTATAATAGATATAATTAATCCAATTGACATTCTTATTAGCGGTAATCATTGGGATCAAAGATTCAAATCCGGCTGCCACTTCGTCCCTTGCCTTGAATTCGCTAGGCACCCCCCTTGGCACACCAATGGCATCAATGTAAACATGTGGATCAAAGCTCCCTCGGATGGGGGCTTCCCTCTTGACTCTGGAGTGTGTGTGTGTGTGGGGTCTAACACATTGTGATAGCCATCCAGGATTATATGGATAGGCATTATGGCTTTGGTCAATGTACATTCTCCCCACCATAGCCCTACCAGTTGGGACCTCAATTGTTTATCACCACATAGCCAGTATATGTCCTCAACTGTCTTTGCATGATTCATTAATAATGTTATGGGTGGATTAGGATAGGTGGAGCAATAACCAGATCGGAATTTACCCATGAATGTACCTGTGTTCTTAGGTATTGAATAGCAAGTGTAGTTACCTGGATATACCGTGACTCCATCAGGTGGTCTAACGTGTCCCTGGGTGATTGGGTAGACCTTTTTCCATGATTCACACGTTGAGGAGTTAGTGGTAGATTGTGCATATATACTCAGGACACATAATTCAACATCGGGACGTAGGTTTAAAGGCACCGTACCTAGGTGGGGTCTGGCCCCTCCACATACATAACAATTAGTCTTATTGTGTGAGTTAGCATTGTATCTCATCCATTCCAGCCATAAGTTAGTGTCTGAGAACCTGGTTTCTACTGCCATCGTGTCTTCGAAAGTAGGATTGGCTATGGCTACCATATCATGTAAAGTCTTGATGTGTGGTTTCAGTGGGTTAACAGTCATGTGAGTAGTTCCTACCCAGTCAGGTGAGGTAAGCATATCTTGTAGATAGAATGTCCCCAATTTGTTGTATGAGCCGCCTCCCCTCCAGTACATGCCCATTACATATTCCCCCGCATCCTTTGGACTAGGGTGCTCTATATTCAGTGTGAGTTTGATGGGTGTTGACCCGATAGGTTTACTTAAGGTCATTCTGGAGAGTAGGGGTTTTCCGTCTTTGTCAATTCTGTCTAGGGCGCTCTGGGGCCTATAGCCCCATGGTCTACCCGTATTCCAACCAGCCGCCTTCCATGAACTACAATGATGTCCCCAGGGCCCTCCAGTCACACAAATGTATGGGTCTTTTTTACTTGGTATATCCTTGTATATAGCAGCATATTGTGTTTGTGGGAAGGTACAAGTAACAATATCACAGTAATCAAAGGTAAAAGTAGCTACATCTGTGTTGGAAGAATTATACCAGAAAGTGTAGACATGGTTATCTTTGTTTATGGCCACCTGCTGGGCCTATGCAAAGTCTAGCAACATAGGAAAACACAAGAAACACAATAAATTCATAGCTCAGCAGGGATAACTTCTTCTGGAGCAGGCACTTTCTTGCAGTGTGAGGCGTGTATCCAGGAACTCTTCCCGGCCATCTTAACTGAGGTAGCTGTGATTAGAAGCACTTGGTAAGGACCATCATTTGTTTCCTGAAAAATTTCCTGAAAAATTTCTTGACCATAACCCAATCACCAGGAAGCAACTTGTGTGTACCTGTATTCGATTCAGGATCTGGAATAGAAGAAAACACTTGGGCATGGATTTTGGTCAAGGCATGAGAAAGAGCAGTTACATAATCTACCATAGCATCTGACTGGATCTGAAGTTGTTGGGGGAAGTAACAACCTAACCTTGGTGCCGTGCCAAACAGGATCTCATAGGGAGATAAATTGTATTTTCCCCTAGGAGTGTACCTCACGCTAAATAATGCTAATGGAAGACTCTCAGGCCAGGGCATGTTAGTTTCTTGTGACATCTTAAGCATTCTGGCCTTCAACGTGCCATTCATGCGTTCTACCACTACTTTGTGGGTGGTATGGTGTGTGGAATGCAAGGGTCACCCCCAGTGCTGACCAGACTTCCGTGTCAATGATGCAGTGAAGGAGGTTCCTTGGTCGCTTTCAATCACTTCTGGAACTGCGTTTCTGTCAGAAGATGCTTGGCTGTGGTCCTTGCAGTGAGATTAGCCACTGGGAAGGCTTCTGGCCATCCCAAGAACATATCCACAAAACCAGTGCGTATTCATAACGTCCACTCTTTGGCATTTGGATGTGGTCAATCTGTATCCTCTGCAAAGGGTATTGGGGCTTGGCCAAGTGCTTAGGTGCAGTTTTAACAATCTTCCCAGGGTTACATTTAGTGCATATTGTACAAGATCTACAATAATTCTGTGTCAGAGTAGTAATGCCTGGTGCTTCGAAATATTTATCAATCAAGGAGTTCATCAAATGTTTTGACAGATGGGCTGGCCCATGAGCCCATTGGACAACAGCTGGGTACATATTTTTAGGTAAACAAAACTTAAGATTGATGGTGTAAACATCATCACGGAGAACAGCTCCTTTGTTCTTCCAGCTTTGTTTCTCCTGGGGAGTGGCAGCTGCTTGTTGCTCTTTTAGAAGTCTGAGGTCTGTAGGTAATGTTTGCATAGTGTAGATAGGTACTATATCAGTGGCCACTCTTCTGTCCACTTCCCACCCTTGTCGTGCTGCTTCTTTGGCGGTTTGATCAGCCAAGTGATTGCCTCGTGCTTCCTCTGAATCTAGCCTTCCATGGGCTTTTACCTTTAGCACTGCCACTTCTGCAGGGAGCACTAAAGCATCCATCAGTTCTTCAATGGCTGCCCCATGTTTCACCGGAGTACCAGTGGCTGTGAGAAATCCTCTAGTCTTCCAAATTAGGCCAAAGTCGTGTGCCACTCCCAGGGCATATCTTGAGTCTGTATAAATATTGACACGTAGGCCTTCGGACAGCTTGCAGTCCACTGTGAGGGCTGTTAACTCGGCTTCTTATGCTGACTTAATTGGCTGGAGTGCGGCTGCCTGTAATAACTGGCTTTCTGTAGTAACTGCATACCCAGTGTGATGCTGCCCTTGTTCATCAGCAAATCTGGAGCCATCCACAAACAGTGTCTGGTCTGGGTTGAGCAGAGCAGTTTCGTGCACAGTTGGCAGGTGGGTAGTTTCCATCTTCATCTGTTCAAAGCAATCATGAGGAGTGTCTGAGTCATGTTCCATAGCAGGTAGGTCTTCACAAATTTCTGTGTGATATCTAGGATATCCAGCTGTACTGCAGTTGATAACTTTTTTGGTTACTCCCATAGAGTTCAGTTGTTCCTGGGCTATTGTGCTCCAGGACTTGGCCATTGGGCCTAAGTCTTTCCATGAGATGTCATTAGACTTGGTGAGGGATATGTGAGGGACAGCGGTCTCCCAATGACGGTAGAGGTGAGATGCATCTTCTGGGAGGTGTACCAGCAGGACCATGTTACCTGTGGAGTCCCATAGCAAGTCTGTCAATGTGATGTGAATTTCCACAAGGTGGAATAGTTCTTCTTCATAATCCACATCAGGGCCTGGGCCGTCTTTAAACCACAGGGTACAGTGCAACAAGTTCTCTGGTTGCACATCATGTGGAGATGTAAGAGTAGGTAGTTGAAATTCCACCCGGGCATCTGGATTGATGTCCAGGCTGTACCAGTACTGTGTTACTCCCCCCTTGGGAAGTGGCAGAAGAGTGGCCGGGTTCAGCGAATAGCAATTTTGAAGGGAAATGTTGTCAGGCAACAATAAAGAGGTTTGCAACCGTAGATGGCATTGGGAAGAGAGATGTTTAGGCTGAACCTGTTGAAGGATGGCAGAAATATCATGAGGCGCCAAGATAGTGAGATTGTGACTGAGAACAAAGTCATTAGTTTTATCCAGTAAGGCACTGGCCTCAAACACAGCCCTTAGGCAAGAGGGGCTACCTCTGGAAACGGGGTCAAGCATGCAGGAGAAGTAACCGATGGGACTCTGTCTAGAGCCATGTTTTTGAGTTAGGACACCGGAAGCGTGGCCCGATTTTTCAGAAACAAACAACTTGAAAGGCCGCTGGTAGTTTGGTAGGCCCAAGGCTGGTGCTGATGCGATGGCCCTCTTTAGAGAAGTGAAACAGGCAATGGCATTTGGTGAAAGGAAGAAGGGCTCACTCTTCAGGGCATCGTAGAGTGGCTGCATTAGCTTGGAAGCTTCTGGAATCCAGGACCTGCAATACGTGATGAGGCCTAAGAAGGCATGGAGAGACTGATGTGCTGCAGGTAACGGTAGATTCAAGATGGCTAAGATCCTTTGTTTGGTGAGATGACGGGTGCCATGGGAAAGACAGTGTCCCAAGAAGACCACAGAGGGCCGGCACCACTGGAGTTTGGATTTGGAGACCTTGCAACCTTCTTCAGCAAGGAAGCAGAGGAGATCCTCAGAATCTCGTTCCGCAG
Organism: Pelobates cultripes; assembly: GCA_933207985.1. Taxonomy (NCBI): domain Eukaryota; kingdom Metazoa; phylum Chordata; class Amphibia; order Anura; family Pelobatidae; genus Pelobates; species Pelobates cultripes. The sequence continues at coordinate 253,551,517 of OW240914.1, forward strand.
TGTGGAGATCAGCAGCACAGAGAAGAAGATCATCAACATATTGGAGTTGAACAACATCAGTATGAACTTTTTGCCAAGGTTCCAGAACCATGGACATGGTGTGGGCAAACTGAGTGGGGGAATTCTGGGCCCCCTGAGGCATGACAGTCCAAGTATATTGCTGACCGGCGTGGGTGAATGCAAAAAGGTGTTGGCAGGATGGGTCAAGTGGTACACTGAAAAATGCATTAGCCAGATACACAACAATAAAAACTGTAGCAGTTGGTGGGACCTGGGACAAGAGAGTATGTGGATTTGGAACAATTGCAGTATCTTTGATAGTTACTTCATTAACAGCACGTAAATCCTGAACCATATGATACTGATCAGGTTGTCCCTTTTTAGTTTTCTTCTTGACAGGGAAGAGGGGTGTATTGCATGGTGACACACACTTGACAAGGGCGCCTTTAGCAAGGAGACTTTCCACTTGTTTGAAAATAGCGAGGCCTTGGGCGGGCTTCAATGGATATTGTGGTCTCCGGGGTGGTGCCACTCCTGGCAGTAGCGTGACCACAACAGGGGGAACTTTAAGGCGTCCAATATCATCCGGACCAGTGGGCCAGAGCTTTGTAGGGATCCTGTCCAGAGCACTGGGGGCATGGGGAACCCTTGATTCCCCTGTGGAAGATGTGAGGTATAATAGTATGGGAAGGGAACAAAGTACTGATTGTGTATCTTTCCATGACAGGGGTGTATCTAACTGGACTTGGCCGTCTGCAGTGAAAGTTATGGAAGCTTGTAGCCGGGAAAGGACATCAGCACCCAGAAGGTTAATGGGGCATGTGGAGGAAACAACAAACCGTGAGAGGATATCTGACCCCACACGGTGGAGTTTTGTGAGTGGGCTATTACGGGGTGTACCATCAACTCCAACACAGGAGACATCGGTATCTGACAGGAAGGATGGGTCAGGCAGGTCTTGTTCTCTAAGAACACTACGGGCTGCACCTGTATCAACTAAGAAGGTTGTAGGATGACCCTCTACGGGTAGAACTACAGTGGCTAGTGGTCCACCCCCATCCCCTGTAGACACTGCCATGGCAGGGGTAGCTGACACAGGCTTGCCGGTTACCTATTGCAATAAATCTAAATGAGCCTGGTCAGGGCTGGTATACCGGCATGAGGAGGTGGCAGGGAGGCCAGCCTGCATGGCAGAGCAGGCAGGATGATTCTGTCTAGGGATGGGTCGACCCTCTTGGAAATCATCAGTGTCAAACCCGTCAGCAGGAGCAGGAGGGTAAGCATCTGCAGACGGTGGTGGGGCCTGAGAATATTCAGGTGGTGGGAAATGTGGCACTGGAGGGGGAGGTGGTGGTTGGAAGTAACCCGGAGGGAGATAACCATAACCAGCTGCTGAGGGGTTAGAAAACCGGGGAAGTAGTGGCCGAGACAACCTTGGGTGGGGACATTCCCTCCGGAAGTGGCCGGCTTGGTGGCAATTATAACAGGACCAGGTTGCCGTGGGTGTCCTGTCCCATGAGGGAGCAGGGGTCTGTGGCATGTAGCCTTGGGTGACATGGGCAGGTCCTGCGACAGGAGCTGTTGTGGTAAACATCAGTGGGCTAGCCTTCCCCTGTGTAGGTTGTAGCACTGACTCTAGACCCTTAGTAACTAACAAAAGTGTGTCAAGGGGAATGATTCTGTACTCAGGACGTGATAGGATTAAACCCTTACGGATGTGTTCTTTCAGGCCAGCTACAAAGGCTGCGGACAACATCTGGGTGTGTGCTTTGTTATAGGTGCTAAACCCTAAGTCTGAAAAGGTCTGGGTTAAACGTGAATGATATTTCTCAACTGACTCGAGCTTATCTTGAACTATGTCATTTATACAAGTTGCCTGGTCAGCTAGCTTGTCCTGTGCCCAAGCACGGAGTTGTTCACAAAAGGTAATACCAGATCGGAAGTCAGTATCAGTGGTGAGTGGAGCATCGCTAAATCTCCTCGTCATTATTGGCCATTAGGCATCACCAGCTTTTATTTCACATAAGCTAAAAAGATCCCTCCATGCAGCGGAGTAGATTTTGCGAATTTGAGCCATTCTACGGAAGAAGGGCATCGGATGTTTCTCTGGGTCTGGGAGGGAGGTAACCAAGGTAGCAGCTTGTGAGGGGTTAAATGTGACATACATAGGTGGTGCACCATCAGTGCCAGGGGATGCCTGAGGGTGCACTCCGGGAATGGTATGTCTCTGAGGGAGTCTATCACTCCGAGGGTGGGATGGGCCATGCTCCTCCATGTCAACCTCCCCGGGTGTAACAAGGCCCCGAAGGGAGGCAGCATCGGGGGGAGGCGGGGGCTGGGACAGCTGGAGTGGCAGGGGTCGGGAGTCCCATGATGGGGGACGTGGTCGGGTGGAAACCTGAGGCCTGCGGGGAGACACCCATCGCATAGGGTTGGTCCGAAGTCACCGACTCATCGGAACCGACCACCATGAGTGGGCAACTGGCACTCACGGGGGGAGTATAGGTAACCAAGGCCATGGAAGGGGCAGGAGTGGGGGCAGGTTGGGTCGGGCGTGACAGGTGAGTATTCAAGACATGGGCTAAAGTGGAAATTGGGTCAGAAGCATCAGGGGGAAGGGGGGAAGGGGAAGGCGGAGTCGGAGGAACCGGAGTAGGAGGTTGGGGCATAGCTGTAACATCGTGAGGTGTAGTAGGAGGGACAGGAGTGGTGGGATGAACCAAGGAAGAGAGGGCAGAGATGAGGGCAGAGATGAGTGACGATAGATCAGCGGGAGGGAGGGGGGAATCGGAGGTGGTAGGGGGAGGGACATGAGTAGGAGGGGTAGAAACAACAGGGTGGGTTAGAGGCATAAGGGCGGAGAGAAGAGGTGAGAGAAGGGGAGAGGAAGACAAAGGAGCAGGAGGAGTGGGTGTGGTAGAGGGATGAGAGGGTAGAGAGAAGGAATGAGAGGTCAGTTTGGAGAGGGGAAGAGGTAGGGCCAGGGAGTGCAGGGGGAGGGACAGGGGTAGTGGTGGCGGGAACAGTAGGATGGGTTAAGGCAGAGAGGGCGGAGAGAAGAGACGAAAGGTCAGTAGGAGGGGTAGAAGGGGAAGGAGAGTCGATGGTCGTAGAAGGAGGAAGAGGGGGGTGGTAGGGGTGGTGTCAGTAGAATGGGTTAGGACTGAGAGGGCGGAGAGTAAAGACGAGAGATCTGTAGGAAGAGAGGGAGAGGGAGAGTCGGTAGTTGCAGGAGAAGGGATAGGAGTGGTAGGGGTGGAGTTAGTAGGACGGGTTAAAACTGAGAGGGCGGAGAGAAGAGATGAAAGGTCAGCGGAAGGAGAGGGGGGAGGAAGAGGATCAGTAGGTGTAGGGGGAGGAATAGGCGTTGTAGGGGTGGGAACGGTGGGATGTGCTAGGGCCGTAAGAGAGGAGAGGAGGGATGAGAAGTCAGTGGGGAGGGATGGAGGAGGAGAAGAATCTGCAGGTGCAGGGGGAGGGATAGAGTCAGGAAGAGCCGAAACAGTAGGATGAATTAAAGCTGAGAGGGCGGAAAGAAGGGATGAAAGGCCGGTGGGAGGGGACGAGGAGGAAGGAGACGGAGAAGTAGAAGAAGACGAAGTCGGGGCAGTCGAGGTAGTGAAGGGAAGGGGCGGGGTGAGGACATCAAGAGGTAGAATAGGAGCTGATGGGGCGGGATCCGGAATAGGGGGAACTGAGGTAGTAACAGGTGTAGACGGTGGGAGGGGTGGAGGGCAAGGAGGTGGAGGGAGTAGAGGGATATCGGTAGGAGTTATTGGGTTGAGGGGCGATGACAGGGTCTGGTCGGGGAAAGGCTGGGGCATGGGGACATGTGGGAAGGAATGGAGTGGCACTGGGTAGTAATAGGCTCCATCGGCTCCGAGCACGGGACACTGGGGGGTGGGAGCCGGAATCACACCCCCGGGGGGTGGAGTCTGAGCAGTAACAGGGGAAGCTGGGCGGGAATTAATTACCACGCTCTGGGCGCCATCATAGGGCGGTGGTCGGGAAGCAGTGAGGGATACATCATCATTACAAACATTTTGATGATACACATAAATAGTTTGTCCCTCAAAGTCTAACTCTTCCTCTGTCCACCCTTCCCGTTTGAGACCTCTAGCGACTCGATACCATGCTTCTACAGCTTTTGTTAGCCCGTTGTCCAGCAGCAAACCCTCCTTATCCACGAGCAATTTCCTCCAAAACTCAGGTTGCAGCCTACCACTAGTCAACATTTGGAAACCACATACCTTGGCTATCATTTTAATTTTCAACATTGCATCCTCCCCTGCCCTTTCTTTTACAATATCACAAGCCAAGAATCCCTTAGCAGGTCTAGCATGTTCCTGCCCCATCCTAAATAAACAAAGTGAGCCACGTGCAAGAGACAGGTATATAGAGAAAAAGAAGTAGGACTGTACTCGAGTACTCGACTGCCACGAGGACTTGAGCCCCATGCATCTTCCCCAAACGTAGACTAGTCACGAGGGTCCACCCACCCGAGATGGTGGCCACGGACCGGAGCGAGCGAGCGTGGGTGACTAACACAGCTCTGGGCAACAGACACAGGAGAGATAAAGAACAAAGGAGAAGATGAACGTGGCAACACTAACCAAAAGGCATTTGCAGAAATCACACACATAAAGATGAGTGTAAACCCCAGAGTCCAAGACCAGCCACACGACACATACACACACACCGAGTGTACCCACACTATAACAGCAGTTGAACAGAAACCACAAAATGACAGAGAGCAATATGGCCATGTACATGTTAAAACAACATACACCAAACAGTAAATTGTGACAGCCCCAGCCTTCCTCACTAGGCTGTAACTCTGTAATATGACCTTTTACCGGGTCTATAATGAAAACACAAAACCCCACCTTCTGCTAGGCGGTACCCAGCCTTTCATCGGCTGTAACCCAGCCCCTTAACGGCTGTACTCAATATCCCAACCCTGTTACCCAGGTCGTACCCAGCCCCTTACCGGCTGTACTCAATATCCCAACCCTGTTACTTGGGTTGTACCCAGCCCCTTACCGGCTGTACTCAATATCCCAACCCTGTTACCCGGGTTGTACCAAGCCCCTTACCGGCTGTACTCAATATCCCAACCCTGTTACCCGGGTTGTATCCAGCCCCTTACCGGCTGTACTGCGTCCCCTGCCCGCTAGGCAGTCAAGCTAAAATTCTAAAAGAACCGGTTGTCACACCCATTCATACTAACACACAGGAGGCAGATAGACAATCGACAGGTTCATTAAAAAAGGGACACCGGATGAGTTATTACCTGTCTCTCTTCTGGAAGCCGGAAGTGGACTTGGAGACAGACCGACACAAAACAGGAGAATAACACAGACAACGGCTGTATTATGGAGATGATTAGGCTCTGGTTGTCCCACTTTCCGGAGGTCCGCTCCGGTCCGTTGGTTTCCGGCCCTCTGAACCGGCAAATCTGCTGGCCCCATGTTGGGCGCCAATTGAAATGGAAAAATCAATCAATAAATTGATTATTTCTTTGTGTATCTACCCCTGGCCAAATTAAGGAAACAATGCGTGCACGCTCCCTGAAGTAATTCACACCAGACACAGGTTTCAGGTTGTTGAATAACTTGAGGAATGTTTATTCAGAGGGGACGGCAGGTCCCATTTAAAGCAAAATTACATCATAAGCATTGTCAGAGATAACATGAAATAATACATCAATAATTGGTTAGGTGTTAAGTGGTCTTCTTAGTGCTCTGCCTACTAAAGGTGATGTCACTGGAACCATGAGGGTCTCCCACGGATTCCAGCGCCATCTTGTTGCACGAGGTAGTTAGTCGGTGTTATAGGGAGGGAGGGGTTAGAAGCTTCTAGCAGCCATTTTGTCTAGATATGCATGAATAGCTTATATTCTGATTTCAGTGCGATGAGTAAATAGACATTTTACTAACTAGAAAATATATCAATATCTCATTTCCACAACAAGAGCAACTAGGACACTTACCTACTTACACTACCCACACCCCAAGATGGCAACTTTTACTTAGTGATGTCGCGAACCCGAAATTATCGGTTCGCGAACGGCGAACGCGAACTTCCGCAGATTTTCGCGAACCGGCGAACCGCCCGAACCACCATTGACTTCAATGGGCAGGCGAATTTTAAAACACACAGGGACTCTTTCTGGCCACAATAGTGATGGAAAAGTTGTTTCAAGGGGACTAACACCTGGACTGTGGCATGCCGGAGGGGGATCCATGGCAAAACTCCCATGGAAAATTACACAGTTGATACAGAGTCTGGTTTTAATCCATAAAGGGCAGAAATCACCTAACATTCCTAAATCACAATGAATATGAATTGACACCTGACATATGACATATTGACACCTTGACATATGGATTGACACCTGTCCTCAGAGCCCCTGATGCACACGGACACAGAGCAGAATAGAGACTGGTCCCCCTACATAGGGTCACTTGGCAGATATGGATTGACACCTGTCCTAAGGATCCCTGATACACACTGACACAGAGCAGAATAGGGACTGTTCCCCCTACATCGGGTCACTTGGCAGATATGGATTGACACCTGTCCTAAGGTTCCCTGATACACACTGACACAGATCAGAATAGGGACTGTTCCTCCTACATAGGGTCACTTGGCAGATATGGATTGACACCTGTCCTCAGAGACCATGATACACACTGACACAGAGCAGAATAGGGACTGTTCCCCCTACATCGGGTCACTTGGCAGATATGGATTGACACCTTGTTACAAACTGCTATTTGTAACGGCCCTTTAAATGGCAAATTACCCTGCTTCCTGGGTTGTGGAGAAGCCTATTTGCCAGCCTCCTCCGCATGACTATGGCCCCCTGGGATTGTGAAAATGTATGCACTTTTATTTGGTGTGTATGGCCCTTTAAGACTGTCGGTGGGCATATTGGGGCTTATGGACTCTTTATGTGACTGGTGCTGGCCCTTTAAACACCTTTTTTGGGACATCAGGAAGATTGGGACACTGCCCCTTTAAGGCCGTGTCCCCAGACTTGTTGGGGACACTGCCCCTTTAAGACTGTGTCCCCTGTGTCCCCAGACCTGCTGCAAACCCTTTGTGCCTGCCTGGCTAATTCCCACTTGGTTCAGTAAATGGGGCTTACTGAACCAAGTACCACACAGGCAGACCACCCAGAAGTGGAAGTGTGCAGGCAATTTACCTCCCAGAAGCTGCGGTTAACCACAGCTTAATTGACAATGCTGGGAGGTCTTTGTTCGTTTGCCGAACACGTGGCGGCGGCCATCTTTGATCATTCGACGAGTAGCCAAATTCATGGAACTAAAATCGGCTACACATTTCCGTGAACACCGCTGAGCTCTACTTTCTCCCCTACTGGTTTTACAGCTGCAGAGACTAAGTCCCATTCGGCGATGGGACTTAGTCTTTATTTCAGCCGTTTTTTTCAGCCTTATTTCAGCTGCAGAGACTAAGTCCCATTCGGCGATGGGACTTAGTCTTTATTTCAGCCGTTTTTTTCAGCCTTATTTCAGCTGCAGAGACTAAGTCCCATTCGGCGATGGGACTTAGTCTTTTTTTCAGCCGTTTTTTTCAGCCTTATTTCAGCTGCAGAGACTAAGTCCCATTCGGCGATGGGACTTAGTCTTTTTTCAGCCTGAAATAGACCGACCTCACAGCCCAAATCTATGGAACTGTTTTGGGCAGGAAAATGTGCTTGCGGTCGGTCATAAAGGGACCTCCAGCTAACTTTTTAACCCCTGGATGGATTTGGCTGATTTTTGGTTATGTTTATGTTTTAAGTGTGCTGATTCCAAATATGTAATTATGAAGATGGGATGTGTAGTTTTAGAGTTACAGGGTATGGCTAAAAACTGTATTTTTACTGCCTGTGTTTAATTATGTTAATCTCTTCCCAAACGTCATTTCGTTCAAAGTGGAGAGAATGTTAAAAAAATATATTTTTGTTCTGAGTGTGAGAAATGCTTTTCAGCCACTTCTAATCTTAAGCATCATTTGAGGAGCCATACGGGAGAGAAACCTTATTTGTGGTGTGTTTAGTATTGTTCTGATCAGTTTAATACCTTCCGCGTCTCCTATCAGTGGACGTGTATATGGCAACCATTTTAGGAACCGTACACCTGGGACCCGAGCAAGGTCACCTCGTTCAACAGGCTTGCAGCATATCCTCCAGGAAGAAGAGCCTGAACCCTTACCGGCTGCACGTGTCTTACCTGTACATGGAAAGCTGCTCTGGTTCCTTGATGAGCTAGCTGCCCGTGAGTTAACATGTCCCGTGGAGAAGCACTCTGTCCTGTAAAGCCTCACCAAAAAAAAGGAGTGGTGTGTTTAGTATTGTTCTGATCAGTTTAATACCTTCCGCGTCTCCTATCAGTGGACGTGTACACGGCATTGATTTTTATCTAACCTTTGCACAGCGAAGTATATTCACTGCCATTGAAAAGGAGTGCATGGCGGTGGTGTGGGCCCTCAAAAAGCTGCAACCTACTTGAATGGACAACCGTTTACCTTACTCACAGATCACATTAAATTTGGGGCACTGCGCGGTCAAGCTAATGTGACACCAGATAGTAGTGGTGTGTTTAGTACTATTTTATCAGTTTAATACCTTCCGCGTCTCCTATCAGTGGACGTGTACACGGCATTGATTTTTGTAACAGGGAGATGGAAGAAGAGGCTTGGTCGGTCCTCTTACTGCAAATTTGGGGCACTGCGCGGTCAAGCTAATGTGACACCAGATAGTAGTGGTGTGTTTAGTACTATTTTTATCAGTTTAATACCTTCCGCGTCTCCTATCGGTGGACGTGTACACGGCATTGATTTTTGTAACAGGGAGATGGAAGAAGAGGCTTGGTCGGTCCTCTTACTGCAAATTTGGGGCACTGCGCGGTCAAGCTAATGTGACACCAGATAGGAGTGGTGTGTTTAGTACTATTTTTTATCAGTTTAATACCTTCCGTGTCTCCTATCAGTGGTCGTGTACACGGCAGTAATTTCTGTAACAGGCAGATGGAAGAAGATGCTTGGTCGGTCCTCCTAACTGGAGACTGTGTTGCTGTACGGGTGGCAGGTGGAGCCATTTATAAAGTACACACTGCTTTATAAAGCCATTTATAAAGTACACTGGCGGCTTGAACCCTAGTTGGTGGCGGATAAGTCACGCAAGTCAACCGGCATTCAGAGCTAAAATACAGCAGCGTGTGGACCATTTTTAGCCCAAGGCAGCTCATCTCATCAGGCCTTTTTACATAGGGTCACTTGGCAGATATGGATTGACACCTGTCCTAGGGATCC
>OW240914.1:253561268-253627976 GCA_933207985.1 Pelobates cultripes
GTACTGTAATGTCTGTTGTTCTTAACATAGTTGTCATTCTAGTGAATCCATGGGGACTAATTGCAGCCTCACCAAGAAGCGGGGGCCTCCACAAAATGCAGTGTCCCCAAGTATGTATACCAAGAGGAAGTAACAGAATAATGTTAAGAACTATATACATACATTGTTAGCCTTCATACACATAACCTTAGGCAACATTGCAAAGTGCATGATTTTGGATCCATTGGATTACCATGTAAGGGTGGTTGGGCCAAAACTGCAAAAAATTATGTCAGATGAGATATGGCAAGGCTGGATGTGTAGAAATGGAACCCCACTGTGGTCTTCAAGTTTGATGAAAACAAGTTGTTTGGGAGGGGTGACGGAGGCTTTGCAGCTCTATGACTGTGTAGTGTGGCCTGCTTCCACATGGGGGGTGATAGGGTTCTGGTGCTTGGATCAGTGCTATATTGTCATGGCTATGGGTGGCAGCCCAAGCTTCCCCAGGAAATCTGGTACCTCTGTCACTTGAGAGAAGACATGACATTTATTGTTCTTCTGAACAGTTAATTTAAAGGGGTGACTCCATGTTGTGCTGTCTTAGGAGATGAGTGAGCTAGCATAATTCTCTTAATTTTTTATGAGTGCTGGCAGCTAGATACTGGTAAAACTGGACCAGTGTTCCATCCATTTGCAACTGCATATCCCTGGCGCCCACCGTTAAGCACTTGTTAAAAAATGCATTCTCGCGATGACATCTCTCGGACGTGCTAAATTAATGTTCAGAGAGCGCAAAGCTCGGTATGCCCTATCCATAAGCATGTCAATGACGGTGGTCCGGCAGTAGGCCTTCCAAAGCTTCTGCTAGAGTGCCCTAGGGAGACAGTCTCTGGGAGGCCGCAAAGCCAGATAATGTTGCTGAGGTGCTCCTGTGCCTCCTCAAGACCTCAAATGTAAACTTTGAGGTGGGTCTTACATGTCAGCACTGTGAGAGTTTAGCTCCCCCATGACCATGTCCATCTTGTTTTCTATCTCGTACATACATGTAGAGATCTGCTAGGCTGTCATTCAATAGCTGAAGGTGTTGTTGCAATTCCTCTGCCACATAATCTTTCAACCCCAGAAAAAGCTCCATGTCATGCATGGTGAGTTGTCCAAGTGTGCCCCACTGCTAATTTCTGAGTAAGAGTCAGACGGTGGTGAATCTTGAGATGTCGTCTGGACGTTATCGGCCGGGTGTGGAAGATAGATGCCATTGTTGATTGTCTCGCCTTTCAACCTACTCCTGGTCTCAGCAGAGCTCAAGGGCTATGTTTGTGGAGGGTTAAAAGGGTTTTGGGGGTTCTGATTGCTGCTGTATTTGGCTTGGTCTTAGCAGAGCTCAAAGGCTATCTTTGTGGATAGGCAAACTTCACCTCCCTTCCCCCTCCATTATTTGTAATATATAATAATAGAGTTTATTATATTTAATGTACTTACTTTTACATACTTATGGTTTGCAATTCTCTAACATAACTGACATCTAAGAAAACAATATTAAAGAAGGACTGTCACTTCCTATGATTATTAAAATTATGTTCACTTATCGCTATATTTAATAAAAACTTATTTGTGAGGTGTGAAAAAAATACATGAAATGCAGAAATTCACACCACGTTATCCTGCAAAGGGTGCCTCTATATTAGCCAGTCAGTTCTGTCCTTTGTACCTGGCAGTGAGCAAATAGAAAGCATACAGAGAAGATGAGAAATTAAACAATATTTTTATGTTTCCTCTCCATCTCTCCATTTGCAACATTCGCTTTGCCTTATCTGAACTGGGTTATGATGATGTCATCTACAAAATCTTTAATATAAATTTAAATGTAACTATGTAACTATATTAAAACGTATTAAAACAAGCAATAATACAGTGCAGATGGGAGGGGGACATAAAATGGGTATAAATTATCAAATGGATAAACATAAATCTTAAAATTGGGGAAAGTAAAAGAAGAGGATGTGGTAGTTTTAAGAAGGGCACCAAGATTGCTGCCAAATTATGTTAATTGGGGACACCAACATGGCTGCCACTGACTTAATTTTCTCTATATCAAAAGTGTGGATAGAGTAACTAAATCTGTAGTATAGGGGATGGAGAGATGGAAGAGATTTCTCCCTGCTGAAAACGATAATTTTTAGGTGAAAAAAAATAAAGATACAGGGAATTTATATATATATATATATATATATATATATATATATATATATATATATATATATAAAAATTGTAAGAATTAAATCACTTTATCCCTGCCAGTAAAGCCAGAATTTAACATTTTCAACAGTTTTGGCATGGTAAATTATTAACCTTTTGAGGTACTACTAGCACTGTTTTTGACATTCAGCTGGCCCTATTGCACGAGGATATTTCTGACCATTGCAGTGTTTTTATACTTTTCCTCATTTAATAAGATTAGAATGAGGTTTGCCTGTGTTGGAATTCAACAAACTCTGGAATGAAATGGCTGTCACACATGTAGAGTTGCGGATTTAAGAAAGGATTTCAGTGTGTTTGATTTTTCCAGAGCTGTAGATCAGCGCTCAGCACCACAACAGAAGTGGGGGTCTACCAGACCAGAGAGGACCAAATGTGTAGACTGTGTAAAGAGGACAATCTATCACATAGTAGCCGGGTGTAATATGGTAGCAGGGACAGCATATACTGAGAAGTGTAACCAAACTGCTAGGATTGTGTACCAAAACATCTATACAAAATATGGTAGTTGTAATGGTAAAGCTAAAATCTTGTGGGACTTCTAAAACCAGACACACAAGCAGGCAGTGGCCAACCAACTCAACATTTTGGTGGGGTACAAAGTTGCAGTGGTGACCATGATGTCAAGAAGAAGGAACATGGGCTAAAAGAGGAGCTATAAATTATGTGGAAATGATGAATGCAGTAGCAGTGCCATTTGTTATAGGAGCACTATTGTCTGAGTTTTGAGAGTGGATCATCTGAGATCTCTGTCCAGAAGAGTTCTAAAAACAGCTAAGATACAGCACAGAACTTACAATAAGGAAAGAAATACAAAATAATATACAATGCAATATCAATCAGCAGCTGCTAAGGCCGGTAATGTATTGTCATGTATAAATAGGGCAATATTTTCTTTGGATGAAAATAGGATTTTGACTCTTTATAAATCACTGGTAAGACCACACCAGGAATCTTTAGTGCAATTTGGGGCAAATGTTCTAAAGAAGGATATTATGGCACTAGAAAAAGTGCAGAGGCAGGCTACAACATTTTTAAAAGGAATGGAGCATTTTAATTATGAAGAAAGGTTAACAAAATTAAACATCTTTAATTTGGAAAAACTTTGCCTCAGAGGGCATTAAAATATAATAGTGGCCAATACAAACCATTGTCTGGAGATTTATTCATAAACAGGACTATACATGGGACACAAGGTCACTCATTTAGACTGGAAGAAATTAGATTTAGTCTAAGGTAAAGGAAATGTTTTTGTTTTTTTACAGTAAGAACAATAAGGATGTTGAATTCTCTGCCTGAAAAGGTATTTTTTTTTCAGATTCTATGCAGATGATTAAACAGCAATTGGATACATACTTGCAAAAACATAATATACAGGGATATCATTTTGATTAGTGGGATAATAGCTTCTTGCTCCAATTAGATATCTGACTGCCATTCTGAGGTCAAGAGAACATTTATACTAGTATGTTGCAAAATTGGAAGCAATTAAAACTGTTATTTTTTTTTTCCTTCTCTTGGATCAACAGCGAAAAGTGATGTGAGAAAGGCTGAATTTGATGGAGACATGCCTCTTTTTAGCTATGTAACTACTCGGAGGGATGATAAAGTCAATATATAAATACGAACAGCACCGAAATACTGTGTCACAATATAATGGTGCATTAATGTGATGCAAAAAAAGGATCTCTTGTGTCAATTCATGAACAAATTCGTTAAAATCTTGAGAAGAGCAAATAATCAATGTAGAACACTTTGGGCACCATAATAACTTCATCAGAAATTAAGTTCTTCATGCTGACTTAACTTAAGTGGTGCTGACCAATAATGGTGGATCATTTATCCCCGCGGTTAAACCAATAATGGTGGATCATTTATCCCCGAAGTCTGTCCAGCTCTGTTCAACTACATCCCCTACATATCCACTTGATTCGGAGGCTTGAAACTGGTAGCATTGGACTGGGTGCTGCCAGGGACGTGTCTTCCATGAGGCAAACAAGGCATCTACCTTGGGCGGCACTTTGCAGGGGGCAGCAAAAAAAGCTGCCCCCCAAATGCCCAGGCAGATCCATTGCTTGCCTCGTGTTCTGGGGGGCTCAAGAGCTGGCTGACTGGCCACTTTTGAGCCCCCGGGCAGCGGGCAGCGGGAGAGCGAGGGAGAATACTTACCTGAGCTTAATGACGCCAAGAGCCGGAATATGACATCAGACTGGCTCCCGGCATCACTATGCGCCGCCTACTCAGCCTGTGAGCACCCTGCCTGCCCGACCAGCAGCCACACTGGACAGGTAAGGAATCCACTCCAGCTCTCCCATGGAGGCTTGCTGGATTTAAAATAAAATAAAAATAATAATTTTTAAGTGTTGGGAGAAATGTGTATGTGTCTGTAAGTGTGTGTGTGTGTTTGTGTTTGTAAGTGTGTGTCTAAGTGAATGTGTGTGTCTGTGTGTCTGTAAGTGAATGTGTGTGTCTGTAAGTGTGTATGTGTGTGTGTCTGTAAGTGTGTGTCTATGTGAGTGAATGTGTGTGTGTGTGTCTGTGAGTGAATGTGTGTGGGTCAGTGAGTGTGTATGTATCGGTCAGTGAGTGCGTGCGTCTGTCAGTGAGTGAGTGCGTGCTTCTATCAGTGAGTGCATGTGTGCGTCTGTCAGTTAGTGCGTGCGTATGTCAGTGTGTGTGCATCTGTCAGTGTGTGTGCATCTGTCAGTGTGTGTCTGTCATTGTTTTTCAGTGTATATGAGAGTGTGTGTCTGTCAATGAGTGTATGCGTCTGTCAGTGAGTGAGCGTCTGTGCGTCCTTGACAGGAAGGGGTGGGGAAAATTTAAATTAGGGCGGGGGGGGCCCAAGCACCATCCTGCCTAGGGCAGTCCAAATCCTAAATACACCACTGGGTGCTGCTAACCAGCTAAGACCTTCAGTTGATGCTCTTGGCCTATCTTTATCTCTCCATTCACAAAATGGCTTGAGACAAAATGTGTGTTTCTCAAACTGGTTTGTTAATGGGAAACTTCTGATAGGCTAAGAGCTGACTCAAGAGTACACATTTTGCTAGGCCTGATCCACTGATCAGATTGTAGAAATACTTACAATTTTCAACCATTCTACAGGATGGAAAGTCTATACTAGCCATAATGTTAGGATGGCATGCATGCTTTGATTCCCTTAGAACAGTTTTAAAAATAAAGGAATTAATAGCATCATTTCCAGAATAGTTCTGATACAGTTAATAGTTTATATAGCATTGACAGCTGAGGAGAGGTGGACCTAAATGTCTGGGTAGCACGGCCTTTAATCCTGTACATAAAGTGTATTAAATTATCAAACAACCAGTTCTACATATAACTTGATATTACTATAGTAAGGTTCATTGAGGTTTTATAAATATACTACAGATATCCATAATTCTCAACATTCTATTGAAGAACTGTATAGTTTGACCACTTTATTATATTGTCATGTTTCCAAGAAACACGTTTGTTTCTACATACAGTGATGTAATTTTAACATTTGATATCATTATAATCTTCATCCGGTGTTCAAAGGATTTTTTTTGACTACCGTAAATTTTAATGTTGATCAGGTGCAAACAGTATAACACTCATTACATTTGAAGTCAGCAGTTATGACATCCTGTGCTTTATATGATTAGACTGCATCATGGTGGTCTAGCTTAGCATAAATAGGCAAGTACACCCTTCGGTCCCTAAAAATGAAATGTTAGGCAATGATGTAAAATATGATTGACACATACATGCAAATAACCTTGCAAGTGCCAAGTAGAAGATTTTCAATGTGCAAAACATGTTCACATGTATTTTCTAATCACATTTTCTTGAGGATATCAAAATGTTGCCAAATAAGGCTAAACAAGAAAAACATGCACATGGTAAGGTTTATCTTCTTATTGCATAAATTTAATGACAAAATATATACTTGTTAAAATGCCATATGGACTGTAAAAATTATAACCAGTCTGAATTCCAAGTCATTTTAGCATTTCAGTATCAATTGTAACTGAAATATGAAAATAATATATATTGCACACATGTAACTTGATATAGCCTTTAACCAGCAGTGTTTAATATAAACATTTAATGCTCAATGAACTCTTAAGAATACAAAGAGAAAATATCCTTTTATTACCGAAAAAAAGTCAGGTCATCAGGTCACCAATGTTTGATTAGACCAATCTAGCCAAGGACAGTATTTTTTTTGCATTGTGAGACAATGTTTAAATACAAATTTTACTGCATCAACCAGTGGGTACTAAGTAGTAAAGAAAAAAAGGAAGGGTAAAAGGTTAGACAAGTGAAGTGAAAGTGGGGGTCACAACTTTTCACATAAATCTCTCTCTATTTTTTTATAACTCTCTCGGTCCACAGACTTCGACATTATTCATCCTTCGCTATGCCAACTCAAGATCAATACATACATTCTAATGAGATTGTATTTGTAGAAATGCGTCCCACCTCTCACAAGCCCTTACCCTTACCTGGTTGGGAGATAGTTGCATGTATGTCATTTTTTCATATGTCGAATTTAGGGAAATCAGTTGTGTCAAGGCTTGGTCTCTTGGCACTGTTATAGATTTCCATGACTGAGGAAGCAGAGTGGAAGCTGCAACTGATACTTGGAATTGCAATGTTTGGTGGTAAAGGGTATGGCAATGGCAATAGAAATAGAAGAAAAACCTTGGGATCTGGGTTAATGTGTTTTGGAGTAGTGAAGTTAACAAATGGGTTACTCTGCCCCAAAAAGGCGCAATGCGGGTGCAGGTCCACCAAATATTGAGTATGGTCTCTTCCATTTATCAAGGCAGGAGTTCAGAAGAATAACCAAGTTCATAAAAATAACTTGTGACATATTTAATCCTTTATAATCAATAGATATCTGAACGTCTAATGCTGAAAAAAATGATCAGGACTTGTAAAGTACATTGTTCAGGGAGTTAAAAAAGGTTTCTAATAAAAGTGAAATATGTTTGGGCTTTGGGAATAGCTGTACTCACTTCATGCTAACACACTGAGTGAGAGACAAGCATTGAAATTACAAGGATTATGCCAACAAAGGCTGCCTGTGTCAACTTATTTCATTCTGTGTTGTGCAAAAAAAAATGTATGTGTAGGAATTGATTACATATTAACTTATTAGGCCCTGATTCCCATTTACTATTTGCCGTTTAATAGTTATATCACTTTGTTTTTGCAACCGTAGCCACACGTCACCTGCCTTTGACTTACACAGACCCTTGCGAGGGTCAAATTTAAACTTACCTTATTGCACATTACTTTTCATTTACAAGTACATTTCAATTATCAGAGCAGGAGATGATGACTTCTTAGGCAAACACACTGTACTGTAACAACTGATTGAAAATAAAACATTTTTAGTGAAGACTGTGTGAGTCACAGTTTGACAAACTGTACCTAGAGTTGCATTAACAAGTAATTTTAATTTACAGATTTGAGCAGTGAGACTACAGGAGCATGATGTATAAATATTAAACGTTGTTTTGGTGCTTAGAGTAGCCATTTAAAAAATTTATAAATTGCATGAGTTTTTTTTACATCATAAAACTATCCTGTGAGAAAGATACTATATAGGTGGTATCTGGTTTCGATTAGATTATTATGTCAGTTCCGCTCCTGTTGTGATAAGCTCGTCAGAAACAGTCGTAAAATATGACTTATATACTACCTTCTTCAGCGGATAGTTTTTTGATGGTAGAAAGGTGCATTTTTCATTATGAACATATTAGATGTAGTTGTAAAATATTTCCATATAACGTGCAAAGGTCATGCAATTTCTAATTACTTAGTGGTTCCTACTGATGTTGGCTATGTTCTCTAGAGCTGTGTTGCTTAGACCTCTTGTGAATGCAATCTCCTTTTGGTTTTCTGAAGGCTAGTAGTTTGATAAGGGAACGTCAAATTAATGTACTTGTTGTAATATTTGGCAAGTAAGGTGAAAAGCATACACAAAATTCTCAACATCAATGCAATAGAGCAGATGCAGAATTAAAACACTAAAATAAACATACTCACCAACTTTAACACAGACTAGGTTTGATTGAAAAATATCAAATGGGCACACAAATAAATAACCTTATATTTCTGCTCTTTAGAAAATTTAATTAAATATAAAAACATTTTATAACCCCTAATAATATTTAACTTAAAGACAACATACCAAACTTTAAACATTGTTTAGGTTTTAAAGAAGTGGTCTTCTAAGATGTGGCAATTGTAGGTAAAATTGTAAAAAATGTATTTTAGCAAATTCCACACTTTTTTTATTATATCTACAGCTATATTGTGTCCTATTATAATTTATTATTTAAGTAAAAATTGCATTGCATTTATATATTTGAAAGCATATGTTTTATTAATAACAAAACATATGGAATTACTATGTCGGAACCCATGCATGGGATATGATTTTTGATAGACCCCAAGAGCTTTCTGAGACACAAATATTTCAGCTGAAGCCATAAGACAGTCAATAGAGTATCATAAAATGAATTTCACATTTTTTATTTTTACACTTTAAGAAAATAAAATCGCTGAGAAAGATGACTTATTCCCAGACCTAAAGATTGTTCAGTATTGCTTAACAACAGAAGACAACAAAAATCTAAAATAAATATTTAATAAGCATTATCCCTTTCAGTGCTTCACCTGCTCAAATCCCTTATATCCCAAGGGTTAAATAAGCACACCCTCAATAGACACATTTACCTATTTATGTATTAGGTAATTGCCCCCACAATGCTGGCCTCGCTAGAGGTGGACTAATGGCCAAAGTAGGCCACAGACCATACAGGTCTTCATTTGCCTCTCTCAGGGGAAGCACTTGGGCCTAAAAGCCACCCAAGTCAGTTGCACAGCGTTGAAGGTCCCTGAAGTAGCTTGGGGTGGGAGGAAAGTTCCCTCTTGGCATATTTACTGTCGCACATCTAGCGGACGCTATCTACCTACTGTGAGTTTCTCCGTAGCTGGTATAGGCTGACACTCTCCATACATATGGTATGGCGGCCCGCAAGCCCAACCTGGGGACTTTGGATGCATTGTGACATGCGGTTATTAATACCCAGTTTATATTTAAAATGTTTGCCTCTTGCGCTCACCTTCCTCTTCCACCCAGTAATATTACACTCACTTTTATGGCTAGTTTGCATGCTAAATTGTATTTTCTGTTCTCTATTTCTCTTGCTGACATACTTTCTGTATCACCTATAGAGGCTGCTTTGTTTTGGAGTTAAAAAGAATTCTAACCCATTGTAAAAAAAAAAAAAAATAGGTGATGAAATCACCAATGGTATGAATTTTATTACAGCCATTAAGGGCCCTTATAAGTGCAATTGCAGATGTAATACTTAGGTAAGATGCCAATACACCTCAAAGGTACCATTACGTATTAGGTTTGACTGCTACATGTACTTTGTTATATCAGGATGGGTATGAAATGCCTAATTCAAGCTTCCCAAGGGTATTGATTGCGGTGTTGACTGCATTAATATCCAAAAGAAAGCAAAGTTTCCCCTAAAGAGGCATGGTGCTGAATTTAAGATGGAGTTCTATGCTCCTACAGGCATACCCCAAGTACCTATTCAAATCCTTAATTCTTAAAATGTCTGTGATGCAAAGTTTGGTATATGCAAGTCACCACCATATGCCTTGGCAAGGTACACAATGGATGCATCCTCTAGCAAAGCTCTGTGTTCCCCGTTTACTAAAGGTGAAATTCTAAAGGTTTGTTGGCTGCTGGATAAATGATGCTCAACAACATTATCACTAAAATTATAGAGTTACATAATACATAAAGACTGCAAAGGCTCAATTCCATCAAGTTTAGCCTTTCACAAATCTCTGTTTTTGCTGTGGAGCCATATATACATATTACTGCCTCAATACATAATTTGTTTTCTAAATGCCTCTAGAGGATCTCTGCATGAAATAAAACCAATACACCCATGTAGAAAACTGTATCAAATTCTATTAAGACTTTTGGGGATCTACAACACCTACGATTTAATGATGCTAACATGGGACAGGAATGGGAAAATATAAAGTATAAGTCTATCAACTAAGTCCTTACCCATTGTGCACCCACTAAAATTATGACAATGGTTTATGGTGTCTCGATCCCATTATTAAGTAGATACTTTGAAACTTTGTGGTTAATTAAAACATTTTAAATAAAACATTTTATTGTTAATTTTGTTTAATCTTCCCATGTATGTTCGAAAACTAATTTGAAAACTAAAAGCTCTGAAAAGAGTTGAGGGTTATAAAATGATCACTTGCATATGATTTATGTTTTAGAAAATCTTACTGGCTACTCTTCAGTATTACAATAATACTATTAAGGCACTATATATATATATATATATATATATATATATATATATATATATATATATTTAAAAAAATTATTTTCTCACCACTCCTGGGTGGTATGTTTATTCCTTATTCTTGGGTCCTCTACCGGAGGCCTGGGAGTTTGAGGGTTCTGCGCAGTATCTTAGCTGTTCCTAGAACTGCACTATTATGGACATTTATCTCAGATGTCCCACCTGGAATCTGTTGAAGCCACTCCCCCAACTTGGGAGTCATAGCCCTGAGTGCTCCTATCACAAACAAGACTACCACTGCCTTCACTTTTCACATCCTTTCTAGTTCTTCTTTCAGTCCTTGGTATTTCTCCACCTTCTCATGTTGATTCTTCCTGATGTTATAGTCACTGGGTATTGCCACATCCACCATGACTGCAGTCTTCTGTTCCTTGTCTACCACCACGATGTCAGGTTGGTTGGCCAACACTTGCTTTTTCTGTCTAGATCTTTAAGTCCCACAGAATCTTAGCCCTGTCATTCTCAACTACCCTTTGTGGTATCTCCCATCTGACCCAATACATATTCTGTGCAGATGTTTTGGTACACAATCCCAGCAACTTGGTTGTGTCTCTCTGTGTATGCTATTCCTGTTAACATCTTGCATCTGGCTACTAGGTGCTGGACTGTCTCAGATGTCTCTTTGCACAGTCTGCACCTTGGGTTTTGCCTGGTATGGTAGACTCCAGCTTCCATTGATGGTGCTGAGTGCCTGTTCATGTGCTGCTTGGATAAGTGCCTCAGTGCTGTCTTTCAGTCCTGCCTTTTCCAACCACTGGTAGGATTTTGTCATGTGAGCCACATTCACCATCTGCTTGTGGTGCACCCCATGGTGAGGTTTGTCTTGCCAAGGAACCTTCTCTTTTTCTGCATTCTCTATCTGTTAAAGTCTCAGGCATTCCCTTGGCAGTTCATTTTTGGGAGCCATCTTCGTGATGTACTTGTGGATGCTCTGTGTTTTATCCAGGACTGTGGCCTTGACACTCATTAGGCCCCAACCTCCTTCCTTCCGGCAGGTGTACAGTCTCTGGGTGCTGGATTTCGGGTGGAATCCTCTATTCATAGTGAGTAGTTTTCTGGTCTTGACATCCATGGTGACCAGTTCTTCTCTTGGTCGGGTTATTGTTCTAGCTAGGTACCTGATGACCGGTAGGGCATATGTGTTGATGGTTTGAATTTTGTTCTTGCCATTGAGCTGGGACTTCAGGACCTGTCTGACTCTTTGGAGGTACTTTGATGTTGCTATCCTCTTTGCCTCTTCCTCGTGGTTGCCATGCGTTTCTGGTGCCCACAGGTACTTGTAGCTGTTCTCTAGATCTTTTATTTGGCCTTCTGGAACTTCAACTCCTTCTGTCCTGATCATCTTCCCTCTTTTTGCTATAATCCACCAGCACTTCTCTAGTCCGAACAACATTCCGATGTCCTTGCTGTATATCCTAGTTAGGTGGATCAGTGAGTCAATGTCCTGCTCATATCGACTGGATAGTACAGTGGTAATGTCACTGACTTTGAACTAGGAACAGGTTTAAATCGTGGCCCGACCACTGCACCTGTAAGTGTCCCTGGGCAAGACACCTAATGATATATACCCTGCCCACCTCAATAATATGAGAGCAACACGAACCAAGAGAGCCATGCCAGATCGGACATTGACCAGATTAACAAAGTCTGCGTCAGATGCTAGGGAAACAGGGCAATCTGACGACAAGTGGGCTACTGGATCAAATCATTCCTGGACACGGAGCAAGAACCTAGACATGCTTGAAAGCTACTACAACAGCAGACCCAACAAGAGAGGCTACATGAAACATATGTGGGAGTTATAGATAAACAAGAGACCATCTTCTACCCTAACACCAAAACAGCTGGTTACACAACATCTGGAATTAAATATACCTATATAATGCCTAGGAAAAACTAATAGTGCAATATATCCCAGAGATTGATAATACCAGTATAAAAAGTCCAATATAGTATTAATATATTTATTGAATAGGTTTGAGGCACTATCATAATTGCCTGGTTTATATTCGTTTTACTTACGCATATGTATATAATGTAAATATTCAACAAGTTGCTCTTAGTTTCAACATTTTCTGGACAGAATAGATTAAATAATTATTTATACTGTTTCTATAAATATGCAAGGAACAACTCAAACTTCCATCTGGTGAGCAGGATACAATTTCCATAGATCACTGGAAATCTTTTAAACACTATATTTTTTTATTTTTTTTTATTAACAAATATCTTAAATAAAACACTTTTAATAAATAGACCAGTGTTTTAGCTTGTTATCTATTTATGTACTAGATAATGTAGAAATCAATATATAAGTGATATGATAATTCACTGATCATCTACAACATTAAAACCACTGACAGGTGAAGTGAATAACATTGATCATTACAATGTCACCTGTGAAAGGGATGTATTAGGCAGCAAATTATCCATTCTAAGTCCTTTCTACACTATGCTAGCTCTGTCTGAGCTAAAACTTCAAGGGGTGAAGGTGGATTAATTTTATTGCGTTGCATTTTGAAGGGTTTTTTTTTTGTTGAGTATGCCATTTTACTTTTTTTATTTGTTCTTTTATTTTCTACCTGGCATCCATTTTATTTTCCAGTAAGGACTACTCATAAATAATTCAAGGTGACTCTACAACCCAGCCTCGAACTGGAGTGGGCTGACAGCCGGCACAGAACGCGCAGAGGCGGGATGCCACAGGCTACCACCAAAACCCTGCCTGCCCTGATAAAATAATGGAGACAACCACCAGGACTTGGACACTGCCGATTCCTGACTCACCAGAATAACTGCATATACAGTTGGTTTTAGCTAGATGTTGCCCTGGCCTGTCATAGTGGCCTAAGGCATAAATGTTTTGCTTTTACTTATGCAACATAAGCGTTTGCTTAGCCCGCCAGAATGGCCTAAGATATAATTTTTTAATTTTTTTTAATATTTTGGCTTGATCTGTCTCCCTGGCCGGCCAGAGTAGCCTAATTTATAATCGCTCTCAACATAATATGTTTGCCTAACATGCTGGAGTAACCCAATATACATATGCACCTAGCTTGGTCAGACTGCCTAGCCTGTCAGAGAAAAATAGACTAGAACTCACATAAGCCTGTTTAAAACGTGTAAACCATACGTCACCCCTCATCACAGACACTAAACAACAGTTGGGATCTCTATGTTAATCCTCCAAAACACGAGTACAGGTATTACACCTTCAGCACGCACTCAGGCATTTCATACGCTGACACACCACACCATGGGCCCACTTGTACCACCTCCACCGCTCTGCTTTCTACGGCACAGGGTTGGGAAAGCATATTAGACATAGCAACTACTGTCATCTCAATGCAACATACACTAACAAAAGCTTAATGTTTTCGCATGTACCTGTTATATAAAAAATGTGCATTGTCTACTTTAACCCCACTTGTGAAATATGTCACAAAGCTCGAGGAATGCCGTTGGGGTACCTCAAGCCTGTTTGTACCTAATAACTGCACTACAAAAATAAAGAATTATAAAAAAAATAAAAAAAAAATAATAATTCAAGGTGGTTATACCACTTACGCCCTATACAGGGAGCAGTTTTGTCTGCTCTTCTAAATGTGAGTAACCATTTATTATTTAATTCTCCTGGCATTTTTTTACACAGTGAGCACTATTGTTGTCTCTTTTAAATTTATTTTATGGTCTACATATTGACGAAACATCTGCCTAACAACATATCATCACGTATCCACACTACAGCTGGTAATAAGCTCTTAAAAATGCGAGTAGGACTATATTGGACCTTTTTATACTGGTATTATCTATCTCTGGGTTATATTGCACTATTAGTTTTTCCTTTTGCTTTTACATATGGATGAACACCCTGATCTGACACTGTTTTAGAAGAATCATTCCAGACATATTTGAGACTATATTTTCTGGCAAGTTTTATTGGGACTTTTATTGGACTTATTATTTTTTTTTATATTTGATTTTTTTTTTAATATATATATTTGATTTTGTATATATTAGTAACTATACTTTGTCTATTCTGTTTTGGTGCAACCTTATCTCCTATTTTGTTTAGTTTTTACTTACTTGTGGGGCTTAGAGGAAGTCCTACCATTTTAGGTGTGCTGCCTCATTTACATATATTCTACATTTTGTATTTGGTTTTTAGAGTTCTGATCCATTTTCATCTAGTAGAAGAAATAGTAATATTGATTACATGTTGAATTCACTTTCAATTCCCAGGAATTCTCTCTTTATTAAATTACCCTGTGTGTGTCTTCTGAAAAAGTATGCTACAATGCCAGAATTGTATGTGTCTCAGTACCAGCTCTGTGTGTATCTGTTGGTGCATGCTGTCGAACTATCCCAGGTTTCCAGGTTCCTGGAGATTCATGGGATTGGTTGGGAAAGAGTGTGTGGGTGGGATTATGTTCTGTTTTCTGTGTTAGTGTGGGGGAGGTCTTACCTCAGTGCCACTTGGGATTCGGGCCAGCAAACAGCTTCTCTCCCGCCCGCCCACCCACCCTATTAGTATATTTAGTCACAGCTAGCCGGGAGTATGTCCTTGCCAATTGAGTTTGAGGGTGTGACGGACCGCTGGCACTCCAACCGAGTACCTCCGCCAATCAATGCTCCTAGCGCTTGCTGAGGACTCGGAGCACTCCAACCGACAACATCAGCACTGCGGACCCCATTTCCAGCGATGCAGCTGCGCCGGGGTCTCGCCGTCTCTCACCCACCCTGGATCCATGCCCAGGATCCAGTTTCTAGTGCGTGAACCTCTCCTAAATCCAGAGAGCGTAGCAGGAACAAATCAAGCTCTTACAAGAGCTTACTCTGGGGAGTAAGTGATTATAGCAATCCCCAGAGTGTAGGTATCCCTTCCCCCAAGCATGACCCAAGGCTTCAAGAAAGGTGCAAGTAGGTCTGGTTTATTGAGGGCTACCTGCCTGTTATTTATGCAAGTTTCCACCAGGTGGACACTCCCCTAGGGGACCTGATGGAACCTTGGGACACATAATGGATATTAGCCAATCACAGACAATACAAACAAAACACTCCCACAGTAACATCACAATCCCTCCTCTCTATCCTGGAGATAATTGGGAAGTAATCAAATTATTTCCCAGGACAGAGGCAAGACTCCATTAACCACATGGTTACAAAAAGACATAAAATTACACAATGTTACAATTACTACATAAAACATAAACATGCAACATATCCACAGATAGCTTAGATCTGAGCGCACATTATTACCGAATGACGCTCAGATCACATTCATACAGATCAATCGCCATGGAGCCAAAGTCTTTTCCATAGTCTTTAGTTACATGAATAGGCTCCATGGCATAGCTATCTGGGGTAGCACTACTCACATACTGAAAATCCTGAACGCCCCAGCAGAAATACACAAAAGAAATACACAAATAAACAGCTATCAGCACATGGGCTATAGTCGGAAGGCAGGAGGCTAGCCAGTAGTCCCCTCCAGGCACAAGTGGCGAAGGGCACTTCGTCACAGAGGGGTTACATTTAAGTATATGGAATGAGATTAACAAGTTTTAAGGTCTCAACCTCCCCAGCTTCACACGGTTAACATTAGATTGCCTGAGGTGTTAGGCACTAACGTGGATGCACCCAACAGTGGGCAGAAAGCTTTCCTACCATCAACCTTTTGTTAAGACCACCCTAGACATTTGGCATAGGACTGCAATGCGAATGGAACTCCCGTCTTTCCCTCTCTCCCCTTTACCCTCTGAAACATAACCCAGAGTTTGCCCCCGGGAACAGTGGAGAAAGCGTTTGCATGCTTACGTCCACAAACACATGTACAAGTCCGGCACATACTGGCAGGAGGAAAACTTAAACCTCTTGATGACACTTTTATTCAGAGATTGAGGTATGAACAACTGAAACAGTTCATAAGCCGCATCCCACTAAAACCTAACTTGGTTAAGGCACTTACTATGTTTGAAGCTCGAAGGGATGACCCAGGCCCACTACCACTTGCAGTATCTTATTTATTATCACTACTCTTACAAAATAGAAACCTCCCCCCCCCGTACATGAGCATATGGGAAATTTGGTTAGGGGAAACTTTCACAGAGCAGTAATGGGGCAAGACCTGTGACCTGGTACATCACTGCGCACTAGCCAGTAAGACTCAGGAGACAGCCTGTAAGGTTTTTGTGACAAAAGCACCTTCATCACTTGGATTTGGAGAGGCCTGCTTGCCATCCTCTTGCCCTGTGACTATGGCCCCTGGGATATATTGTCCTTTAAAAACACTATTTGTGCATATTGGGCACAATGCCCCTTTAAACTTTCGAAGTGGTCGAAGTGGAACTTCGAACTACCGAACAGCCGGACCACACACAAGTGGAGTGTGCCGCTTATTTACCTCCCAAATTGACGAACGGCTGGGTGGTCGCCATTCGTATAGTCGAATACGTGGTGGCGCCATCTTGTTTAGTCGAACGTGTTCAGCTGCGTTTTGTCATAGAGTTCATGGAACTCAAATCAGACACGCAACGGCACGAACACCGCTGAACTTTAGCTTCTCTGGAACTTCGACACTTCGACGGGAGTCGAACGGTGTTCGACAATTCGAATGCGACTTTAACATTGGCTATTTGCACGAATGGGTCCCGCTCGACTATTTGAACTGAACTTAGACATTGAAGATAGACCACCCGCACAGCCAAATTCTCTGGAACTGTTTTGGGCATGAAATCATGCATGCGGTTGGTCAAAAGAGACTTCCATAAAATTTTTGAACCCCTGCTCTGATCTGGGTGATTTTTGGATATGTTGCTCACCAAGATATCCAGGTATATATTATTTATGGGGATATGTTATGTTTTGGAGTGTTTTCTGGACTTTGGGGAAAATGTGTGTTTTTCTGCCTGTGAATAATTAGGTTATTGTATTGGCTATTTTATTATACCACAGGCAGAGGTTTGTTTGCTGTATGTGGGAGTGTCGGTCATTGTTACAGTGTTCTTATTGGTTTGTACAGTTGGTAATGTGGTGTTCAGTCAGGTCCAGGGGATGTGCCTCTGGCCTCAGGAATTGTATATAAAGCAACCTGAACCTTTAAACAGAGAGATCATCTTGCACCTTCATGAAGTCTTGGCTCATGTTTGGGGGATTGAAGAACTACACTCTGGGGATTGCTATAATCACTATACTCCCCAGAGTTTAATCACTAGCTCTTGTAAGAGCTGTTCCTGCTCCTGCTCTTTGGATTACAAGAGAGATCTACCTACTGGAAGCTGGACCCTGGTCTTAGGCCCAGAGTAGGAGGAAGACGGCGAGACCCCAACCAAGCTGCGGTGGTTCGTGGGGTCTGCGGTGGTTGTGGTGTCTTGTGGAGTGCTTGGAGCCCTTCGGGAAGCACTAGGAGCCCAACGGAAGGTGCCCAGTCGAGGTATCAGGTGATCCATTACAGTTTTATCTTTATGATATAGGACCCCACAGTCTCTGAGGTATTTGAATCCAACTCTAGGAGATGATTGTTGGTGTTGTGGAGCCAGCACTGGTACGTTTTTGCGCATTTGGGGGGAATGCCCCAGGAGCACACCTTTTGTTAGCAGGCACTATGTGAAATCCTAAACAAATTCTCTGACATCCCTCTTCCTTTCCGAGTGGCCCTCTACCTCTTACACATCACACTACCACGCCAACAGCTGCATACAAAAAATCCCTGATGGTTAGAATATTGAATTCTGTAAAACAGGTGCTGCTTCTGTTCTGGAAAAAAAGACATACCCCCTCCCTTAACTGTATAGTTTGATAAGATGGAGGACCTTCAATGACTGGAGGAACTGACGTTTGCGGCACAAGCTCGCTCTCAGACTTATATGGATATATGGACACACTGGCTGATGATCATTACCAAGCTGACTTCCAGAGACTGCTGACGTATGGACATCAGACGGGACTCCAGTGGGGAGTAAAGGGAGGCACACCGCAGGGTAGTGCGCATGGGGGGAGAGGTCTCCAGTCACCGGTCCGAATAGGGCCCAGGGCTCTGTTTCGTTAGGCTGCTTGCTGCCTTTCTGTGTGTCCATGCTTCCAATACTGATGTGGGTTCACGCCATGCCCTGTGGGTAGGGAGCTGGTGAACACTAACACTAGTTAATGGGTTAATGATTATCACTGTGTATAATAGAGGTGTACAGGTTCAGGTGGCCTGACTAACGTTATCTTGACCCTGTGGATCATTCTCTTATCCATGGTTCCGCAGATGAGTCCAGCTGCTATCACTTTATATATTTCTAGTTTCTATTTTATACCTCACTTCATTTTCCATGGGGTTGTATGTAATGTTTTTCGCTTTTTTTATTTGGATGCATAGTCTCAGATTGTCATCTTTAAGCTTCCCCCGGTTACTTCCCAAATGGCACTGTGTGGCCATATTGGAAAGGCAATGAGAGAGGAACAGACAAAAGAGATTTTTTTTCCTTCCATCTTCAAATGTTTCTGAATATTAATGGATCTTATATTGATGGATATTGGTGGATCTTCTATTTACTACTGTCTGAGACCATATTCTATTTTCTTTATAATGAATAATAAAAGTACATGGATATCATCTCTTTCCTTATCGTTTTTTGTTTAACAACAATTGGTCCTCTTTGGAAAATACAGTAAATAATATATTTTTATACAAAAGAAAACTTTTTAGCAAACTGATTGTATTGATCATAATATAATAGCTTTTTTCTCAGTACATGGGTTGTTTTCGTCAATAACTGGTTCTGTAACTCCTATCCTATATGCAAGATACTACATTAGGGATAACAACACATGAAAAGGACTTGGGAATTGTTATAGACAACAAACTATGCAACAATGTGCAATGTCAATCAGCAGTGGCCAAGGCCAGTAAGGTATTGTCATGCATGAAAAAGGGCATTCATTCTCGGGACAAGAATATAATTTTGCCTCTTTATAAATCACTGGTAAGACCCCATATTGAATATGCTGTGCAATTTTGGGCACCTGTTCTAAAGAAGGATATTATGGCACTAGAAAAAGTGCAGAGGCGGGCTGCAAAATTAATAAAAGGAATGGAACATATCGGCTATGAAGAAAGGTTAACAAATTTAAACCTATTTAGTTTAGAAAAACGTCGCCTGAGAGGGGATATGATAACATTATACAAATATATTCTATTCACAAACCGGACTTTACATAGGACACGAGGCCATGAGTTTAGACTGGAAGAAAGAAGATTTCGTCTAAGGCAAAGGAAAGGTTTTTTTACTGTAAGAACAATCAGGATGTGGAATTCTCTGCCTGAGGAAGTGGTTTTATCAGAGTCCATACAGATGTTCAAGCGGCTACTAGATGCATACTTGCAAGAACAGAATATTCAAGGATATAATCTTTTAATGTAGGGTAATAACTGCTTGATCCAAGGATAAATCTGACTGCCATTCTGGGGTCAAGAAGGAATTTTTTTCCTAGCTTGTTGCAAAATTGTGCTTCAAACTGGGTTTTTACCTTCTTTTGGATCAACAGCAAAAAACAAATGTGAGGTAGGCTGAACTTGATGGACGCAAGTCTCTTTTCAGCTATGTAACTATGTAACTATGTAACTATGTAACTAAGTATACATGTTAGGAGATATTAAAAGGAAAGAAGGTATGTTAATAATATGAAGCTTCTAATAGATAATCAGTTGTTGACATCCCACTTTTGCAGGCATCCTTAGCAAAATAGTTTAGAACTAAAGTATGGGTTAGGATTCAAAAGATCTGTGGAACAAAACCAACCATGGGCAGTGGAGTTTCATGCTATTAAACTATGTCTACCACCAAATAAAGTATTAAACAAATTAAACAAATTATGGTGAGAAAGGAAAAACAAAATATTCACCTGGAAATGGTCGCTTTTATATTTGTGGTATTACATTTCTTTATACTTGGAGAAAAATGGTGTACTTTGCTGACTCTCGAAAATAAATATTACTGTTTATAATATGTACCCATTGCTCTTACATTTGTTTGTACAGTTGTTTATTTCTGTTTTGGTATATTTAAAATGTGCATTTCCCCTGCAAATGATTTAAACCTTTCTTGTTTATTGAATACAAACACTGCTTAATGAATAGACCCTTAGGGGCAGGTGTAGTATACAGTTTATAGGTGAGATTACTTTATTTAAATACACAAAGTATAATTTACCATAAAAATTATGCAGTGCTTAAAAAACACACACACAAAGGAATATAGGAATATAACATTTACCTTTGAGAATGTAATACAAGCATTCATTGATAATGTTTAATCCCTGTAGTTTTATCATGATATATTTAATTAATACACCACACAACATGTTCAGCATCAAGCATAATTAAAACCCACAATCCTTTAGTACTCTGCTATACTTATTGTAGCCTTAACAATGAATGTTTGATGTCTATTCATTAAAAGCTGTAATGTGTCAAAGTTAATTGCACATATCACAGATATAATTCACATGTTCAATAAGAACATCAAAGCTAAATTGTTTAAAGTTCATTGAAACATTTTATGATTTTCTACCTTGGTGGATTGTATATAAAGTTTTGTTCAGTAAAACCGAACGTACATTTTTTTTGATGTATTCTTCTCTCTTTATTAAATGTCTTGCTTGAACAATCAAAACAATAGGAGCATTATCTATTATAGTGTAGTAAAGCAACACTGCCTTGAGAAGATTGAGTTCAGATGTTCTTGAGATGATGATGTGAAGTAGGCAGTAACAAAACTATGCCTTTTGAAAAAAATGCTTTGGAAGGTCTAACCAGGAGAAAAGAACAGAAAGGTGGAGTGTCAACTAAGAAAATTCTTGCTTAATAAATAACTCTAATGATGAAAATGTAAGTTGTGCAAGGGTTGTACATTACGCATGTAAGGTCATAAATCCCGTATTAACAACATGAGACATGTGGAACTACATACTTGTATAGAGTAACTATTTATCTACAACAGACATAGGCAACCTTTGGTACTCCAGATGTTTTGGACTACACCTCCCACGATGCTTTGCCAGCATTATGGGTGTAAGAGCATTATGGGGGATGTAGTCCACAACATCTGGAGTGCTGAAGGTTGCCTATCCCTGATCTACAATATGGTATAATTTAAAAAAGTCTCAGCTAGTGGTGATGCACTTGTGCCACCCCAAGATTGCATTTTCTGAAACAAGTGGAAGTCTGAAGATGTGAGTTTGGGCTATAAGGAGGATGTGGCACCACTCATCTTCCCACTTTTGCAAGGACCTGCAATGTTGCCAAAGAAGTGTGAGGTGGTGCATTATTGCTGTGCAACTCGATTGCACTCAGCTGTAAACAAAGCCAAGTTCCTCAACAAGTTCTTGGGTAGTGATGTGTTGGTTTGCGTGGATCAACTTTCAAACATGACAGGAGGCTTCATATTTTAGGCAGCCATGACCCAGGAAGGATCTCTAACAGCCATCTAAGGAGTGGCCAGTGAAGTTATCACTAGGTTGTAATGTAAACACTGCATTTTCTCTGCTGTGTTTACAGCAAAAAACCTGAAGGTAATGATTCTGCTCACCAGAACAAATTCAATAAGCTGTAGTTGTTCTGGTGAATATAGTGTCCCTTTGAGCTCCACAGCAGCGTAACTTTCACATAGTAACAAAATAAACCAATCAGAAAAAAAAGGAATACAGGCAATAAAAAACTCCCTCCCACAGTGCCACTGTCTTCTGCTTTGTGGGGGTTACTGTGGCCATTTGTTTTACCTTGATTTACTGTAATTCTCTCTTAGTTTTTGTCATTACTTTACAGTTTCCTTGCCTTTGACTGTATCTCTGTTATTGAGGCATAATTTACTTTTCTCTCATATTTACCCTTTCCTAATTTGTCTATCCTTACATTGCACTTTCTATTTTTATTCTACTATTAATTCTCATATGTTTTATTCTTTTCATTCATTTCATTTCCATTCATTTTGTGCCTTGTTCTTTTGTTTCCCTGAATCGCGGCATGCATTTGGCCTCCCCCGATTTTCTCTGGCTTTTGGGACTGCAGAGAACGCCTCTGACGGTCCCTTCTACATAGTGGTGGCCATCTTAGATCTTGTGCACTTGCGCAAGATCCCGGTGGCCTTCTTGGATCCCACATGCCTGTGCGAGATCACGGTGGTCATCTCCCGGAGCCCTCGATTTGCGCAGACTAGTCAGTCTGCGGTGGTCCATCCTTTGATAGCGCCTGACTCGCAGCTGATTACCGCAAGTCAGTTAGCAGTCTCCACCACTGCTGCTGTTCTTGTTCTGTTATTTCTCTGACACAGGTTCACAGGATGATTTACATTTTACCTTCAGTTAACACTACATTGTCTAGAGGGTGAGTCCCTCTTTATCTGACTCACTATTATCAGAGTGTGTACCATTGGCCACACTACCTATACTGGGATGAGCCCCCATTTTATATATCTACTCCCTCTGTACCACTGTTACTCCTCATTGATGTTATAAGGGGTGAGCCCCCTATATTTATTCATGACCACCTTATTGCATATAACTATATTGGTCATTGCATGATATTGCTGTCTCTGGTACAGCTTCCTGATTGGCCCGCTTTGTCTGTGCCCCATTACCTCCCTAGAGGGTATATATTCACTGCATAGTGAGCCCCAATTATACTATATATACATGGATGAATGGCTTATATGATATTATTCCTCTGGACCATTTAGTCCCCTATTTCTAATACTGGCCTATTCTGCCCCTTAGGTGCTACTTGTCAGGACTACAGTATGATCCAGCACGTAGAATTGTGTAGCACAGAGGACTGATAGGTAACATATACCGGACCTTATAATGGCCGGACTAACGTACTAAAGAATAGTCAGGAATAGCCGAGGTCAAGGGATTCAGAAAGAGCTTAAAAACACACACACAAAGGAATATAGGAATATAACATTTACCTTTGAGAATGTAATACAAGCATTCATTGATAATGTTTAATCCCTGTAGTTTTATCATGATATATTTAATTAATACACCACACAACATGTTCAGCATCAAGCATAATTAAAACCCACAATCCTTTAGTACTCTGCTATACTTATTGTAGCCTTAACAATGAATGTTTGATGTCTATTCATTAAAAGCTGTAATGTGTCAAAGTTATAAGGAGGATGTGGCACCACTCATCTTCCCACTTTTGCAAGGACCTGCAATGTTGCCAAAGAAGTGAGCCCCAATTATACTATATATACATGGATGAATGGCTTATATGATATTATTCCTCTGGACCATTTAGTCCCCTATTTCTAATACTGGCCTATTCTGCCCCTTAGGTGCTACTTGTCAGGACTACAGTATGATCCAGCACGTAGAATTGTGTAGCACAGAGGACTGATAGGTAACATATACCGGACCTTATAATGGCCGGACTAACGTACTAAAGAATAGTCAGGAATAGCCGAGGTCAAGGGATTCAGAAAGAGCTTAAAAACACACACACAAAGGAATATAGGAATATAACATTTACCTTTGAGAATGTAATACAAGCATTCATTGATAATGTTTAATCCCTGTAGTTTTATCATGATATATTTAATTAATACACCACACAACATGTTCAGCATCAAGCATAATTAAAACCCACAATCCTTTAGTACTCTGCTATACTTATTGTAGCCTTAACAATGAATGTTTGATGTCTATTCATTAAAAGCTGTAATGTGTCAAAGTTATAAGGAGGATGTGGCACCACTCATCTTCCCACTTTTGCAAGGACCTGCAATGTTGCCAAAGAAGTGTGAGGTGGTGCATTATTGCTGTGCAACTCGATTGCACTCAGCTGTAAACAAAGCCAAGTTCCTCAACAAGTTCTTGGGTAGTGATGTGTTGGTTTGCGTGGATCAACCCAAGTTTCTTGGGTAGATGTTTAGCAGCAATCTCATCTAGCAATATGTCAGATAGTCCCTTTTTAAATGCAGAGATTAGCTCACTGCTAGTCCAGTCTACCTCGGAGACCAGGGTACAAAATTCTATGGCATAATCTGAGATAGACCGGTTCCCTTGTCTGATGTGCATCAGAGCAGTGGAGGCATCGTCCTCCCTTCCTAAAGGTTCAAACGTAAGAAACTCCTGGTAATTGTGTGCCACACTCCTATTACTCTCCCATAATGGATTGGCTCAAGCTAAAGCTTTACCTTTTAACTGATTCATCAGGTAACCAATGTTAGCTCTGTCTGTGGGAAAAGATCCTGGTGAGGCCTCAAAATGATACTCCATTTGGTTAAGGAATCCCCCGCATTCTTGAATATTACCATCAAAATGCAGGGAAGGAGATAGGGAGATAGTACCTTGTGTACTATAAGGTGGAGGTGAGGCTGCAGGTTGCAGATGCGCTGTTCGAGTAAGAAGCGTACTGTAGGCCTGGGCAAATTGATCCATGCGGTGATCATTTTCCTCCAGTTTCCTTTCGCAAGCAGCTATGTGCTTACACAATTCTACAGGATCTATGGCCATGTCATAATGTCAGGATTACAGTATGATCCAGCGCGTAGAACTGTGTAACACAGAGGACTGATAGGTAACGTATACCGAACCTTAGAATGGCCGGACTAACGTACTAAAGAATAGTCAGGAATAGCCGAGGTCAAGGGATACAGAAAGAGACACAAAGATAAGGAAAAGCCAGGAGTCAGGGATACCAGAAAACAGGGAAGTCAAAAACAATGCCAAAGTCAAATAACCAGAAATACCAGAATAAATAACGCGCTCTCGGACAACCACAAGGGAAACCACGACAGGGCACAGAGCAGGATGAGAACTGGGCCTAAATACCCCTCCTCTAGATCTGATTGGCTGTAACTGGCCTTTGACCCCAAAGTAAGTTACCAGGTCTCATTTGCATAATTGCTGCTCAGCATTAACCCTTCTGTGGATTAGGTTGCTGCTTGGCACAACTTTGTGGACAGTAAATGTCATTAACCACATTTTTATAAGCGGATGAATACGTGACACAACTGACTCAAGTTATGAATTCCTCCGCCTAAGATCAAAATCTCCAGGCGCTTATTAACACAGCAGTTTGTTGCCCTGGCTCGGGTTCTACCTTCAGACCCTAAGGACAAGCCCCAACCCAAACCACTATGCTCTGCAGAAGACTGATGATTCAGACTCCTCCAGAGTTTGGCTGAGCAAACCGCACAAACGATATTGGAAAGGGGACGTTCCAGAACCCTTAAACCAGAAGGGTAAGGTGCCGGCGAAGCACCCCAAACATAAGAATACTAAAGAGAGACTCCAGGTCCGTCCCACTCTATCTGAAGAAGAGGAGGATATTTACCCTCCATCATTGACAGTCTTGGACGAATGGCTGGCAAGCTGATCACTTAGAGTCTGACGAGGAGGCCGGCTGACCAGGCGCAGTTTTTGGAGAGGTATCTTTCACTGGAGAAGGGATCACTGATTCCGCTTTGGAGGATCCAACCTTCTTATCGACAGCATCCGGCGGACATTTTCATGGATAACTGGGCCAACCGCTTTTTGATCCATGTCTAATCTGACATCCTCATTCCTCTGAATGAGCCTTACCTGATCATCTTACACAATACAGCCACTTCTGAATCAGACGACCCCTAGACCGTGAGGTCCGCAAACAATTAAGAGTGGAATGTCCAAGACCTTCCCTTCCGGACAAAGTTGCCATGACTCCAGAATTCGATACAATGGAGTATAACTACCTGGCCAGGACTGGCCATGATCTGCAAAAAGGCATCGAGCGCAGTCTCCACCTGACCCAAGACAAGCATCTAGACATCCTGGGACACATCGCCAAAATTCTACTATTGACTGGTGATGTCCTCTCTCAGGAAGGATTCTTAAACCCATCTGTGATCAGAGAATGGGCTTTACGCACCATATGCCTGCTGGGCAATGCAAACGTGTATCTCTGTACGGAGCAAAGAAAAGCAGTAATACTGTGTATGGATGCCAAGCTCTAAGACTGGGCTCCAAAGAATTAGGTCCTCTTGCCAAAGGCTTGTTATTCGGAGAACCTTACATAAAGGAACTCCAAAACATGGTAATCTATACACCACATTAAACAAGGCTCAATCATCCACGAGGAGAGTCTTACACCGACAACCCACTCAGGTTTTTTGTCAGGGCTGGCCGTACAAGGGGTCATGCCACCAGATGCTTCAGGCCATCTAGATACAGTTCAGGGCTACTCAATCGAGTTTTATTCCCCACCCATCTAGACAGGTCGCCCTTATTGCCCAGTCTCTTCCAAGGCCCAACAGGCTCAAATAGACACAGAGATTCGTTCCCTCCTTATGAAACATGCTGGCCAGGATTCTTCAGCTCCATCTTCCTGGTCTGGAAGAAATCAAGAGAATTTTGCCCAGTTATAAATCTCTGTCAGCTGAATACCTTCATGGTTTACAGAGACTTCAAGATGGAAGGCATTTATCTCCATCAAGACATCCTGCGTCCTGGAGATTGGTTCACTCATCTGTACCGATGCACCCGACAAGCCAATAATTTATCTGATTTCTCTGGAAAGGCCAACCTTACCAATTCATATGCCCACTGTTCAGTCTCAGCTCTGCTCCATGGTGTTTCACCAAACTGCTAAAACTGTCCATCTACGGGCCAAAGGCATACGCTGCTTAATATATGAGGATGATCTCTTACTGTTTCTCGACAATGCCTCAAGACTACCAGACACACTATACAACATAATTAACTGAGTCCATGGGCTCCGTGGTCAATCAGGAGAAGTCGGCTCTTTTCCCATCCCATGTGATTCAATTCCTGGGCTTCAAGATAGGCACTTCCACTTGTGTCCTTCACCTGCCACAATTAAAGATATTAGCAATCCAAAAGGAACTATGGAGAGTTCTTCATCAGGAATATTTTCCTGTCTGCATGCTGCACAGGTGGCCCATAGACATCGGCAGAAAACACCTTCGATAACAATTGCCTGGAGTTGATCGCAGGCTCCTTCACTATCCACAGCTTGACCAACCATCTCTCTGTTGCATCCTGTTATGGATAAACAATATATCTGCTGTCAAATAGATTAACCACCTGGGCTGGGCCAGATCACACACCCTCCTGGAGGTGACAAAAGACATCTACAGTTTTTTCTTTCAACACAACCTCACCCTACGGGCCAAATACCACCCAGGAGAGTCGCATTTTACTGTAGACTGGTTCTCCAGACATTGGAGGGATGTTAGTGACTGGCGACTTCACAGATAATTTTTTCTCCACATCTCCCATTTGAGGGGCCCATTCGTGGTAGATCTTTTCGCATCTCGGATGAACTATCAAGTTCAGCGGTTCTTCAGTTGGCTCCCAGATCCGGAGTGCTCAACAGTGGACACCTTCCTGCAAGACTGGTCGAGAAAAGGCGCCTACATTTCCTCCATTTGCAATGAGTTCTCTTATAGATTAGCCGACAACAAGTCACTCTAGTGCTCCTGACCCCTACATGGCATGGCCAAATTAGGTTCCCAGATCTCCTGGACCTCTCGTGGCAAAACCCACTTCTCCTACCATCTCGTCCAGACCTTCATTCGGATCCTTAGGACCATCCTCATACCATGATGGAACAAGGCCACCTACACTTAGTGGCTTGGACTCTTTCCGGGGAGCCTGGAATATCAGCGACCTGTCACAGATGTCTAAGGACCTATTCTGGGATTTCTGGAACTAGGAGGTGCAATTTCTCCCTTATTCGGCAGGTCCTATCCTAGCAGCCTAATGCTTGCTCTATGGGGTACTTTGACGTAGTTGGCAGGCTTATGCAATGTATGATCATATAATGTAACTAAACCCCCATCATTTTTTGCCTAGGTGAGGTGTTTTTAAATAAAACTATTACAATCTCTAAGATTTGAAATCATTGTTTAGTGAATAAGCGAGTGCGCTGGATTCTGTATTTTGTATATTTTGGCCCCAGCAGCACCCTATAATGTATGCATGTTCAAGGTGAGTGCAGCCCTCTTGGTTTCTTTTATATTTTTATATATATATATATATATATATATATATATATATATATATATATATATATATATCCAAAAAGGTTATAGTGGGGGAAAATTGTGATTGAAAACCCCTTCCACCTGAAGTCTGTGGGTAGTTAATACAATGTTAAACAAAAATCTGCACACCAGTCACGCCATAAGACTTGCTTTTCCCACATAAATCACAAATCTGCAGTGATGTTGCTACCACAAAGGATTCTGGGTGGGCATATGCTTATTAGTTTAACAAATAATTAGAATTAACAATGAAACAGCTGTCCATGAGTGGTTTACTGGCTTTGCATCTTTTTCTAAGTTGTGTTTTAAAGCTGTTGTATACAGAAAACACAGACTCCAAGGAATCCATTCAAAGGTTGCCTCTTTTTACAGAGGAGTGTGTATAACAAAAGTGCTCAAAAGAGTCAAAAAGTGATTTACAGGCAGCTCAATACACTAGTGTGGAAATATCCTCTATTCCACTGAATAAATTTAGTAGATATTGGTGCGGTGTAAGTGACAAGGACCTACACCTATAAGTGGAGCGCTCAAACACAGATAAATCTTACCAAAACGTAGTCTCATTCAATGGTAAAATATGGGATGCATTTCCTAAGAATTTTTTGACACGCTTATGCAATGTATGATCATATAATGTCACTAAAACCCCATTATTTTTATATTGGTTAGATGTTTTTAAAGAAGACATTTGCATTCTGTTTAGTGAATGACTGCACTGGATGATATATATATATATATATATATATATATATATATATATAATACAATGTTAAACAAAAATCTGCACACGAGTCAAGCCATAAGACTTGCTTTTCCCACAGAAATCACAAATCTGCAGTGATGTTACTACCGCAAAGGATTCTGGGTGAGCATATGCAAATTAGTTTAACAAAGAATCACCTATTACCTCATTCCATTTTAAACATGGATTCCTTGGATATTGGTGCGGTGTAAGTGACAAGGACCTACACCTATAAGTGGAGCGCTCAAACACAGATAAATCTTACCAAAACGTAGTCTCATTCAATGGTAAAATATGGGGTACATGTCAACATAAAATACAGAAAATACAATATAGTGTAGACGGTACTAAAAAATGGCTTCACAGTGATTATAATAATATTGTGTTGAATATTACACTCACATTTCAAGGAGCCTGTATATAGAAAACACTGGCTCCGTATAAAGGCTTGTGTGCTGTTATGGTAGCACCACCCTCCTACTTCGGCTTGAAGAATTTCTCAGGAACACGAAAAAAAGAGAAGAAACACTTAATCTCAGGAGAAATGACCACCTATGAGAAAATGGTGATGTCAGACATCAATAAATTTTAAAAAGCGAATCGTTACCAACAAAACCTTCAAAAAGATGAGTACAAAGTTTTAAAAAAACTACAGAAAGATAATGACATCATCATTAAACCCGCGGATAAGGGGGGGGAATAGTCATTTTAAATGTCAAAGACTATCACACAGAATGTATGAGGCTACTTAACGACCACACAACCTACACACAACTAAAAGGAGATCCAACTATTGAAATTAAAAATAAATTTTACGATCTCATAACCAAGGGTTTACAAAAGGAGATTTTAAATAAAAAAGAATTTGAGTATCTAAACGTAACACACCCTAAGATCCCGGTGTTCTACTACCTCCCCAAGGTGCATAAAAACCCCATAGTTCCACCTGGAAGACCTATCGTCTCAGGCATCAACTCCATATCATGTAGATTTTCGGAGTATGTGGACAGATGCCTCCAGCCTATAGTGCAAGGCATCCCTAGTTACCTTAAAGACACAGGGAGCATTCTGAGACATTTACAGACCATCAAATGGGAACATGACTATTACCTAGTAACTGCTGATGTCAGCTCTCTATACACCATTATCACACACCAAAAGGGCTGTGCAGCAGTACAATTCTTTTTAGAACAATCTCAGAAATTTGAGTCAGATCAAATTGATTTTATCATTGAAGGGATACAATTAATTTTAACCAGTAATTATTTT
The DNA here is from genome assembly GCA_933207985.1 of Pelobates cultripes. Taxonomy (NCBI): domain Eukaryota; kingdom Metazoa; phylum Chordata; class Amphibia; order Anura; family Pelobatidae; genus Pelobates; species Pelobates cultripes. Next base: position 253,591,967 of record OW240914.1, read on the forward strand.
TGGTACGATGACACTTTTTACTTACAGGCATGTGGGACGGCGATGGGCACCAGGTTCGCACCCAGCTACGCCAACCTGTTCATGGCAGACTGGGAGCGCCAACACTTACAACTTAATGAGGGCTGGGTAGGGGGCCTGGTGACCTATCGCCGTTACATAGATGACCTGTTTTTATTTGGAAGGGCACAGAAGATACGCTACAAAGTTTTTTAAATCAATTAAATAATAATGAATGGGGCATTATTTTATCAACAAATTTTAGTAAACACACGGTTACATTTTTAGATTTGGATATTTTTATTGATGATGAAAAGATCAAGACCAAGACACACTTTAAAGATGTAGATGTGAACAGCTTTATCCACACCTCAAGCTGTCACTTTTCCCCTTGGCTAAATAGTGTACCTAAATCACAACTTATACGTATAAAAAGAAATTGCACGGACAATGACACCTTCAAGGAACAAGCAGACAAATTAATTACCGACTTGTTAGATAAGGGCTATAAAAAGGAGACCCTCAACGACACTTATACACAAGTTTTAAAAATTTCACAGAGCACTTTATTACAAGAAAAAAACAAAACGCAAAATGAATGTGAGGTCAATTTACCTATTGTATGTAATTACAGCCATAACAATAAGGCATTAAGGAAAATCCTAAATAAACATTGGCCTATTTTACTTCAGGACCATGCCCTATCCCAGATTCTACCACCAAAACCCAAGATAATATTTAGGGGTGCAGCTAATTTAAACCGACTTTTGGTAAAGAACCACATTAAAAAAACTAAAACTACTACCTTCCTAAATAAAGGAAAGGGTTTTTACGGATGTGGTACTTGTCTTGCGTGTAGGAACACCAACAATAAAAAGAGACATATTAAGACTTTTAAGAACTGCAATAACGATGAGGAATTCCCTATTAAAGAACTTATAACTTGTTACTCAAACAACGTAATATATTTATTGGAATGTCCTTGCGGTTTAAAATATGTGGGACACACCAAACGGAATTTGCACACTAGGATTGAGGAACACACTAGAAATATAAAGAAAAAATTTGAAGGACACAGTGTATCACACCACTTCACCCTAGCCCACAATAGTGATCCCACTCAATTACTCTTTATGGGTATACAAAAGGTTAAGGGGAATTGGCGGTGAGGCGACCTTAATAAATTACTGGGACAGAGTGAGATGAGGTGGATATTCAACCTCGGGACCTTAAAGCCCCGGGGTTTGAATATAGACTTCGAACTCTGCCATTTCATTTAAATGGGTATCTCCCTTTTTTTGGGGTTCAATGGAATTTATCCATTGTAATCCACTCTACTCTTTTTGTACCCTTGTTTTTCTTTTATACATTTTTCTTATTCATTTTCAATCAGTGGCATATTATTTATGCCCAAACTTATAAACATTGTGAATACCACTTAAAGAATATTGATTTAACCACCTTTTGGGAAAATACCCAATAAGGATATCTATTCCAGCACATATGTATGTAATATCACCTTTTTAATGTATAAAAATATATGTACCATCGGCACTGTATGCACCTTTAACAATGTAAATATATTAGTCTATATGCACCACAAATTATATTTTATCACTGGGAATGTAATATCTGACATTATGCAATTTTACTGTCATTTCAATTCTGCAGCCCTTTTTGCCTTTTTTTTTTTTTCTTGGCTGGATGGCGATCACATGATTAGATGATGTCACTTCCGCCAACCACCTGGTTGAAAACAAGTACTTCCGCCAACCAATGCTGCCCACCAATGAAAAAGGAAGGGAAAAAAAAAAACAAAAAAATAAAAAAAACCAGCACTATATGCACCTTTAACAATGTAAATATATTAGTCTATATGCACCAACATTTATATTATATCACTAGGAATTTAATATTTGACATCATGCAATTTTACTGTCATTCCAATTCTGCGGCCCTTTTTGCCCTTTTTTTTTTTAATTTGGCTGGATGGCGATCACATGATTAGATGACGTCACTTCCGCCAACCACCCAGTTGAAAACAAGCACTTCCGCCAACCAATGCTGCCTACCAATGAAAAAATAGACAAATAAAGGCGTCAACATCATTAACCTATTAAAGGTACACACATACACACACATTATGTGAAATTGAATCTGATTGGACAGAATGAACTTAACTCATTAAAGGGGAAGACCCAGATGACATTTAAAATGGAGGATTCAGAGGACCAACATTACAGCTGACTGAAGAAGCTCTATTTGAGAGTGAAACGCGTATTGGCCATTTTTAAAGGACTTTTATTTGAGGACTTTTATCATCTTTGTTTTTATGTTTATTTTAAACTAATAAATTCACCATTTTTATTCAATACCTCATCCAAGTTCCTTTTGGAGCCTCCAAGGAATCCTCACAGGGGTAGTGCCATCCCCATTCAAACTGGCACAAAATCCACATACCTAGAGCCGGGATTCGTAGGCTCAGGACCAGGTGAGCACCCCATTTATTGAACACATATCTGTGCCATCTATCACCATAAGTCTACACATTGGTTTGCTTTCTTCTCTTTTTTTCGTGTTCCTGAGAAATTCTTCAAGCCGAAGTAGGAGGGTGGTGCTACCATAACAGCACACAAGCCTTTATACGGAGCCAGTGTTTTCTATATACAGGCTCCTTGAAATGTGAGTGTAATATTCAACACAATATTATTATAATCACTGTGAAGCCATTTTTTAGTACCGTCTACACTATATTGTATTTTCTGTATTTTATGTTGACATGTACCCCATATTTTACCATTGAATGAGACTACGTTTTGGTAAGATTTATCTGTGTTTGAGCGCTCCACTTATAGGTGTAGGTCCTTGTCACTTACACCGCACCAATATCCAAGGAATCCATGTTTAAAATGGAATGAGGTAATAGGTGATTCTTTGTTAAACTAATTTGCATATGCTCACCCAGAATCCTTTGCGGTAGTAACATCACTGCAGATTTGTGATTTCTGTGGGAAAAGCAAGTCTTATGGCTTGACTCGTGTGCAGATTTTTGTTTAACATTGTATTATATATATATATATATATATATATATATATATATATCATCCAGTGCAGTCATTCACTAAACAGAATGCAAATGTCTTCTTTAAAAACATCTAACCAATATAAAAATAATGGGGTTTTAGTGACATTATATGATCATACATTGCATAAGCGTGTCAAAAAATTCTTAGGAAATGCATCCTCCTGTGACTCTCTGCAGTGCAAGGTTAAATAGGACCCTGGATTGAGGCACCTGTGACAGGGAAGGGGGTGCAAAACCGGGGAGTTGATATGAACTCCCATATACATATAAAACGAACCAAGCTGCACTCATCTGAACATGCATACATTATAAAGGTGCTGCTGGGACCAATTCATACAACATACAACATCCAGAGCATTCACTCATTCACTAAACAGCCAACTCCCCGGTTTTGTACCTCTCCCTGTACATGTTATTCCTTACTATTTTCAGTACACTGGAATTGACACCCAATACCAAAACACTTGCATAATGGCAAATTTGACATATGTTTGAACTTGTATACACTAAATAGAATTCAGCCATTGCTTTCCATCATATTTGCTCACTCAGGGATTATCTCTTCGCACACATCCGAATTGCCTTAGAAAATTACTTCCGGTCATTTGTTATAATTACTTCCGGTCATATTTAGGGATTACGCCTGATTTTTTTTTTTTGTTATGGAGGCACATCAGACCTGTTAAAAAAAAAAAAGCCCTTATTTTTTCATAGACATGTACATTTGAGCTATATACTAAGTAAAGAAAATGACCTGATTAATTTATATATGAGAAAACAAGGGGCTGGTTGCACACATCTAAACATGCATAAATAGGGTGCTGCTGGGAGCCAATAAGTACAATAAAAATGAAAATCCAGCGCACTCCCTTATCTAATAAACAGCAACTACGGTGCTGACAGATTTTGTTAGTTTTTTTAAAACACCTAATCTAGGCAAAAAATAACAGGCGTTTAGTTACATTATACGATCATACATTGCATAAGCCTGCCACAACATCGATGTACCCCATCTTTGGCAGGTCCTACTCTAACAGCCCAATGTCTGCTAGACTCACCTAAACATGCATAAATAGGTTGCTGCTGGGAGCCAATAAGTACAATGAAAATGAAAAGCCAGTCGCTTGTTTTCTCAGGTGACAGGTTTATGCAATGTATTATCATTTAATGTAACTAAACCCTCATTATTGTTTGCCTAGATTAGGTGTTTTTTAAGAAAAAACTAACAAAATCTGTCAACACCAAAGTTGCTGTTTAGTAGATAAGGGAGTGCGCTGGATTTTTATTTTTACTGATTCATATATATGACATATTTACATTCAGAATTATATTTACAATCTTAACAGCACAACTAGAATTTAATTGGATCATAACTTTTTAAATTTGTTTTGCAATTAATTTCAATTTACTGCTTAGTCAATAAACCTTCATGTGTATTAGGCTTCAACAGAATCCACGTGGATTAAATGTGGGAAAAGAATAGCCCGTTCTAATTTTTATTATCATTCGCAAACAAGTTTATTTTTAGCATTACTAGAATTAACGTGTGTAGGATTTTGCATTCCTTCATTAATGACATATCCATTTTATATTATATATATAGTTATGTTTTTTATTGCTGATGCAGAATGTTCAGTGATTATTTAAAAAAGGATATTGATACTTAATGGCAAATTGCATTTTGTTTTGGGAAATACATAGATTATTTTAAAAACTGAACTACATTTTTCAATCAATCAACTTAATCCGCAAACCCTTGATAAATTTAGCTATCATGTTTCAGAATTATTTTACTTGATATTGCTGGGATTATCATTAGTAGTCACTGAGTCTAGACAGAGTTTCGATTACTGTGAACACAGACAAAGGGGTAAGGAATATTGAGGATTTACATCCATTACAAGGCATGCAAACTCTAAAGGGTGGATCCTGATTGCCATGCCTTAGTTTTTTTTTACTGTCCTATATATATGATGTTTTATTTATGAAGATTAAATGTATGGGCAATATTAAAAATCCATATTAACAATGATTAGTTTGTTATTATTGATTTCTAGTATCAAACTACATTACATTACATTATACATTATATAACACTTCCATAATTCTTAGCAAATTCTAAAACAATACTTAAAGGGACACTCCAGTCACCCAGACCACTTCTGCCCATTGGAGTGGTCTTGGTGCCAACTCCCACTACTCTTAACCCTGCAACTGTAATTATTGCAGTTTTTTATAAACTGCAATAATTACCTTGCAGGGTTAACTCCTCCTCTAGTGGCTGTCTACTAGACAGTCACTAGAGGGCACTTCCTTTGCTAGAGCGTCGCTGGACGTCCTCACGCTGTGTGAGGACCTCCAGCGTCTCTCAATTCCCCATAGAAGAGCATTGAAAATCATTTTCAATGCTTTCCTATGGGGAGACCTAATGCGCAAGCGTAATTACTGGGAGGAGCGACGCCGACCTGAAACCACTGCCGAGGGACATCAGCGGGATCTCAGGTATGGGATGGGAGGTGGGTTGGAGAGGGGACCTGCAGTGCCAGAAAACGGATTGTTTTCCTGGCACTGGAGTGTCCCTTTAAAAAAATATTCTCGGTATTAGTATTTGATATATTTATACTGAAAAATGAAGCTGTTTTGTTATATAGATTATACCCCAGCAATCTCCCTGCTCACTGAAAAAGTGTCATTTTTACAGAACAATGTGTTTACTTTAGAAGTTCATATCTCCTGTTCACGAACATGATGCTGCTGCATGCTAGAGTGCACCGTTGACAGCAGGAGAAAATTTAGAAATTAAACACCATGTGATAAGAGAAGTTTAAAATGTAGACTTTTTTTCAGTTAAGTTTGTGGGGAGACTGTGTGAGTCACAACCAGGAGAGCTGTGGCTAGGGCTGCATCCCAATTTACAGCGCTGCGGAATTTGTTGACGCTTTTTAAATAATAGTAATAATAAACAAAGTAATTTAACTCCTAAATATTAGAGAACTGTGCAATGAGACCGCAGAGGCATGACCCATACACTAAAATCACTTAATCAAGCTAAATTTGTATTGGTACATAGAGCTTGGTACAATCAGATTAATTATGTGGGTAGATGTCTAGGGCTACGAAGTGCAAAAAGGAATCTATGTTGGCATTAGCACAGAACTTCATTATTTGTTTCATATTTACATAATTAATTATATTTAAAGGCAAAGGTTTAAAATAATACTAAAGGATTCCCTGGTGTTTTAAGCATTATGAAGGACTAATGTTTGTGAAAAGCTAAAATTCTATAGCAACAGAAAAGTATAATTTTTCAACTAAGAAATTAAAATGTAATTTATTATAGAACACACCATTCAGTTAGAAAATAGATAGTGAAAATTGACAGAAACTTGAGAGATTGTAGGCGGATTCACAGACCCATTCATGAAGCATTCCTGCTGAGAGGATTGGCTGAATAAGATCTAACTTATCCGTCTTGTCTTTATTGCTTTGATGAATTCCCATAAGCAAGTGATCAGGTCAGGCATGGTAGCAGACCATTTCTTACATAATTTCATACAAGATAGGAAGTGTTCTCTTACTTTTTTCCACAAGTTTTTTTGTTGGTTTAGCAGCAGTAAGACAACAGTGATAATTCCAAGCACCATGACTACTTCAGTGATAATAATGTGAGCTAGGGTGTTGGTTTAATCAAGTATGTTGTTAAACCATAAATCATTATAAGCACTGAAACAAATCTACAATCAGCTCCCTACTATAAGCAAAGTCCCACAAGCTGTTATTGTACATGTCATTCCCAAAATTCAGAGGTGCAATTAGTCACTTAATCAGAACTCCCTTGCCCATGCTAAGAACTTTCTTCTCTTTATGCAGAATAATTAATATGACATTTATTAGCCACTGTATATTATTTCAGGGCTCAAAAATCCAACTCTGGTGAGTATGCAATAGACCACCCCTCCAGGCTCCAATAATTTTTAGGACTGAAATTGAGGCCTGTTATTAAATATATATCATAGTTGTGTATTAATATTATTGGATTTATTTTATGTACTGGTTCAAAACGTCAACAGACAAGTTGTATTGGGGAATACAGTCTGATAACAAGCTCAATAATTCTCTTAGGTTATAGATTTAGCAGAAATGACCATACATAAGAGTACAACGACAGAAAAGTATATACATTTTCAGGTATTACTCAATCTATTCAATTAGTACATATGAGAGCATATAATGATTAAGCAAATATGCTTTCTTGCTAAGAATGAACCTACTTAACCACATAAGAATTGAAGTTCCCAGATGCTATTCTGTAACTTCCATGCCCTATCTTGCTATTCTATTTGGTGTACCAAAGTATGTTACATTCCCGAATAAGCCCATTTGAGATTCTAAAGAACATAACAAAATATTTATTACCCTGCTAAAGGATTGTGTCAGAAGGAACCCAGTTTGTGGCTTATTCAACAGTTATTTAACCTTAGAACTTTAACAAGATTTTGGTAAGGATAGGTTTAGTAGACCTATAGCATACAGCCATTGTCACCTTTCATAGTTATGTTCAGCTAAGGTAGCTTTTTTTCACCAAGAAGCAAAAAGCTCTACCCCCACGTTAACTGTGAAAACAACACGAGAAGCACGAAACAGAATGCTACAGCTGTCATGGACTGTCTGCCTCTTTGACACCTTGCCCTAGCTAGATTAATATTATAAACAAGGAGAAGATAGATTAGTAGTCAAGTGTTGACCTTTTCCAAATTGTGGTAGTTTATACAGTTCTAAGAAATGAATAAAGCTTGCTTTCAGTGACATTTTCTATTTTCCTTCTTAACACTCTTCTTGGAATTAATACATGACTACAAAGGAAAGAATTGTCAAGAGATATAATGACTATGTATTTGTTACCCGTATAACACTGGAAATGCAATATTTCACTAGAATATGCAGGATTGTTGTCCTAAAATGGTCTAGGAATATCTAGTAAGTTTGGTGATACATATAATGTTTTGCATAGTTACGTAGAAATCTAGGATGAAAAAAATTAAAGTCCACTAATTTCACATTTTAAAAAACACATCTTATTGACAGAAAAGAAGAGATTTTGATGGAATTTGTGGATTGGAATTGTAAAAGTTAATAAGCCATTTTTATCCAGACGCTGTTACGGCTTTGTTACGGCTATTACTACTGTAAATAAAAGAGCTGAATAAACACCATGAAATTAATTGAATGACATCCAATTTTTATCCCATAATGTGATATTTTATGCATTGGTGTATCACCATGAAAATGCTTCGAATAATAAGATTTATAAAAAAAAAATATATATATATATATATATTCATACACATAACCAAAAGTTAAATGAGAACTATGTGTATGCTTTTGTATTTTTTAATTTGTGTTTGTCTGTTCCATGCAATTTCCAATGCTTTAATGTGCTATCTTTTATATGTAATTTCTTTATGTAATAATAATAATAATGTTATATACTACTATTATCATAAATGTTGTTGATTAAAATATGTTGAAGGGAATTCTGAGGTTAAACTTATATTAAATGCCCTTTAGCTTATTTTATTTTTTACATTTGTAGTTTATTTTTAGTATTGTTGGTACAGCTGCCTGAAAGTAATCTCAAAAGACCCGTGTGACTGGTCGCGAGCTGCTTTCATTATTGATTGTCTAAATGCATATGCTATTATATGTGACATATGCATTTAATTTTATAATCATTTAACCCTTTAAGAGTTACAGGAGTGAGCCACTGGTTTCTTTGCTAATATATCCACTTATATAGTACCAGTGAGGAATAAGTGAAAATCAAAACAGTTTTCTTGTATTGGAAAAATGTGCACAGGTTAATTTTCACCAAGTCTATTGCAAGGTAACATACCTAGTTTAATAATCTATTTTAAATGTATGTATGTAGTATGATTTACTATAACAGAAGTGATTTTGTGTGTGAATATGTGCTTACAAATTAGTGTGTGTTTATCTCAGTGTATGTGAATACACTGATGTATATCTGACTACAATGTTGGAACAATAAACTGTTCATGAATTCAGTTTACGATTAGAGGGTAACATAAAACAAATATTATGTAGCTAGTGTAGTCAGAACGAGTTATTTCACTCTTACATTGTTTGAAAGAATTTAATAGACAAATTTGGTTTTATATCAACTTAAGATGTGTGGGTTCTAGGATGTCTTTTTTTACATAACAAGTGATTTATGGAGTAGCACATTTTAAAAATTCATAAATATAAGTCTATATTAGTAGTTCGTGTAACACTAGAAATCAAAATTGAATATTAAGATTAATTTGATTAAAAATACATTTTGGAACAAAGTTCATTTTTCCATCCAGAAGATTTCATCACTGGTTAAATCTCAGGTTATATGCAGCAGTTTGATCTGTGTAATAGTATCGATCATAACTGTTTTCACAATTACTACACCTCTACTACACATACACTGAATGTAACGGGTTCTGTAACAGAACACCAAGGTCAAGACAAGTTTAAACTAGTTTCATCTGGAAGATTTAAATACAAACATTAAGTAGTCCTTACTAAGTCAGACTTCATCATATTCACAGGCACTAGAATTTCCTCTTTACTACATTTATGAAGTGTTCAATAAATTAGTAAATTTGCTACCCAAATAGAGGAAATATTTCTTATGTTTTGTGCAGACGTATTAAGTCTATTGGATCCAACAGTTTTTCGGCTGGCACTGTTGAAATGAATTTCTTCAGAATTGTAACTTAATAATAGGTTCCTAAAGATATTGCTTCCTCTGCTTAAGATTTGAATTGATTTTAGTCACTCCATTTGTATTTTCATTGTAATTTTAAAGGGTGATTTCTGTATTCAAATTGATTAAATTCTAACCCAGTTTTTTTTCTTTTATTGACTTAGGTAGCTAGTTTTGGTCAACTTGAGTTCATATTGTGTAGAATTCTACCAAAGTGAAATGTAAGACCTTGATCATTTTACTGTTTTTAAAGTGGTTTACAGCACTGTTGAGTTGATCTATGTTATGTCTCCATGGGCTTCAACAGAAACTCTTCACCTATAGCACCAACATTAGGGGCAGGTGGATGTTTATAACAAGAAATTGGCAAAGTTAGAGAGAACGCTCAATGGTTAGGTAAGCTGGCTGCAAAATGTCATAGTCACATGATGATCCCTGGAAGGTAAACATCAATAAAATGAGTGCTGATAAGATCTAACCACATAACTTACTTGAACAACTGTCAATGAGATAAATGAGAACAATTGTCAATGAGGTAAATAATTTGATATTATTTTATGTATTTATTAAATGATCAAGATGAGATAAGGGGCAATTTTGGCACTTATGATTGAAATTAGGACTTCAGGCAGTTGTCTCTATTTAATATAGCAAGAGATTTAGGCATAGTTAACTTTGACTTTTGGCATTACTGTGTTAACAAACTACATAACATAATGTGTAGACGAGATCTGTCTTTTGGAAGAAATGCCCCAGAAAAATGTAAATGTAATGGACAAAAACTCAAAAAGCTTGCATTTGCCCTAGTCCCTGAAAATTTTCCCTATAAAACTGATCACGATCATCAGTTTACCTAAATAGGTATAACCAGCTAACGTATTGACTGACTTGAAAATCGCATTCACAAAGCAGATAATTGAGTCTTGGTCAGTTCACTGTGAAGACATTTGTGGTTATGGAGATATTTTTTTTAAGCAATCAAAGGATCATATTAATTAGACACTCCAAGCACCAAAAACAATACACCTCATTGAAGTTTATATGAGGCATGTAGGCTATGGGTGCAGATTCTTTGGATTTTGTCAAACTGTTTTTTAAACACTGGAACATTGTGTGACACCAAAGCTTTCCCTTCCCATGTAAAATTCACTTCCACATGATTTATCCTAAGTATTTGTATGGGTAGGTGGAATAAATTATGCAAACTCTATATGGGATCATTAAATTAACACAGGTTGTGTGTCATTCAGTAGAAACATGCTGAGGTACAGCATTGTTCAACCCCACTTGCCCATAAATATATACTCATCTTCAAGTGAAGACACCATCAGCCTTTACAGTCCTTTATGGCCTTTTACTACTCTTTTCCTTGTGGTATTCACTTTGGAATAATGGCAAATCTATGTACATTCAGCCTAAATTCCTTCTCACTTTTCAAAGTGTGAGAAAAGCTTGTTATGGAAGTGTAGGGATGTAACAACACATTCTGAATATTGACTAACAGCCCAATAAGACAATGCAAAAAGGAAGGACCAGGTTATGGGCAGTCTCCTGACCCAGAGATGTTAAATTGCTGTGGGAAGTGTCCTGACCCAGAGCTGCACTGCAAACTCCCCATATACTGGCCCCTTGATCATTAAAAAATAATTTAAAAAAAACCTGCAGGACTGATGCAGCCCATGTGCCACCATTTGTCCAGAACAGTGCATACCATAGGGAGGTATCTGCTTATTACAAATGATAAATAATGTAGTAGGACTATATATTGTTCTGGCACACAGAGAAGATAATTTTATGAAAAGTTTAGAGTATTGTGTATTTGGTTTATTCATTAGTGACTTTCCATGTTGAATAAGATATATCAGTGAATTTATTTCTCAAGAGACTGTTACAGAGGTTTGTTTAATAGACTTGGAAAGAATCTGTTGAATCTGTTCTTGGGTGCATTCACTGATGTTTATTTGGAATTTAGCTAATAAAATATATTTTATTTTTATAGCAATGAAAATTGGGGACGCAAGAGTATTTTGATTGATCTAATGAATGTTCTCAGTGTATTGTGGAGAGTCAAAAATGGGTCGCAAGAGAATACTGAGACTGGGCAGCAGCTGAAATAGCCTGCCCTTCGGTCGGTCCCCGCTCAGTTCTCAAGCTGATTTTTGCTCATCTTGTGCCATTACAGAGAGAACATATCTGAAGCATATCAGACTGGTCCCACCCATACAGGCAGTCCAGATCCGAAATACCAGCAAGTTCTCTCTGCACGAGAGACACAGCAACCCCAGACGATCGTTTCAGCCTTGTTAGGCATCATCAGTGAGGCATAGCTGATATCTCCCTAGGCACCGTGAGCAAGGGATCCACATCTGGATTATCCCTTAAACTTGTGGCGAGTCAAAAATGGGTCGCAAGAGAATACTGAGAACGGGCAGCAGCTGAAATAGCCTGCCCTTCAGTTGGTCCCCGCTCAGTTCTCAAGCTGATTTTTGCTCATCTTGTGCCATTACAGAGAGAACATATCTGAAGCATATCAGACTGGTTCCACCCATACGGGCAGTCCAGATCCGAAATGCCAGCAAGTTCTCTCTGCACGAGAGACACAGCAACCCCAGACGATCGTTTCAGCCTTGTTAGGCATCATCAGTGAGGCACAGCTGATATCTCCCTAGGCACTGTGAGCAATGGGTCCACGTCTGGATTATCCCTTTAAACTTGTGGAGAGTCAAAAGTGGGTCGCAAGAGAATACTGAGAACGGGCAGCAGCTAAAATAGTGTATTGTAATGCATAAATTAGAGTGAGGCATTCTCTAGAGAGGTAGCAGTTAACAATGTTGGTATTTGTATATATTTGAGAAAAAAAGTAAATGTTTGGCCACATTATGGAGTTGGAGTAGCTTGTTTGTAGCCAGTGACACTAATTTGGCAAAGAAATGCAACTTTTGACTGTCTGAAACTGATGGAATTCTAGGGCAAACATACAATTTAGTTTTTTTAGTAGTCCTAAGACTAAAACAAAATCTCACATCACATAACATCACACTGGTTAATACTAGTCTAGTTAATATGTGTCTTTTTTACCACCACTTTTAAGTTGAATATGTTAGCAATATTTAGATAAACTACTTTTTTTAATAAAGGTTTTATTAAAGAATATTAGCGTATAAGAGGAACAAGGAGACAGCAAAATATTGAAATTAGGTACATATTATGAAATAAATCTGTGTAATCTATAGAAATACAGTGATGGCAAATCCCTTGCTACTCAAGCAGGAATCACCTTTTCTAACAAAAGGTTCCACACTTTCTTATATTGTAATATACCAATGATATCCTTGTCTTGGAAAGCTGGACAATGAGAAAAAATGGCTAAAAGGTAAAGAACAATATATATGCCATAGCAGGGCATAAAGTGTTTTAAATTAGGGAGATCCTCCACTCAGGGGACCCATCTAGCGAATTCTCTTGTTTACCTAATGCTTTGGAAAGTCCACATATGAACTCAAGGTCCAGGTGTAATTTATCTGAATGAAGAGGAGGATAAGAGAAACCTTTTTTAATTATCTTGTGTCCTCTGCATCCTCGACCTAGGTCTCCAACAGAAGTGAACAATGGTTACTCCGATAAACAGAAAAACAGACTGTTCACATAATAAGTTACTTTATTATAGTATTTGATTGGTAGAGCAGATAAAATGCTTTATGTAATGCATCTATAACATGGTGAGTAGTACTCATTTGTGGAGATGCATTCAGTTAGATGCCTACTGTATTTCCCCCCGTTTCCAACTTAAATTTTCACGTAAACAGTGTTTACCTTAACCCCTTAAGGACACATGACATGTGTGACATGTCATGATTCCCTTTTATTCCAGAAGTTTGGTCCTTAAGGGGTTAAATTAGAAGCCAGAGGAGTACTTGTCACGACTACTAATGTGATCCAACACGCAAAACTATGTAACAACTACATAGAATTGAAAAATAGACAGAACATAAACCGGTCTTTAGAATGGCCGGATTAATACGTTTAAAGACAGAGAATGGTCAATGGAAAGCCGAGTTCAAGGAAGCCAGAAATACACAAGATCGATAAGAAAGCCAAGTCCGGGAAACAAGAGATGAGAATAGTTAGGAATAGCCAAAGTCAGAATACCGGGAATTTCAATAACAAGGACAAGAAGACACACTCTCAGGAACCAGTAATGGAAACCACGACAGGGCAATGAACTAGGGAAATTCAGGGTTTTAAATATCCCTCATTGGACTGTAATCAGGGCCCCAGAACGTGCGTGTATGTTTGCATTACCTTTGGAGGTGGAGCTGCAAATGGGCCCGACCTCGTGGTCGGTGCCATTTTGGATCCCGCGTGTGACTCCAGACTTGCTGCTGCACAGGTAAGCTCTTAAACCTGTATGTGTAGTCGCACCAATCGGTTGCCACGTGTGGCCGCGAGCCGGGGGCCGTAACAGTACCCCCCACTCGAAGACCACCCACTAGTTAGGAAACCAGTTGTGGAATGACCGCACAAGACGAGGAGTGTGGATTCTATCAGCAGCGATCGAAGAGCGTTCCTTAGGTCCATAAACTTTCCAATCCACCAAATAAGATAGCACACCCCTAGACACCCTGGAATCCAGTATGGAATGAACCTCGAATTCTTCCTGGCCTCCAACAACCAGAGGAGGAGGAGGTACAAACTGCTTGGTGTACCGGTTGCAAGTAAGCGGTTTCAATAAAGACACATGGAATGTGTTCGATATCCACAAACATGCAGGAAGGGCAAGAGAGAGTACGACACAGGATTAATGTGCCCAAGGACTCTGAAAGGACCTATAAAGCGAGGAGCCAGTTTCATGGAAGGTACTTTCAATTTGATATGATGCGTGGAAAGCCTGCAATACCATCACGGCCAGGCAGCGTCAAATACTGGCTGTGCCTTAAAATACCAGGTGGCAAAACATTATTTTTTTAAATGGGCCTATTCCATGGGCCTGGGCCTGGGCCTGGAGTTCCATCAACCGGCCCTGACAGTACGGCCCTGACAGTACGGTGATAACAGTACGGTACGGTGATAACCATTATTTAAAAAAAAAAAAAAGTGTAGAGGATTCATGGGTTGCATTGTTTCTAGCAAATTCAGCCATGGGCAGGAGTTCTGACCAGTTACTCTGATTGGCATTAATAAAGCAACATAAATAAGACTCTAAGGCTTGATTGGCTCTCTCCACCACCCCATTGGTCTGAGGGTCATACGAAGAGGAAAAAGAAAGTTCTATTCCCAACTGTTTGCAGAAAGCATGCCAAAATCTGGAAATAAATTGGGTACCTCTGTCAGAGACTATGTTTTTCGGTATCCAATGTAGCCTAAAGATTTCACATAAGAATACTTGGACAAGATCCTGGAATGATGGCAGTTTTTTGAGAGGTATAAAATGTGCCATCTTGGAAAAACAGTCCACTACCATAATGATAGTGTTATACCCATTGGAACTCGGGAGATCAACAATGAAACCGATGGCAAGGTGGGTCCAGGGTGCAACTTATGTTGGAAGTGGCTGTAGCAACCCAGGAGGTGGGGAACCTTGGGCACAGCACAAATTCTACATGCTCCCACATAATCCTTGACATCACCTCTAAGTGACGGCCACCAAAATTTTCTAGTAATGGCAGAGAAGGTTTTGTGTATGATGTCCAGCTGTTAAGTTATCACGGTATAACCTGAGTATCTCAGATCTCTGTGATGGTGAGACAAACAGTTTATTAGATTGCTTCTCTGCTGGTGCCTGAGTTTGATCTGCTATTATGGCAAAAAGGAGCGGAGAAGACAATTTCGAAACCACCGTAGCTATAAGATACTCAGGGAGTATGATAAATGTAGTTTTTTGGTCTGGAAACTCATCAGTATCATACTGTCTAGACAGAGCATCAGCCTTATTATTCTTAGTGTCTGGTCTGTAAGTAATAACAAAATTAAAACGTGAAAGGAAAAGTGACCATCTAACCTGTCTGGAAGACAATCTCTTAGCATCCCCTATGTAAGCCAGATTCTTATGATCCGTGAAAATCAAAAGTAGCTCCTTGGAACCTTCTAAGAGATGCCTTCATTCTTTAAGAGCTAGAATAATGGCCAATAATTCCCTGTTTCTGATGTCATAGTTTCTCTCAGCAGGAGATAACTTTTTGGATAAAAACCCACAGGGATGCAGAGGCTTATCACGGTTTTCTCATTGAGACAGGATAGCTCCTACACCTGTCTCAACGCATCAACCTCTAAAATAAATGATTTGGTGGGATCTGGATGTGCTAAAACGAGTGCTGAGACAAATAAAGATTTCAGTTTTTCAAATGCCTTTATTGCTTCCTCTGGCCATGAATTACTGTTAGCTCCTTTTGGGGTAGGGTTGGTGATAGGAGCAATTTCAGATGAGAAGACTTTGATGAACCTGCAATAATAATTTGTAAATCCAATAAAGCATTGTATGGCTTTAAGACCCTTGGGTAATGGCCACTGTAATACTGCATCCAGTTTGCGTGGTTCCATCTTAAAAACAAGAGAAGGATATTACATATCCGAGGAACTGTACTTCGGTTTAATCAAATTGGCACTTTTCTAATTTACAGTATAGGCCATTTTTTTGTAGGGTTTTAAGCACGGTTTTTACATGTTCGTGATGGGTACGAAGGTCTGGAGAATAGATGAGAATGTGATCAAGGTACACCAACACAAACGTGTGGAGGTATTCTCTTAGGACATCATTGATCAGATCTTGAAATACCGCTGGAGCATTGCACAAACCAAACAACATAACCAGATACTCATAAGTTCCCATTCTGGTATTGAACGCTGTCTTCCACTCATGCCCATCCTTAATTCTGACTAAATTATATGTGCTCCTAAGGTCGAGTTTGGCACCCTTGAGTCTATCAAATAGTTCAGAAATAAGTGGAATGGGGTAAGCGTTTTTGATAGTTATTTTATTGAGACCTCTGTAATCAATGCAGGGGTGTAGGTCTCTCTCTCTTTTAGAGACAAAGAAAAACCCAGCCCCAGCACGAGAGGAGGATCCCTGTATGTGCCCTTTCCTCATAGAGTCTTTTATATATTCCTCTAAACAGATAATTTCTTAAGGAGATAGTGCATATACATCTTTAGGAGGCATCGTTCCGGGCAAAAGGTCAATAGAACAGTCATAAGACCAATGAGGTGGTAAAGTCTCTGACTATCCTTTATTGAATACCTATTTTACTTTCAGATACTGAGGTGCAGTAGGTACATTAATAGTGCCAATACGTTGTGGCATAAGGCTCTTACAATGTCCCTTGCATTCCTCTCCCTACCCCACTATTTTTGGCTGCATTATTTTCTCTTTCCATAGGTTCCAAGGTTGCTTTGAACTCAGCAAAAAATTCACTGTAATTACGGGCAATGGAGTTGTCACTTTCCCATATAGGGTTGGCCTAGGTTAATGTCTTACCCGTTAGCTGGTTCATAAAGTAGCCAATCTTTGACCTATCTGATAGCAAAGAACGAGGAGAAGCCTCGTGGTTGGTGAAATTTTGGATTCCGCATCTGAAGGGGACAGACGCGGGTCCCGACTCGCTGATGCACAGGTAAGCTCTTAAACCTTGGGTGCGACCACGTGCATCTGCAAGCCAGGGCCCGTGACAGTACCTAGGTCACTTGTCATGCAGGGCAACAAAATCTATCTAAGCCCCTCCCACAAGTTTTAAACATTAATGTGCTGCTTTAACACCCACTTAACCCTTTGTGTGTATTTCCTGACCTTTTATGTGTGTTTCTCCAAATTCCATCTCCCACCTTATGTATAACTTAACATCTTTTACCTTCTTGTGTGTATTTTGACCTACAGTGCTTCTTTTGTATCTCTAACCAACTTACCTCTTGTCTGTTTCTTGACCCTCTTACCCTTTTTTATCCCAACCTACATATACAGTGCATGCATGCAGACATGCACAGATATGCAATCACTTACAAAAATGGACATGCACAGTCGCATACAGAAACACATGATTATATACACACAGTTACACTTACACATTCACTCACACATTCAGATACATACAGACACAGTCACAAGCAAGTACAGATTCACATAAACAGGTAAACAGTCACACACATAGTTACAGACACACACATTTACAAACAGATATACACTGTAACAAACACAGTTAAACACAGTTACAGTCACACCACACACAGTCATGGCACAGAGTCACACAAAGTTACAGGTACACATACAAAGGCACACAGTCACAGACAGTTACAGGAATATACACAGAGTCACACACATTTGCAGGCATAAACACAGTTACAGCGATACATATACAGTATTCAATTCTGCTTCCTGAGTCCTACCTTTATGGACACATGGGGGGAGGAGTGGGGGCTGGAGAACAGTCCCTGGTCTCTACATTTGGGGCAGCAGGAACTCCTTCCTGTTTCCCTGTCAGCTTGTGGCCATTACTTGGCAGCGGGTGTGCTACTTTTTTGGCTGTGAGGCAATAACCTCCCTGTCACTGCTAGACCCAGGTAATAACAAATTCTTCTACTCGGTCCATATGACCATGCTGCAAAGTGTGACAGGTGAGACTGGGGTGCCGTGTGCACCTCTCTCCCACCAGTCACGCCAAGCAGACCGCCACATTTTTTATGCTACTGTTAGAAGCTATTTCAATATCATATTCATAAAATTAAAACAACTTGAATCTGTTTTGAAAACTTTTTAGGTACGTTCACTTAAATACAATGTTGACATATGTTCAGCTAATCGAATAGTGTTCAACACTCCCCCTCCCTTTGTAGCTATGTTTGTCTGCATTTAAGTCCTAATATAATACAAAAGATTGTTATATGCATCACAGTATATGTGGTTTTGGTGTAGAGTTCATTTACGACCATTGTTGCAGTGGGAATTTGCTATTTAATTTTGTGTGAGTGATTCACTAAATGTCAGCTTATTGAATTCAGAAGTGATTTGAACAATGCAAAAAGCTGTCTATGAAAATTGACTTCTTTCTTGGAGCATTGTAATTATGAAATTGAAATTTTTGCAAAAGATCTAAACTTCATGCAGTTTTATATTTTGAGACATATTTCATATTGAAGTGTTAGTGAAATATATAAGCTCCTTTCAATAGCAAGCCCTTTTTTTCTATTAAAATATCTTATCATGTATTTATAAGACTTGCGCCACAATTTGTTTGAGCGGGTTTTCATCTGAATAGAATTCCTGATAGTAATCAAGCAAGTTAATTCCAAATAGTTTTACCTGAGGCTTTACCTGTACAGGTGAGATCAATTCAAATATTCAAAATTGATTTGTTCTGGTATGGTTTTGCAAGTATTTTAGTCAGACAAATAATTAATATTTTTCTCAAGTGTAGTATTTATTTTAAACATGGGATATATTACTAGGACATATGTGACGGTCTAAATAGTTATCACTGTCAAGCATCCCTTATTCATAGAAACATAGAATGTGACGGCAGATAAGAACCATTCGGCCCATCTAGTCTGCCCAATTTTCTAAATACTTTCATTAGTCCCTAGTCTTATCTTATAGTTAGGATAGCCTTATGCCTATCCCATGCATGCTTAAACTCCTTTACTGTGTTAACATCTACCACTTCAGCTGGAAGGCTATTCCATGCATCCACTACCCTCTCAGTAAAGTAATACTTCTGATATTATTTTTAAACCTTTGTCCCTCTAATTTAAGACTATGTCCTCTTGTTGTGGTAGTTTTTCTTCTTTTAAATATAGTCTCCTCCTTTACTGTGTTGATTCCCTTTATATATTTAAATGTTTCTATCATATCCCCCTGCCTCGTCTTTCCTCCAAACTATACATGTTAAGATCCTTTAACCTTTCCTGGTAAGTTTTATCCCACAATCCATGAACCAGTTTAGTAGCCCTTCTCTGAACCCTCTCTAAGGTATCAATATCCTTCTGAAGATACAGTCTCCAGTACTGTGTACAATACTCCAAGTGAGGTCTGTACAATGGCATGAGCACTTCCCTCTTTCTACTGCTAATACCTCTCCTATACAACCAAGCATTCTGCTAGCATTTCCTGCTGCTCTATTACATTGTCTGCCTACCTTTAAGTCATCCGAAATAATCACCCCTAAATCCCTTTCCTCAGATGTTGAGGTTAGGACTCTATCAAATATTCTGTACTCTGCCCTTGGGTTTTTACGTCTAAGATGCATTATCTTGCACTTATCCACATTAAATGTCAGTTGCCACAATTCTGACCATTTTTCTAGTTTACCTAAATCATTTGTCATTTGGCTTATCCCTCCTGGAACATCAACCCTGTTACATATCTTAGTATCATCAGCAAAAAGACATACCTTACCATCAATACCTTCTGCAATATCACTAATAAAAATATTAAAGAGAATGGGTCCAAGTACAGATCCCTGAGGTAACCCACTGGTGACAAGTCCAAGCTTTGAATATATTCCATTAACTACAACCTTCTGTTGCCTGTCACTCAGCCACTGCCTTACCCATTCAACAATATTTGAATCCAAACTTAAAGATTGCAGTTTATTGATAAGCCTTCTATGTGCAACAGTGTCAAAAGCCTTACTGAAATCTAGATAAGCAATGTCTACTGCACCACCCTGATCTATAATTTTAGTTACCCAATCAAAATAATCAATAAGATTAGTTTGGCATGATCTCCCTGAAGTAAACCCATGTTGTCTCTGATCTTGAAATCCATGTGTTTTAGATGTTCATCAATCCTATCCTTTAACATGGTTTCCATCACTTTCCCCACTACTGAAGTAAGGCTTACTGGCCTATAGTTGCCGACTCCTCCCTATTACCTTTCTTGTGAATGGGCACAACATTCGCTAACTTCCAATCTTCTGGGACTACTCCTGTTAACAATGATTGGTTAAATAAATCTGTTAATGGTTTTGCTAGTACACCACTAAGCTCTTTTAATAGCTTTGCGTGTATTCCATCAGGTCCCATTGACTTATTTGTCTTTACTTTTGACAGTTGAAATAGAACCTTTTCCTCTGTAAACTCACGTGTAATAAATGACTCATTTATCCTTTTCTCAACTGAGGTCCCTTTCCTTCATTTTCATCTGTAAATACAGAACAAAAATATTCATTGAGGCAGTCAGCTAGACCTTTATCCTCTTCTACATACCTTCCTTCTTTTGTTTTTAATCTAACTAATCCTTGTTTTACTTTTCTTTTCTCATTTATGTATCTAAAAAATGTTTTATCCCCCTTTTTTTACTGACTGTGCTATTTTCTCTTCTGTGTGTGATTTGGAAGCTCTTATAACTTGCTTAGCCTCTTTTTGCCTAATCTTATAGATCATTTTGTCTTCCTCACTCTGGGTTTTTTTATAATTCCTAAATGCTAACTTTTAGTTTTTAACTATTTTGGCTACATTTGTGGAGTGCCACAGTGGTTTCTTGAATTTTTTGCTTTTACTGACAAGCCTAATGCAATTTTCTGTTGCCTTCAATAGTGCAACTTTTAAATAATCCCATTTCTCTTGGACTCCATTTAAATTGCTCCAGTCTGATAATGACTCCTCTACCTATATTCTAATTTTAGAAAAGTCTGCTTTTCTAAAGTCTAAAACTTTTGTTTTTGTGTGGTGTGACTCAGTCACTGTTCTTATATTAAGCCACACTGACTGATGATCACTGGATCCTAAACTTTCACCTACAGTAACATCTGATACCAAATCTCCATTTGTTAACACTAAATCTAGTATGGCCTCTTTACGAGTTGGCTCCTCAACAACTTGTTTTAGAGACAATCCCAGTAGGGAGTTTAGAATATGTGTGCTCCTGGCACAAGTAGCTAATTTTGTTTTCCAATTTACATCAGGAAGATTATAGTCACCCATGATGATAACTTCCCCCTTCATTGTCATTTTAGCTATTTCCTCAACTAGTAGATTATCTAACTCTTCAATTTGTCCTGGGGGCCTATAAATCACACCTACACGAGTTACTGTGTGATTACCAAATTCTAACGTAGCCCAAACAGACTCTATGTTTGCCTCACTAACTTTTATTAGGCTAGATTTTATGCTATCCTTCACATACAAGGCCACCCCTCCCCCTTTCTTGCCTTCCCTATCTTTCCTATATAAAGAGTACCCTGGTATTGCTATGTCCCAGTCATTTTTCTCATTGTACCATGTCTCAGTAACAGCGACTAAATCTACACTATCAGTTGCCATTATTGCCACAAGTTCATGGATCTTATTCCCTAAACTGCGAGCATTTGTAAACATGACTCTAAGCTTATCATTTTTTAACACACTTGCTACAGGCACCTTCTGTCCTTGTTTTGGGGGACAATTGGATTGATGTTTTATCACCCTTTTGCCCCCCCCTCCTAGTTTAAATACATCCTAGCAAAACCTCTGAACTGCTCACTGAGAACATTTGTTCCCTTTTGAGAAAGATGCAAACCATCTTTTTTGTACAGCTTATCTCCATTCCAAACAGAGCTACCATGAGAAATAAAGCCAAATCCTTGCTCCCGACACCATTCACCAAGCCACAAATTAAAGTCCCTAATACGCATCCGCCTGTCGTTCTGAGTGTTATGCACAGGCAGAACTTCAGAGAATGACAGTGTGGAAGCAACCTGCCGTATATCATTGGCAAAAACACTAAAAACTTCCTTAACCTCTGAAACCTCATTGCAAGCCAAGTCATTTGTCCCTAGATGGAAAAGTACATCCAATTCCCCTTCCTGCTTTGCTTGCTTAACAATATTACAGATACGTCTCCTGTCTCTGTCAGCAGTAGCTCCGGGAAGACACCTCACAAGACCACCATTGTCCATCTCCACACCTCTTATAACAGAATCCCTCAACAACAACTGCTTTCTATTAGGCCTCACCATAGTCTCCAAGCCGGTCTCCACAACACCACTAGTCTCAGTGCCTCTCTCCACAACACCACTAGCCTCAGTGCCTCTCACCACAACACCACTAGCCTCAGTGCCTCTCTCCACAACACCTCTAGTCTTAGTGCCTCTTTCCACAACACCACTAGCCTCAGTGCCTCTCTCCACAACACCACTAGCCTAAGTGCATCTCTCCACAACACCATTACACTCTGAAAGTGCAGAAAATGAATTATGAAGAGCAACAGACTGTGCAAAATGCCTTTTATCCACAACTCTAAGTCTACCAGATCCTACAGTAATCCATCTGCCTTTCCTAGTATGTCTCTGCGGCAGTGGCTTTGCAGCAGTTCCAGTCAGTTTGTTCACCAGATAATTTACAAATCTCAGACTTCAAAAATACAATCTCCTGCCGCAAGATAGAGAACTGTCTACAGATTAGACAACAACCAAACCTCCAAAAAGTGGAACGTGAAACAAATGCATAGCAATTGTTACACTGAACTAAGTCTGCCATTCCAATAAGGAGAATAATTTAAATCTAACAAATCTTAACTTTGTATTTATCCTCCTGAATACCTTAGATTACCTCCAGTTTATCTCCAGAATATCTCCAACTACACACTTAGAAACAGCATTTAGAAGTAGCACCAAGCTATATTAGACAAGCTAATGACAACAAGCCTTATATAACTCCTAAAATCACCACCCACTAGGAATGTTTAACACCTGGGTAGGCCTCTGCTTATTTGCAAACAATAGCTAATTAACCAGCAATAAAGAATATCACCCATAATCCCAAGGTTACAATATCGCTGGTGTCTCATAATAATACACACATGAGCCAAAGCTTAATGCTGGAACAAAACTGGTTTAATGGCAAGCAAGGGCATTCAATTTATACAACACATAACTCCTCCTCTGAGCCAGTGAGATAATTGAGGTTTGGAAACATACTAAACTCGATTATCTGCTGGCCAGAAAAAGTTAACATTTTAACATTTTTTCAGAAATACCCCAAAAATACATAAAAACCCCACAAAATATCCCTGAGTAACTGAGCTTGATTGGAGAAACATATAAAAAATTCAGCTCAATCCATTTGGTGGTTTTCGAACGGCACCGTGTGGAAGGTTGACCGGTCTGCCACGAGGTTGAATCCGAAAAAGAGTTTCAGAGAATTTGTAGCAAGAGACGGTTTCCGTTTGCGTGGATTTATACGAAAACCACAATGGATGAAATAAAGCTGTTTCATGTAGAATGCTCCTGTTGTTCGTCTGTCTTAAATTCCCAAATGTACCGTACTGGGAAATAGGACATAGAAGACTTCCATATAGACTGGGGTTTGTGCGAGTGCCATGCCCAAAACAGTTCCAGGCACTCGACGACTAAGTCCTGCTGACTGCGTTCGGGAGACAAGATGGACTGCCGTCCATTGTTCTCACCACGTGCGTTCGTATGCACGAAATGGCGGCCACCTAGGAGCATTCAATTAGTCTGAGGTTTTTGTATTGCTAAACAGTGTTCAACGTTCTAATTAGTTCTCAGGGTGGTCTCTGTTCGGTAAAACTAATGATTTACCGAACAGATGAAGAAATAAAACGAAATAACAAGGGAAGTAGATAGCACGGAGTGGAAATAACCAAATGGTGCTGGGAATTCCTTCACAACATAGATGAAGAATAAAACATCAGTATTCTATAAGTGTTTCTCTTCAAACATATGCAAATTTCATAAAAGCAGAAAGTAAAGTTATATCTGAACATGGGCATAAAGTCCATATATTGGAGTAATGTTCACAAAATGATTGCACTGGGAAGGGGTCTGCAATATGCTACAATACCTTACAAATAGTCCATGTTCTATATTAATTAAAATCAAGCCCTTCCTCTTATTGTTTCTACTCATAAAGTAAAGGTTGTAATGTTTGCGCAGAGGATTTAGAATGAAAACTTGCTTACTATTTGGGAGGGGAGGAGATGGGCCTGCCATTTTAGTTACTATTGTATTTCAATGCAATGATAATAACTTTTTATATAGTTATTAAAAACTAGATTTTTAATAGATAAGGGGTTAACCAAAGGCATGCTAGAAGATTTTGAATTAAACTTTCCAAAGTAACATAGATTTCCGTATACATTCTTTCTCATTCCTGTAGAGAGAAAAAGGTCTCATATTTCTGTAATTTATAGGGATGTTTTATGGCCTAGCAATTACTTGTTCACCTGTGGATAGGTGGGTGGGGGATTTTTTAACTAACATACTAAGAGGTTACATCCATACAAAACGTGAAACACGAGGGTTCTGAAATTAAGTGGCAAAAAACTCCAATTACAAGGTTACATGCTGAGATAACAAAGTCTTAAGAGCATTCAAACATTCCTGTGTGAGCTATGTGAAATTCCATATGTGTACTAGATTTTAACATTTAGTAGCAATGAACTGAAATCTTTTGTGTTACTGCATAAAAGTGTTTTTTAAAATGAAATAGTAATTCATGGATGAGACGCTATGTCAAGGGACTCAGGAGAATAGTTTGGTTCCTGTAGAATGGTCAGTCTTTCCACTCGTATGATGTGATTTACCTTTAATTTCCTTAGACAAAAAAAATCTTAAAGTTGTCTCAGATTGTCAAATATGGTGAAAAAATCAGTTTACACAAAATAATGTATTGTCTGTATGTCTGTCCTAGTCTTTTATTGTGTGAAGCATATGTGAAAGTTATGGAGTATGTTAACCATGGGCATTGGAGAAGCCTGCCTCTCTTTCTATATATTCATCTATATTTATATCCATCCATCCATCCATGTTTTTCTTTCAATATACCCAATATTATAATTTACAGTTTATAAGATACAAATAGTACTGGAATTGTAAACCACATGAGGTGTGTTTTAATGGACAATAAGAATAGATTGTTATTCTCTGTCCAGAAGAAACCTAAAATTAGCAAGCAATGTGAACCAACCTTCTTCTATGATATTCAGAGTAGTAAGTTGACCATGGCAAAGGGAAAGAAGACTTTTTTCTTCTATTCCACCCCTCTTCTACTTCATCTTCTATTCCTATTCTTCACTGCTCAATTCTGCATGTATGCCCAAAATGAAGTATATAATACAAATCTATGAAAAGATTTGCAAGCTGACATTTCTCAAATTCCTGATGAGCTGGTCAAGTGTATCAGTTACTAGGTCAAATTAGAATCCAAAATTGAAGACATACTTGATTCAATAGCCCATTAATGGACTAACATGTATTTGATGAGGTACACACTTCAGTGGTATAGAAGTCATATAGAAGACAGGTCAAGGAGCAATAATGTACACATATGGAATATATCATTTCTTAACAACAAATGCTAAATAAATACATGCTGTCTTTAATATCTAACTTTTCTGTTGACTGTGACGGAGTTCCTGTCCCCAACTGAGTACCTCCTCCACCAGTGGGAAACAATTGCCAAAGTGGCTATAGGCATTCCCCAAACACCAGTCGAGACTTAGTGAAGGGGTAAAAAAATGCACTTTATTAGGACAACAGGCACATATTTATAAGGACAATCCCAACGGGAGGTCATCAACAGTCATAATAGGTTCCCTCCCTGGCACTGCTGTGTTTAAGGGGATAACTAAATTAACTGTGAATGGTTTTATTATGTTCCCCACAAGTACAAGTAACAAGACATACATCCCCAGAGAGGGTTTGCTCTCAATAGCAAACTGTCCAAAAAGACCTTAGATCAGATGCATGTAGCCTGAGTAATTGTAGAATGAAATTCTAGTTGGACATGACTAACCTCCAATCCAGCACAGAGTTTTCATTTGCCTTCCACGTCCTATGCCTTTCCTCCAATTAGTGCCCTTCTTGGTGTTCTCTTGTAGCAATGGTTGCGGAGAGTTGTACCAGGTCTAGGCCAAGTTGGAGTTCCAGGCGGTTGGTGCGTATCTTACGGTGGTGGATTTCTGACTTTTTCCGACCAATATGACTGTATCCCAGGGGTGGTAAACTGGCGCTCTGCAGTTTGAAGGTTGATGAGCTAATGAAGGTGGAACCAAGTGTGTAAAACAGCTATTTTAGGTGAAGGTGCATTGAGTCCTGCACCAATTGTTTGTGTGATCGGAATAGGCTTCGTCACACTGTCAATATAATTATTAACAGAATCCACAGACTGTCTACAGGATGCGGCTCTCTGGAGCTCAGCCACTGACATGGTAGCTACACTAATGGATTTTCCCAGGAAAAGTATTATTTCCACTGCTGAATTGCCTAAATCTTTACTTAATCATGTTCAGCTTTGGCCATTTCATATTTGGACTAGAGCCTAAGTTTTTTACTTTATTAGGTAATGACACTTTGTCATATAACTGTACCCTTTTCATGTGGCTGTTGTTCCATTTGGCTATATTAAGCTATTCAATTAATCACTTAATCAGTTGTACATTTGGCCACTGTGTAGTATGCTACGGTTCCCTAAATGTGGGAACAAAAGTGATCCTAAAAATGTACCATTAACTTAATAAGAGTAATCAACATAGAACTAACCGGTTAGTGCCTTCTCAGTCCTAATGACCTAATGAATCAGATCACTACAATATTGTTCAGTGTATCATACAGGGAGATTTCATGTTTGCAAATATGTATCTATCAACTACCTCACACATACCCCACCTAAGATATTTCAAAAACTTTCCAAACTTTCAAAAACAAAAAATAAAGAGACTTATAGTGTGTCTAGATTAAATGCTCCTGTATCTCTTTTGGATACATCTCATCCTCTGAGCTCTTTAAAGGGAAGGGCAGTATAAAAACAGAGTAGGTAGTTCCAGACACTACATCACTACTTCAGGAATGCTACATATATTATGTCAAAAGAATACTAGACTTTGGTGTTAGGGGATAATATGTCTCATATGTTCATGAAAAATACTCCTGCATAGCTTTTTTATATATAGATTACAACTTTCACTGAGAATACAAGAAATGCATATAGGCCCTATTACATTTTTAGTCCACAGTCCCTTCTCTTAAAAATATAATTGGTTCAACCTAACCTAATACTATATTTAATAGATGAAGATCTCATGAAAGTTGTTTAACTCCTCACAGACACAATTACTTTTCTCACAAATACAGTAGAAAATTATTTTCTAACTAATGTATTTTTAAGTATCATTTGAGCACACACCTATATAAACTTTAGGTAAAAAGAGCTAAAGTTTTACTTAAGTTCCACAGCAAGCATCAAAGTTTTGAATCTAGTGAAGACCTTTATCATGCCTTTATCAAGCTTGCACTCACATCAGCAGGGCCAAACTTCCCAAAGGACAATCAACTGATTCATGAAAGAGTGTCACCAGAAAGGTTCATAAACTGTGTGTGCTCTTGACTATTCGATCCACAGAGAATACCAGCAGGGGACATAGAGGAGAAGCTGTCAGAATTTTTTTTTTTTTTACAATACAAGCAGTTAAAAGGAAAATCAAAATACCAATGTCATGCAGTGTCTGTGTAGTGGATGTAGTGTCTGTGTAGCAGGTGTAGTGGATGTAATGTCTGTGTATGTAGTGCTGGGGGGGATGAGCAGTTTCAATTAAATTGGGCTTATACCCCCCTCCCTGCCTTTTACCTGCTGGCTGGTGACAGTATAGAAGGACAGTGTGTAGGAAGGTGAGAGCATATGGGGACAGTGTGTAAGAAGGTGACAGTCTGAGGGAGCAGTGTGTAGGAAGGTGACAGTGGGGGGGGGCAGTGTGTAGTAAAGCTGTGGGGGCAGGCTGTGTGGGTGACAGTGTGGGAGGGCAGGCTGTGGGGATGATAGTGTGGGTGTCACCCCTAGGGTGTGGGGAGGCTATGGGGAAGCACGGTGTGAAAGTCCTGTCTGCAGCTCCGCTGGGTTTGAGCTGCAGACCACATGTTCGAGTTCTCGCAAGCTCCGGTCAGAGAGTTGCCATGGTAGCCTGTGGCAACACTCTTGTGAGACCTCCATTACACCTGGCAGAGCTGCAGACCGGCTTTTCTCTGGAGGATTGACCGAGAACCTGACAGGTCAGTCTGCCCTAATGATTAGAGAGATTAGAGAATAGTAATTATATAATCAATATGGCAATCCCATATAAAGGACTTGTATCTTGTGCCTTGACTGGTCACACTCTTGCCTCCACTAACATAGCCAGGTGGAAAGGGAAGAGACCATTTTTTACATTAATTATGTAAATCTTAAAGATGGCTTGGGGCAACCTTGTAGCCTTCCTGTAGTAGTAATCACCTCTAGTACAGTTTTAGAGGTCTAGTGACAAATGTACAACCCCTATTGTTTTCCTGCAAGGTGCTGTTTAAATGTGATCGGTTCTCTTTGATATTTAATTAGGTTAATGCATGCAGCACGTAAATTCTACATACATTGTACTTTTAACATACAAAGTCATCAGATTATATAGGTATCATATTACATTACATCACATATGGATAATTGTCACAGATTACTCATTATTACAAGATATTATATTTAAAATTAGCATTAATAAAAGAGGAAGACTGTTATCAATTGTAACGGTCAACTAACTGGGTTACAGTATTGATTGTTCCCAAAAACATTGTAGTAAAGGGGAAACATGTTAGGAATGAATTTAGGTGCAATGTTATTTCTACAAAAAAAATTAATTATAAGATACAAATCAATACTATCCTTATATATGAATGATTATTTGAAACAGTTTTGAGCAGTAAACAATAAAATGGAGGGTGAACTCAAAATGGTAGATTGGTTAAATGATTTTATCCTATTAGAATCAAATGTAGCTGTTATTTTCAAGCTTCACAATATTTAATTTACTTAAAATATACAAAAACATAAAAACATAAACAGTGTAAAACTGCTACAATAATAAATAAAGCTTTGCAAGTCCAGTACTTACAAACAAGCAGTACTAAATGCCCCTTGGACTCATTCCAGTAATCAACCCTCCCCTAAGTCCTTGCAAGCCCGGAACCAATGTATATAGGGAGAAAGCTTCTGCCATGCAGCAAATTTGTGTCTGGAATCAGGGTGTATAATTGAGTGCTCTGTTCCGACCAGTTTCATCCAAATAGACTTTTTCAACCTATAAATCCCTGTTCGATTGATCCCTACATGTGCTCAGCTGTGAACATCATCATAAACAGTATTTGCACCACCATATTCATGGCCACTTGGATCCGTCCAACTATAAACCAGTAAACCTATAACTCCTGATAACTTTTTTAAGACTGAAAAGGGCCACTGTGAAGGAAGTTAAAATGGTAGAAAGTGGTCTACCTAGAACAATATTTGAAATTAGGCATTATTACTAATTGAATAAAACTCCATCATTTGGTCAAGATTGCCATAAATGTATGCATAAATGGAATGGGATTCTGGAGAAATGTTCAAGAGACCTGATGCAAATATTGATTGATTGATTGATTGATTGATTTTCAACAAGAAATTTGAAAAATAGATGTACACATTTAAAACCAGAGGGAAATTAAGAGGAAAAGATAAAGAGGATTTTAAAGTTATTAAAGAACAAAAACAGCACATTATATTTTTTCATAAATTAGTAATTCTTCACAAATGGTAATTTTCAGAGTTAGAAGGGTAATGATAAAAACAATGTTCCCAATAGGAATTTGACTAAAGTCAAGGCTCCCATGACACCCACCTTTTAGACCATTTGATAACCCAGGCAAGAATAACAAAAATAGGAGGAATTATTAAACGTTTATTAAGAGGAAAGAAAAACTTTAAGACAAGAAGCAAATCCCAAATCCCTAACCAGATAAATGAGAGCAAATCATCTTTGGTCTATTCAATCTCCTCTAAAAAAAAGGAGCTATGAATCAACATGATATGGAGAAAAAAAAAAGATGGACAGTTTGATGAATGCAGACAAGATTTAGGGAAAGACATTATTAATTTGTCAGATTTAATTGTTGATATACATGATATAAACATTTCAGGTAAAGGTTTGTAATGTACTCACAGTAATAATGTAATGTACTTACAACTAAGAGACACTTTCTAAAATGGAAAAGAGAGGACGTATCATCTAGTTGTCCCATTGTCTATACATCTTTTAAACCGAAATCCAAATTTTATCCAGTTTAGAATTAAGAGGAATGTCTACAGGTTTTTACAGATACGATCTTAAAGGACATGAAATAAGTAGAGAGTGTAGCACCTACAAGTAGTTGTAGTTGGATATGTAAAAACAGAAGAATACAGCAGAATATAGTGTAGTATATCTTGCGAAAACTATGAATATAACAAATAGAATTGCACTTACAGTTTGTCGAGCAAACTGTAAGTGCAATTCTGCAAAATGTATATCTGAATGTGCTTCGGCGGTACAATCCCCATCTAGGGATATTCCTTCCTGACAGGGTCTCCCTGGATGCCCTCCTGCTGATTGTGATCAGTGTAGGACTTTGTCACAATGTGACCAGTGGGTGCCCAGAGTGTCCAATTAAGCTTTCTAGGTACTTGATTATTATGTTATTATTTATATAGCGCCAACAAATTCCACAGCGCTTTACATTATCTCTACTAATCTTTTCTACGTTATCTCACCCATTGCTATTCCTTTTATTCTATTGCCTTAATATGCAGAACTTTTAAAATTAAAATTAAAAAATTGTCATGCAAAATATGTTTTGAGTTCATTTAGTGGTCTATTTCATAAATGGTGTGTTGTGTTGACTTGAAAAATGAGCCACATGACACAAGCCAAAATATTAACGTTTCCATTCTATTTCATGCTAAATATGTTGGTTCATATGACACCACAATTTGCTGTTAGCAAACAAAACCATAGACCAGGCTTCCCCAAACAGCCCTCCAGATGTTGCTGAACTACAACCCCCATGATTCTATGAATGAAATAGAGAGGCTGAGAATCATAAGAGTTGTAGTTCAGTAACATCTGGAGAGCCAGAGTTTGGGGAAGCCTGCCATATACTCTTGCCATATAAATATAATTTGTCACTAATGCTCAAACCGCTAAAATAGCAAAATAGCAGAAAAGCGATAGCTGTAGAGAAATCTCTACAGCTATCGCTTTTCTGCTATTTTGCTATTTTATTAGGCATGCAAATAAGCTACATAACAATTTTTAATAAATAATAATTAATACATTTTCCACCACTTATTGAAACAACATTTGTTAAATGCATTCTTGCCCAAAATTAATTGCTGAGTACAGCATAGCTATATGTGATGTATGTGCATTTGACAATGTAAAGCACATTTAAGCCCAACCACTAAGGCACAATCCTTAATAGCTTAACACATGCCAGTTCAAACATGTTTCAGAAAATCTTATATTGTACCTATTTGTACGTGCCTTGACATTCTAAATTCCAACTATGCTCAAAGTACTTTCTTTTTTTTATATAAGTCTATAAACATGTAGTTAAATAGGAACCCTATGGTTTAAACGAGTCAAATAAGTGATCAGTATAGATTAAATAGCCCCTTCCTACACATAACCCATAATAGGCGTGAAGACATTTTAAAAGCTTTAAGGGTTATGGTATATTAGCAATTCACTTTTTTTGCTTGATAATCATAATTAACTTTAGATCTTCACCTTTCTGGCACACAATGTATTGAAAACATTCACACCAACAGTTTAAGTATCTGAGTTGTTCCATGTGTAGTAGTGCCACCTAGCTGGTAATTTAAACTAAGAATAATCAAGGAAGAGGAACTGCTAAGGTAACATCGCAGTGGCATACACCTAGTGGATCAAAAAGCAGCTGTTTTGTGATTTTCCCAATTGACCAAAAATATTAAAAACATTTAAATAATCCACAGTTATTCACTAAAGCGAAAATTTTAAGTGATTTTAATTTTAAAGGAACACTATAGTGTCAGGAATATAATTGTATTGCTTACACTACAGTGCTGGAGTGCAGAATTAGGTCCCTGGCTCCCCTCTCCGGAGATTACATTTTCATCACAATCTGTTCTATAAATTTTGATGATCTCAGCCAATCTGCTGCTTTTACATAGGAAGGCATTGCATATGTGCAACAAAACACTGCGACAATCAGTATTTCCTAAGAGAGATGCATTGAATCAATACATCTCTATGGGGAGCATTGAACGTCTCCTTGCAGAGAGTGGAGACGCAAAAAGGTAGATGTTGCAAACTGTGCAACACTGACCCAGGAAGCAGCTGTACTGGACGTCTGTGTGACTAAGTGACTCTGAAAAGGCAGTGTTTACAGTGCTAAGGCTGCAGGGACGTGCTATAGACACAAGGATATGAAATAGCTGAGCTGGGAAAATTACCTGGCCTTAAATTTGAAATTCACTTTGAATTCAATTGGAATTTTTACTTTAATAAAATCCCTGTCAATTATTACTTTGGGATTGGTTTATGTGATTCTGACTTCATTATAAAAATTCACCAACTCTTGTGACCAAACAGTGAAAGTCTCAGAGTAGGCAATAATTTAAGTAATGCATCTATCACATGTATCTCAAATGTTGAAATTGGGTTAAGGCCCACCAATATTTGGATAGTAAGACCTAGTTGGTTCCACCCAGTAGGACCATATGGTATGATTCAATCTCCATATTTTCCCCATAAGGTGTTTTTCAGTAGCCTTGAAAAATGTAAAACTAGTATGTGCATGCTCATATACTTTTTGGTATATTTAGGAATAATAATAAACCTATTAATTAAACATTTTGTGAAACATGTCCAAATAAGCATACAAAATGTCTACCTGTAAATATTAAAGCACACTTTATTAATATTATAAACACCTGTGGCTTTGCTATAGTTCATTATAACTGCTTAGATTGATTGTTTGTTTTTCTTTAGTTTTTTTTGTTTTTTTGAGAAGTTTAAAATTATCTGTTGCTGAAACAAATTTAGTGAAACTACATGATTACACTACAATACAATTACATCAAATTTAAAGCCCAATGAGTAAATAAAATGATAATAATGATAATAATCAACTCCAACACCATAGTGAACTCTGCTACTAAGGCCTCAATTTAAGTTAATTAATTTTAAATATTAATTCATATTAATTACTAGAAAAGTTTATCCAAATTTGGCCTGAATGTAATTTTGTAAGTTAAGCTTTTCAAATAATTTAACATTTTTGAAAAAAGGTTTTACAATAATTTTTTCAAAATATTAAAGCATTACAATAATTTATAAAAACAATATAATAATATAACGCAATTTAAATATTTTTCATAATATTAAAGGGACACTATAGTCACCTGAACAACTTTAGCTTAATGAAGCAGTTTTGGTGTATAGAACATGCCCCTGCAGCCTCACTGCTCAATCCTATGCCATTTAGGAGTTAAATCCCTTTGTTTATGAACCCTAGTCATACCTCCCTGCATGTGACTTGCACAGCCTTCCATAAACACTTCCTGTAAGGAGAGCCCTATTAAGGCTTTCCTTATTGCAAGTTCTGTTTAATTAAGATTTTCTTATCCCCTACTATGTTGATAGCTTGCTAGACCCTACAAGAGCCTCCTGTATGTGATTAAAGTTCAATTTAGAGATTGAGATACAATTATTTAAGGTAAATTACATCTGTTTGAAAGTGAAACCAGTTTTTTTTTCCATGCAGGCTCTGTCAATCATAGCCAGGGGAGGTGGGGCTAGGGCTGCATAAATAGAAACAAAGTGATTTAACTCCTAAATGACAGTGAATTGAGCAGTGAAATTGCAGGGGAATGATCTATACACTAAAACTGCTTTATTTAGCTAAAGTAATTTAGGTGACTATAGTGTTCCTTTAATCTTTTAAAAATGTATCACAAAATATTAACTAATTTGAAAAGCTTATCCAACAATATTAAAGCAAGGCTCATGATTGAGATTTATGACAAAAGCAAAACCTGAGTCCTTAGAGACGTTTGTGTATATAGTACATGTGTGTATATGTCAGTGTTTGTATCTGTGTGTCAGGGTTTGCATCTGTGTGTGTGCTTCTATTTGTCAATGTGTGCATCTGTCTTTGTGTGTATATATGTCAGTGTGTGTATCTGTGTCTGTGTGTGCGCACACATCTGTGTGTCAGGATATCCATTTGTGTATGTGCATCTGTGTGAGGGTGTGACTGAGTGTGTCATGGAGTGTGTGTTTGTCAGTATGCATATCTGCATGTCAGGGTGTACATCTTTGTGTGTGTATATGTTGGTGTATGCGTG
The DNA here is from genome assembly GCA_933207985.1 of Pelobates cultripes. NCBI lineage: Eukaryota > Metazoa > Chordata > Amphibia > Anura > Pelobatidae > Pelobates > Pelobates cultripes. The sequence goes on from OW240914.1 coordinate 253,626,937, forward strand.
CATCAAGGTGTGTGCATGTGTCAGTGTTTGTATATGCCGGTGTGAATTTATGTGTGAGTATGTATCAGTGTCTATACAAATTTGTGTGTATGTGTCAGTGTATTCATATATATCTGTGTGTAAATGTGTATGTATATCTGTCTGTTCCCTAGAAAAAAAAAAATAACACAGTAAAGGAGTTTAAAGCGGCACTGTCATGCCGAACTTACCTTTCCTCAATCTCTTCCTCTTCTCCCCCTCTCTCAGGATCTGTTATTCTTTTCTTCCTATCTTCTTTAGTTTTCTTTAAAATCATAAGACAAAGTAGGGACTCTTTGCCTTATGGAGGATTCCTCCGCTTGACCAGCTCTGACCAGCGGAGGAGCAAACTGTGCTTCATTTCCGCTGGTCAGAGCAATTTTCCCATGATCCCTAGCTTTCCTCTGTGTTCCCACAATGCTTCCTGTCACTTTACACAAAACTGCCGAATTGCGTTCTAACTGAATGAGAACAGTCTGTTCGTTTCTTTTAGAACGCAATTCGGCATTTTATTCGGATCGGAATTTCATTCTAATGAATGAAACTCTGATCCTATTCTTGCTGTGGCTGCATCTTGCAGCCGTTTAGTAGATAACTCCCTAATTCCCACGGTATCAGGGAGCTATCTACTAAAAGGCTGAAAGACCTAAATTGGTCTTTCAGCCACATTTACTAATACTAAGTAAAGATTACTTAGTATTAGTAAATTAAATGCCCCTACTCGCTATACCGCGAGTAGGGGCATGTCTGGTAAACAGTGAGCAGCCTGTGGCTGCTCACTGTAAAAAAAAACTATTGGCCCCCACCCCTAAACCACGGGTGGGGGCCCTAAAATAAAATAAGGGGGGGGGAGACCTACTGCCCCCCCCGGCCCCCACCCCTGGGCGGCGGGTGGGGGCCATAGTGAGAATTAGGGGGGGGTGACCTACTGCCCCCCGGCCCCCACCCCTGGGCGGTGGGTGGGGGCCATAATGAGAATGGGGGGACCTTACTGCCCCCCCCCGGCCCCCACCCCTGGGCGG